>BCNH02000006.1:10328886-10360831 GCA_001662345.2 Metrosideros polymorpha var. glaberrima | reverse complement strand
GTTACCAATCATAGGTTCGATTGGGGGTCGAGGTCAGCAATTCACAACTCACGGATCTTCGTAGAACGATAACTTTCGCTTCAGATTTATATCACCCCAGAAACCCTTACTCCGGTTCACAGTCATATTGAGAATAAAACAATCCAATATCAGAGTTCAATCTCATAAACCAAACGTATAATCTTCCATTTAACAAACGGAATACATTTGACAAAATGTTTCTCGCATCATTCTTTAATACACAAATGGTAGTAATTGCCCGATCCAGATTTGTATGCAATAATCATGTCATTCAGTAACTCATACCATATAATCCATATTCGTTTTCAAAATATGAATTTGCAAATTCGAAGAAGAAATAGCACCACTCACCTGGAATGCCTAAAATCATGCAATGCCTAGCTAGACGACTCGACGATCTCGTAATTCTATCAATTAAACGAGAATCGATGTCAAAACTAAGTAAAAATACCACTTTAGCTAACGACTTGACTAAACTACGCTATTTCTTAATCAACACGCTCACTACGGTTCGACAAAATACCTCAAGAAAGGCTAACCACAGAGAAAACTTATTAATGCGAAACACGACCGATCAAGCGACAAACTTTCTCGAGCCATAACTCTTTCCATCGAACTCCAAATCAAGCGAGCTTACAGTAAACAAAAAAACATCTTTTGACATACTACAACACCATTAGCTTCGCCAACCCAAAACTAGCCGGAAACCGATGGAAAAAGACCTGGAAAGCTGCTGGTCGCGCACTGTTCACTGCACATGGACAACTTCAAAAATTCGTTTCTTGCAAACCGTAAGTCCAAATTAAGATCCGTAAAATTCCATAAATCCACAACACCCTTAACTATCATTCTCACAAAAAAAAATCAACTTAATAGTTCCAAAATCGGATTTTGCGGCTCAAATTTCACATAACTCCGAATTTTAGCCCTAAATCCAAAAACCATTCTGATCGGATGAACGAGAGACATGAGCGCTTACCGAACGTTGCAAATCGGAGATGAATCAGCACGGCGAGGTTCCCACGGCTTATACGCACTCCCTTTTCTCTTTCTTCTTCTTCTTCTTCTTCTTTCTTTTCCCTTCTTTTCTTTCCTTCTCTCTTTTCCTTTCTGTTCTGTTTTTCCCTTCCCTTGCGTTTTATTTACTCTCGGTAGCTACCGTGAACCGAGTAGTTCACTGTAGCAATGTTGACTTCTTCCTTCTTCTTTTTTTGAAGTCCACATTTTACAGTCCCCTTGCTACATTAGTCTACAGATGTTGTCACAACCCACATGCTCAATTTTAGCATTAAATGATCCATGAAATAATAGTCATCCTTTTCTCTGAGAATTGCCGTGGCATTGCATGCGTGCACATTGTAAATTTCATATGGATTTCGGTTTTATCGATCGAACTAAAACCTAATGGAATCATTGTCAGGAGGTTTTCAACTAATCCGTGACATGACAGCTAATGGAAGCTCAGAAGGACTTGACTCTTAGATGGCTATATTATTGCATAAACATTTTCCTAACCCACAGGTTCAACATCAGTATTGAGCAACGCGTGATCTAATGGGTATCCATTTCTTTTAATAATCACGGTGGCATACAACCCGTGCACGTTGTTTGCTACATTTCTGATCATTGCATATTGATCCACAGCCCAACAGACGGATCTTGATTGGTGTCTCCCAAACATCAACGCCACATTTGATGAGTATGCCAGGTAGGGTTCGTCTGATGCAGGTCAGATGTTTGCTGGATCTACAAAGTTAGTGGCCTAAATGTTGATTTATTTCTCTATAGCGGCATCGGTTAGCTGGTCTGGTAGTCAGGTGGCAAACCACTCGTGCACAACGGCAAACAAACTTATTTTTCATAAAATGTGGTAATTACTTGATGTTGGCGTTTGTTTGTAAAACAAACAAATAAGCCTTAATCAACAATTTTTTAAATTTTCGAAATTAATTATTATATAAATTTATTTGACTCTTTTGAATCGTGACTGTTCGGACAAAACTGTCGCTTTAGGACATGAAAGGGTACGTCTAAAATTGACAGTTGTCATGCTCGAAGAGTTGTGTCTAAATGGCGGTTTTCATATACGAAGGGTTATGTCCGAATTGCAATTTTTCGGACATGAATGGGTGTGTCCGCATTGGCGGTTTAGACACCAAGAGGTGTGTTCTATTTGTGTTATAAATATGACAATTCTATTCAATTCTTTTAAGTACGAAACAAAAACAAACTCTCTTCGTTTTTCGTCTTCCTTCAAACAAGAGAAAGAGAGATACAACCATCTTTTCAATTGTTCCACAGAGAGTTTTAGGAGATTTACTGGAATTGCTATCCAGTATTCTTACCGTGACTTTGTTGTATCCTGAAAAGAATTTGCCAGAAACCTATAGCAACTTTGTGGGCCAAATTAATCCTAAAAGAGAGTAATTACACGCCTCAAAGTCCGACTGCATTGTGATTCCATTTCTCCAATATTTTTCCAACACTTGATATAAAGGACTTGAATGATATGAGGTCGGAGCTGTCAAGATTCCTCATGTCCCTAGCAGCATTAGCACACTAAGAGTTAAATAATGTCCGCATGCTCAAGTTCAGACCTATAAGTTACAACCATCTAATCTTGATCTGCTTGCCTGGGAGTTATGGTGGCATACCACCTGTTTGTATCAATACATTAAGCTGGTTCACTTTTGTTAAAGACTCCAGTTTTCCTATAAATCAGAAACCACGGGAGACAATTTCTGCATAGTTGGACAATCCATCACATGACAACGAAAATGATCTTGGAAGAATACGGATTTGTCAATGTCCTCTTGCCCTTGTATATATACTAGATTGAAGGGTTTGGTTTGAACAGCTTCTGTAACAGAGTTTGAATAAACAACAGAGAAAAGCTTCCTTCTATCAAACAGAACCTCAAAAAGATCCACACAAAAAAAAAAATGGCTGATTCACTTGAGATTTCTAAAACCACAGGCCACACACGCTCAATCAGCTTGCCTTCCAGAAGTCACCCTCTAGCAACAGCTGTCGAAGAGCTGTTGCAGAGGCTGAGATCATATATATCAGCAGTAATGATAAATCCATAAGGATCAACAATTTCATGTCAAGATTATGCCTTCAAAAAAGTTCACGTGCTTCAAAAGAGTCATTAAGGATATAATTTTCTTGGACAGATATGCAAAGTTAACTGGTGTAACTATTGATCTATTTTGTTTATAGAAGTGTCAGGTTACTGGTCTAGAAGTCAGTGGACAAACCGCTCACCCACATGCAAGGAGTTACTCAATTTACATCTCCTGTTCACGGAAAATGCGGTGATTATACAATTAATACAAGTTGAGTACTATAAGCTCAGTGCTCTCATGAGTCAACATGTCCCTAGCTGCATCAGTACACTGACGTATTCTCCACATGCTCATGTTCAAAGACAAACTTTATAACCATTTCATCTTCTTGTCTGGGATTTTCGGCAGCATGCCACATGTGTATCAATAATTAAAGCCAGTTGACGTTTATTCAGAGATACAATATGCTCATAAACTCAGGCCTAAATGATATGACCATCTAATAGTCATCCTTTTGTCTGGGAATCACGGTGGCGCACTGCCCAACTACACATGATTGATCA
Organism: Metrosideros polymorpha var. glaberrima; assembly: GCA_001662345.2. Taxonomy (NCBI): domain Eukaryota; kingdom Viridiplantae; phylum Streptophyta; class Magnoliopsida; order Myrtales; family Myrtaceae; genus Metrosideros; species Metrosideros polymorpha. The sequence goes on along the minus strand of BCNH02000006.1, from coordinate 10,357,179 downwards.
TTCTTTAATATTCTAATTTTGCTTGAGATCAGAAACCAATAACATTGTTGGGGAAGTTGGAGGACTCATCAAATGACAGCAAATTCGAGCTGGGAAGAACTGGACAACCAAATGCCTCCAGCAGTTATATATATACCAGGTAGAGGTGTGGCATGAACACATTTCTCTAAGAGCAAAATCCACATCTAAAACAGTGAAAAGCTTATATCTTCTGAGAGTCAAAGAAAATGGCTTCCCCAGTTGAGATTTCTAAATTTACCGGGCATTCCCGTTCTATCAGCCTGCCTTCCCGGAGCCACCCTTTGACTATAACAGTCAAGGATCAATTGGAAAGGCTGAGATCATCAGAAGAAACATCCTCATCTGTGTGCCAAAATTTAGGCGGCCTCAAAGACTTGTATGAAAGCATCAATGATTTGCTTCAGTTGCCCCTCACTCAACAGGCTATCTCCCATGATGATCACAGCAAATGCATCGAGGAGTTGTTGGATGGATCGCTTAGGCTGTTGGATGTTTGTGGAACTATCAGAGAAGTGTTCTCGCAAACGAAGGAATGTGTTCTGGAGCTAGAGTCATCACTTAGGAGAAATAGAGGTGGTGATTCTGGCCTAGCAAGTGAAGTCAAGTCATACATCAAATCTAAGAAGAGACTGCAGAAAGTCATCTCCAAAATTTCAGAGAATTTGAAGAGAGTGGAGAAGAAAAAGAAAGACTCGAAGCAAGAAGCTGCTCTTAGCATGCTAAGAGAAGCTGAAGATATCAGTCTTTTGGTGTTTGAGTCCTTGTTATGTCTCTTATCAGGGCCAAAGGCGAAATCAAAGATTAATGGTTGGTCTTTGGTTTCCAAGCTTGTCTCATCGAAAAGCATACCCATGAAGAGAATGTAAATGATAACAATATGGAAGGCTTGGATGTTGACCTGTCTGGCCTAAAGTCTGTCAAAGAAATGAATCCTCGAGTACTAAAGCGACTGGAGGCAGCAGAGTCAACCATTCAGGAAATCGAGGAGGATTTCGAATGCCTCTTTAGGCATTTAGTGAAGACAAGAGCTTCTCTTCTCAACATTCTCAACCATTAGGGTCGTTTTCTTCTTGGTGCCTATCCAATCAGGAAAAGATTTTCTAGTATGTACAGTGCAACAATGTATTATTACAAGATGTAAATAGACAAATACACTTGAGTACCAAGTATTTTTGGCCAACTCTCTCTCATTGGATTTTAAAACAGATTGTTACGATTAATGACATATATCCATGGTGAGCATTTTAGCCTGATGAATGATAGAGCTACTTGTATTTTTCGTAGGAAGACTAGTTGAATCAGCTTTTTGATCTGACATTTGACAATTTAACATTTTTGCAACACAAACTTTCTGCTCCAGGTGTTCCCTCTTAATTAGTATTCCTGTTTTGACAAGATAACCTTCCTGAATTTCAATAACATCAACCATTGTTTTCCTTGAATCTCAATCTGAGACTCTCCAGGTATCAGATTCCTCCTCCGCAAGCATTGCATCAGGTACAATAACTAGATTCTTCAGCTGAATCCTTCCATTGCACGGTCACAAAGTGCCAGACAAGGCCAAGTTTTGATAGCTAAGAAATATCCTAGGCCTATCAAATGGGATAATTGCATCATGCCCCGTAGGTTTTTGGGTTGTGGTAGTTTGGCCCCTGATATCTCAATATTTGCAATATTCACCCTGACATTTTGAAATCCACTTCAATATACCCCTGAGTTTGGCTACGGCCAAATTGTCACTGGAAATTCTGTAAAAGAAATTTCAGATTTTCGTATCTTTGTATGGAATGTTGCACACTGTTCTCAGTTCAGGACCTTCCAACGTATTGCCTGAAAGCACCCAAAAAGAGGCCCACTTTCTAGAATAAACTTAACTTGCTTTTGCAATAGTAATCTATCAATCTTACATAAATAGGCTCAATACCCAAAAAAACCCCCCAACTTTTGGTCTAGTCCCATTTCTACCCAAAACTTTTTTTTGTCCCATAAAAAACCCCCCAACTTTCACTTATGTCCCAAATCTACCACCGTTAGTTTTCTGTCCATCAACAAATCTCAAAATTTCTCGATAGATGTCCGAGACTACAGAAAAGAAAAGTGATGACAAAACTCGACAAGTTGGCTTTCACTTACCCATCTACAAAACGGTAAACAAGAGGATAATGGAAAACCTAACCTTCAAGTGTGAGATTGAAGACGACACGAGTGCGAGCGCGAGATTTCTGAGCGTCTCAAGCCTGGGAGCGCAAGAGATGGAGGACTCGAGCGCGAGAGATAGAAGAGGGAGCCCCATGAAAGATCGAGCAAGACGAGAGGATACGATATGAAGAGCGAGAGTTAAGCCCTAATTACTCGTCTAGGACGTCGTCATTTTGCAGAGAATCAGTCCATGTCAACTTGCTTTGGCGAATTTAATTAATGACGTGGAAATGCACTAATGGCCATGATGGACGGAAAACTAACAATGGTAGATTTGGGATATAAGTGAAAGTTGAGGGTTTTTTATAGGACAAAAAAAAGTTTTGGGTAGAGATGGGATTAGACCAAAAGTTGAGGGTTTTTTTGGTTATTGGGCCTACAGAAATATGAACATAGTTTTATCACTTTTTTGTTTTTCAAATTCTTGTCTGCTCTTAGCCAATTAAGCAACTTTGGCAGATCTGACCATCCCTCCCCCGTACCCTACCCTTATATTATACCTTTAGTTTTCTAATCACATGTTGACAGGTCAACTGTAAAGCATCTCATCTCTCTCTCTCTCTCTCCATGGCAGGTCCTATGGGTGCCATTTGGTTAGATCTGTAAAACTTAATACCCTAAAAGCTTCTGTTGACTAAGTTTTTCATAACAGTGGACTGGGTTGTTGGTCCAGAAGACGGGACAAGCGAGTTGGGCAAACCCAGGAGTCCACATCATATGCATGCCCTTTTAGAGTAGTTTGACTATTTCATGTCATTGAGCTGAAGAATCTCAACTAATTGTCAACCTAACTTAATAATGAGGCAAAGGGATAACACTTCAAGATAGTTGCACAAGCTTAAGCTGTAACTGTAAAGATTCCACTTGTCCGCTTGCTACATTAGTCTACAGATGTTTTCACAACCCACTTGCTCAATTTCAACAGTAAATTATGCAAGAAGTGATTGTCATCCTCTTCTCTGAGAAGCATTGTGGCATTGTGCACGGGAACTTTTTAGATCAATTTAGATGGATTTTGGTTTTCTTGATCGATATAAAACCTAATGAAAATATTGTCAGGAGGTTGTCAATTGATCCGTGGCATTACAGCTAAATAAAGCTTGGAAGGACTTGATTCTTAATTTGCAATATTATTGCATAAACAGTTTCACAACCCACAGTATTCGGCAGTGCATGATTTAATGGGTATCCTTATTTTTTTTTAATCACGGTGGCATACCGCCCGTGCATGTTATTTAGTACATTTCAGATCATTTCATATTGATCCGCAGACCAACAGAAAGATCTTGATTGGTCTCTCCCAAACATCAACGCCACGGTCGATGAGGATGCCAAGTCAACGAACATCCAGACAGTACTCTGAGCTGTCATGGCTATTGCTGATGCAGATCATACATTTGTTGGATCTACAAAGTTAAGTGGCCTAAATGTTGATTTATTCTCTATAGCGGCATTGGTTAGCTGGGCTGGAAGTCAGCGGACAAACCACTCGTACACAATGGCGAACGAACTTAGTTTTCATAAAATTCGGTGATTACTCGGAGCTGTCAAGATTCCTCATGTCCCTAGCAGCATTAGCACGCTGAGAGTTGAATAATTTCCACATGCTCAAGTTCAAACCTACAGGATATCATTATTCAATTGTGATCTGCTTGTCTGGGATTTCTGGCGGCATACCACCTGTTTGTATCAATACATTGTGCTGGTTCGCTTTTGTTGAAGATATCAGTTTTCCTTAAGATCGGAAACCACGGGACACACTTGCTGTTTTGTTGGACAATCCATCACATGACAGCGAACATGAACTTGGAAGACCATTGATTTGTCAATGTCCTCTAGCCCTTGTATATATACAAGGTCGAAGTGTTTCATTTGAACAACTCCTCTGTAGCATTGTTTGCATAAACAACAGAGAAAAGCTTCCTTCTATCAAACAGAAGCTCAATGGCTGATTCACTTGAGATTTCTAAAACCACACGCCACTCTCGCTCGATCAGCTTGCCTTCAACAAGTCACCCTCTAGCAACAGCTGTCGAAGGGCTGTTGCAGAGGCTGAAATCATCGGATTCAACTTCCTCATCTCCGGCCTCATCAGCACCCCGAAAGTTAGGAGGCCTCAAAGATCTGTATGACTGCATTGATGATTGGCTTCAGATGCCTCTAAACCAGCAGGCTCTTTCCCTTGAACACCATAGGAGTTCCATGGAAGAGTTGTTGGACGGATCTCTGAAGCTATTGGACGTTTGTGGGAATGTGAAAGACATTTTTTCACAGACGAAAGAATGCATCCAGGAACTCGAGTCATCATTCCGGAGAAGGAGACGAGGAAATCCTGCACAGTCAAGCGAAGTCGAGACATACATAAAATCAAGGAAAAGATTGCAGAAAATGGTGGCAAAGCTTTTGGATCATTTGAAGAAGATGGTGAGGAAAAACAACCTGAGAGTACACTCGAACCCCGAGGCTACTCTCAGCATATTAAGAGAAGCTGAAGAAATCAGCTTAACGGTACTTGAGTCACTGTTACATGTCCTTTTAGGGCCAAGGGAAAGATCGAAGCCTATCAGTTGGTCTTTGGTCTCAAATATGTTGTCACCTAAACGGGTGTCATGTGAAGAGAAAGCGGAACACGACAAAATCGAAGTCTTGGATGTTGAATTGACTGTTCTGAAATCTGCTAAAGACGCTAATCCTCAAGTATACAATGAGTCCAAGAGACTGGAGGAATTGGAATCGAGCATTCAGGAAATTGAGGAGGACCTGGAATGCATTTACAGGAGACTTGTCAAAACCAGAGCTTTTCTTCTCAATATAATCAACTGCTAGTGTCACATTTTTCCTTGGTGCCAACCCATGTATCTGTATATTGTATCTTCACCGTATACATTGTAAATTGGATAGACACAATGTGAATCAAAAGTTTCACTGAAATTACTCTCTCTCTCTCTCTCTCTCTCTCTCTCTCTCTCTCTCTTAGTTGTCTGCTTATTGCTTGACTAATGGAATTATTTTTTAGGAGCTCAAAAGGGTGAAAAAAAATCATTTATATTAGCTCAATTAATAAATTGTCTTTATTGACTTAGCTTTTCCAACAAATTATCTTAATTGCAACTCTCTGCATTATTGATCACGAAGACGGCCTCTAATTTGCTTCAAGGCAACTAGTCTGTCCTTATTGTACCAATCAGTGTTTACTTTTTCCACAATCCGACAATCATTCCAGAATAACCGTCATCTTTTCCCTCTATATAGCAGCTAACAGTTGATAGTTTCACTAGATTATCAATCTGTTAAGCTATGACAGAAGCTCTCTGCCATAAACATCACCTAGGAAATATTTCCCAATCTTCTTCCGGGTAACTTCTAAGCCATTGCAACTATGAAATGCAAGATGAAGGCCGTGGCTGACATCCAGTCATCTGCACACATCAGTGATATGAAAATGGTTGGCGAAAAACCACCTTTGATTAGATGTAGGCTGTCTTCTTCCAGTTTTGTTCATCCGGACTGCGGAGGTCTTCGTCATTTTAACTTGGGTCAGTCCAGTTCCTCCTCTTCCTCTTTGGTTACTTAGTGACGTTTCTAGGAGCATAATGTGGCTACCATCTATCAGGTTCTTGCATGAACAGATGCATTAGACAATGGGAGGCATCAAGTTAATTAATTGGTGCCTCACCTTATTATCTATCTGAATTTTGCTAGGCTTCTCAACTGGTGAAGCGAATCAAAAAAGTTTCTCAAACTCCTTGCAGTAGCCAGTATCACGGCAGCACACATTAAAAAAGATTGGACATGGATAGTAATGGAGGAGAAAAATTGAAGGAGGAGAAAAATCAGAAGCTAAACTGTCCATACAAATCTAAGTCAAAAGAGGGAAAGAATCATTTGCAGAAGGATTCCAAATTTTAGTGAACAAGAACTGCTACGTCGCGTCATGAATGCAGTGCCTCTTATTTCTTCCAGATAAATCTTGTTCACCGCAGGAACTTTCCTAGGTATTGCTAAGCAAGTACCTAGAGAGAAAATCACTAGTTGTTAAGTGTAAGTTCTGTCCTTTAGGGACAACACAGTGTATCAGATCTGCCTTTGGATCAGATCAAATCATACAGAAAGATGCACAATATTTTCTCTCTTATAGTTCGCAAGATCTTGTCTGCTCTCGAGTCTCGCCAATTAAGCACAGTCAGGCATCCTTACCTCATGCACATATGTCTAATCTCTCTCTCTCTCTCTCTCTCTCTCTCATGAAAGGTTCCTGTGGATGCATTTGGTTCCCCACCAGTTTCCCATTATCATTTTCCGAAAAAAGGATAGTTTGGTGTCCTTTCCTTTCTGATCCTGCGTAAAACATAAGATGTCTATAATAGGTATGTAAGTCTACAAAAGCAGTTTATCAACTCGTGTTTTGCCTATCCTCAAAACCCAAGCTTATCCAAGATCCCCTTTCACACTCCACGCCATTCTTTTTCCTCCTTTCGAGCATGGCACTCCTGAATTTCGAAGCTCTGAGAGACCTCCACGACCTTGCCAACGACCTCCTTCATTCCCCTACGACCCAACAAGCTCTACTTGGCCATTGTCACGAAAGATGGATCGAGGATCTCTCAGAAGCGTCTCTAACTATGTTGGGCGACTGCAGAATGTCCAAAGAGGTCCTCCTTGTAGTGAAGGAGCACATACAAGACATAAGGTTTTCGTTGCGGCGAGCACCCAACAGTGAACTAGGCAACAAGAGCTCAGTAGCAGGTTACTACCCTAGGAGAAAGAAGTAAAAGAAAGTGAAAGTGAAGTGCCAGCGCTCATTGAAAGGAACGAAAGATAAGTTCTTCAATCTAGACCTCTCTCCGGTCAATCACCCCCTTAACATCGTGCTGGAAGTGCTAAGAGAAGTAAGGGCAACAGTCATAGCTGTGGTGGAGTCACTGTCATCCCTAGTAAGTGTCCCCCAGCCGGACAGAAGATCAGGCAAAGGGTTCAGCGCAACAAAGCTCGTGTTCTCAAGTGGCCGAAACGCGTGCAATGTCTGGGACATCACCACTCTACAGGGTGCCGAGAAGAGGTTGGAAGCGGTGGAGATAGCCATCGACGATCTCAAACTAGAGTTGGATTGCATGTTCAGACGCTTAATCCAGACGAGAGTTTCACTTCTCAACATCCTCAGCTACTAGGACTAGGAGAGACATGTCTCTTTTGCAACTAGTGGCTAAGCCTCGAGCAAGGGCAGACCTCCAGGTTGTTGTAATGCACAATGAGCTCTAACCAAAATTAACACTAAACAATAACATAGCTGACTATAGTCTGATCGTGATGTATTCTTTCATTCTTTCAAATGAAGTGGTTGTCCCATCTCAAATTTGTTCTCTTCTATCTTTCCAGCTATATTTTCTCTCCACTATCTTTCCAGCAATATCTTTCCAACTAAATTAGCACAATTAAAATGTTTAAAACTGAATTGCCTGCTGTACAATAAGTTTAAGACTTTTTGGACAATTTTCCCTACATATAACCATCCAACATCACACTCGAGCATAGCACACTCCCTGCACTCTAGAAATTTAATGACCATCTCTTACAAGTATTGACGTGTTCATGTGCCTCGAAAGAAATGCATAACGACTAAAATTGCCTTACCAACGCCCTAATATGATTTCAAAGCAAAGCAACTGGTTGACTATACATGTGTCCTAAAAATATTTACCTATGTAAAATGAGTTTAACAAAGTCTAGTTTCTTTACAAAGTGTCATCATATATATTCATATTGAGACTTGATTTCATCATAGTAAATTACGCGAGAAAACTAGTGATTCGATTCACACTTTGTAAGATAAATCTTTTATTATTCTTCCTGTTTTTCTTGTACTTTTTGTTTCGTTGTAACTCAACCTTGTTAATTAGTAATAATCCATGAGATATCTTTAGGTCAACGTCAATTTAACTCCATTAGACCAACATATCCAATGAGCTTGATCAGCATGTCAGAAGAGCATGATTGTATAGCCTAGGCTAATGATATAACCTTGTGACCCCCAAGTCTCGCATTCAAGATCTGTGTCTTGATTTGTAAAAACAATCCACCCAGTAAAAGTCAAGAATTCCTTTCAGGAACTTGGCCTGCCTAAATTTCGCCTATGGCTCTTGCATTTGGCCTTTATCTTGGTCCTAGCTCTCACTAAAATTAACATTGTGGAAGTTCTCGCTAATTTTAAGATTGGAATCAGTGCGGTTTTTTCACCGAATAGCGAAACTATAGGAAGCATGCTCCACAATGGTGTTGATAGTTTCCATTTTCATCTCTAATGAAAAGGTAAAGGCACAACATACTTCAGGTTATTACCTGCTGCAGTTCGAATGAATGGACTAACAACTCCTGCACAAGAAATATTTACTCACTCATCTTAAATCGTCAATGATCGCTACAGTCTTAGTACGCCATTCCAGATGCAATTTGCACACTGATATCAGTGATTTCTCTCTAAAGTTATACATGAGGGAAATGCAACTGGTACCCTAGACTTGGTTGAAGGTTTGAAGAATTACCTGGAGAAACTACTCCGCTAATTTGACTACCAAAAACCAGTTGTCACCCAACTTTTTCAGGAAAAGATTATCCAAGCAGCTGTCAAGAACCGAATAGAATGCTCAAGTATAAGCTTTGCACACCGAAAATGTTTAACATCCTTGCAAGCTAACAGAATTGCTGTTATGAGACCATAAATCTCACAGAGATCTTTATTTGAACTCAAAGGAACACAGGTAATCCAGATACATTGCAATAGCACCCCTAGCCTTTTGTGTTATCCCTATCCGACTTTTCAATGGGATGCCTGCAAAATATGAAAGAATTAACCATAATTGCATGTTGCTGAATAAAGGTTGACATGAGGATTCTCCTATTTACTTTAGGCTATCATGTTTAGTTAAGTTTTTGTTTTAAAAAACAAAAAAGAATATCTTGCAACTGAAGCTAAAGCACTTTGAGGGATTTGTGAGTTTCAATCGATATAGCATGCCAGCCACCAGTTTTAAAAAGTACAATGGAATAGATGCAAGTAATTAAGAAATTATAGTTTGTCTCTCTAATCAAATGCTATGTTAAACAAAACAAATGTGCATATACAAGCCACTTGGTGGAGAATATGTAAAACAGTTGCAGAAGTCAGTTTCCTTTAAAATTCCAGCATTTATTTATCAACAAAAATGAACTGAACAGCCAGTCAGGGATCCATGAATTATACATCATCCCTCTTCAGAACCTAAAATATCAATATCCATAAGGTGTAGATCTGCACAAAGTTCTCCCCTTAATTCCAAATGCAAATCTTACTGCTTGGCTGATAATTGAGGTTTAAGATAAATAATAATAACAATAATGGCCTCAGCACTTTTCATTTAGGAATCACACAGTTATTGATAAATTTTGGTTCCAGAATTAATAAATTAAGATACATTTCTACACACACACACACACATGAGAACCACCACGTGCAGAAGTTTTTTTTCCTTAGCATGAGCTCTTAAACCTTTTATTTCAGAAGACAAAAAAAGCTTATCATTTTATTCGTTAGAAAACCAAGGATAGGAAATTCTCATAAGTTCCACTCACAAAAATCATTCATGCATCAGGAAGCAGTAATATTTACCTCGGGATCATGTCCATGGCCATGAGAGTGATCTTCATGACCATCCCAAGGATGTCGCCAACCCTATACACATAACAAGAAGCCAAAACCAACTCAGATGAAGATCTCCCACAGGTTAAAAAAGATTATTTGGGTAGATGAACAAAGAAGTTGCCTTACCAGTACTACAGGCCCATCTTGCTTAGCCCTGTAAAGGACCCAAAACCTATAATGCACAATTTAAACTGAGATCATAATTTTGCTTCATGGAGATTTATATACCAATTTCACCATTATAATGATCTTTCAAGGTTACCTTCTAAACAGCCAAAAACAGATTTCGTAATTCACTCAAAAACCAAAACATTTTGTCCAAAATTGGAAGCACACTGAATACAGAGCAAAACTTTGAAGCATGATCCGCAACATTAAGTTATACTAATGGGATTGAAGAAGCTTCAAGCTAAGGCACATCAATTCTCAATTTCATAGTGCTATAGGATGGGATGTCACCAAATAGATAAGTAAGTTGATTAGTGTGCTCGGTGTATCTATGGCTACTGTGACTTTTTTACTTCAGTTGTGACTGTAGTAGTTTACACTTTTGGATTTACCTTCAACTGTTGTTAAATCAATGTTTTGAAGTTGAGCTATGACTTCAAGTGGAAAAACAGCAAATGTTAAAAATAGCTCATTTTCACACGCTAAAAGTATAATTAAGATTCTAAATGTATTTACTGTGTCACTCCACCTTTCTTCTAGGTGATGTACCCATAACTATAGGATATGTCATGGCTATGGATAGGGTACACTTCATCCCAAACTCGAAATTTGCCACTATTGCAGAACTACTTCGAATCTAAATCACCATAACAAAACTATTGAACAAAGATTGGAAAAGAATTTGAAGGGTGATAATTGAGCGTCCGAGAAAATGTAGAAAATCTAGTCATGTTTTGCTTCATATGAGTGTAAATGCACAAAAATTGTATATAGCCAAGTAGGATTCGAGTTTTGTACATCCATATGCCAAGACCACAATCCCACACCTTGATCCATAGACAAGTCAGATTCTAGGTTACTTATCTGTACCGGGCACCTATATCTGTGTCTGAGTAACAGAGAGCAAGAGTGGACTTCTAGGAGCGTACTTTTCATTGGATTTTGATGGCAAAAGCAGCTTATTAACTCAAGCACTAGAAGCCAGAAGCAAAATTTTGCAGTGACATCCATCCAAAACAGCCACTCATTATAGTTCACTGTACCCTGCCAGGACTTCTATTCTTTTTGTACTTTTTGTTTTGTTAATAAGAATGTGAACTTTCCTTTGGCCCAAAGATGAGCTGCATGGCTAATGCTATTAAAAAAAAAAGAAAAAAAGAAGAAGAAGACATTAAGCCTTGTGCCTTTGCATGCAATGAAAATTCTCGTCAAATATTAATTTCCATAAAACAAATACTTGGTCAAATTTAACTTCTATTTATCCTACCATGACTGATTTATGCATAATTCTGACAAATATGTATGATGTACAATGCATTATCCAGAAATGCGAGAAATTAGTTTAGTAGTTCAGTGATCTTCTTCTATTGCACGCCATCTCTCATCACCACCGATACCGTTACTATACAGAAATTTCTCCTCAAGCCTTGTGCAACATTTTATGATTACATGAAATATCAGGTAGGTACCAGGTCCGCTTCTACACTTCGACCATCATGCACAAAAACTCCTCTCTTTCTCTGTAGTAACATACCTTTTCCTTCTTCATCTAATTAATCAATCTCTACTAACCAGTCCTCTTTCCAAGTCAGTCCCAAACTACATCCTAAAAGATTTTGAATTAAATCATCAATTGAAACCAGAGATGAAACCCGAGCATATATGCAGCATCATCTAACGATACCAAAGTCGAGACAACCTATTACATCCAGAAGCTTCTACTTCCAGATCCCCCATTCGGGTAATCGACGAATCTGCAAAAATTCATCGAGCACGAAGCGCATTGAACACAAGCAAATCCGCAAACCCAGACGAGCTTCTTCTCCACAGATTCCAGCGAGAAAATCCCCCTTCCAGGAAAAGGGGGGAAATTTATCGACGCGAACCCAATTGAACAGAGAGCGTCCTCGCAATCGTTACCGCGAGCGAAGGAACACGTCGCGCGAACACATTCACACGCGATCGAAGAGGATAAAATCGGAGACTGTGAAACCGAGAGAGCATCGCGATTTACCACATGATGGCGCACAGCCCTTTGCCGGTGACGGTGTGCCACCGCTTGGGTTGGTGCACGGTGATTCCCTTGTAGATTGTGCCCCCTCCATGTCCACCTCCTCCCATCCTCTCTCTCTCTCTCTCTCTCTCTCTGGCCACTATGCTCAACAGCGAGGAACGAAGGAACAGAGAGAGACTGTGGACTTGAGACGTTACTTGGGTCCACCGGGAACCCGATGGATGGACCGATCCGACCCGCATGATGATGACGATGGGCTCGGTCTCCGGTCGCAGAAGAGTTTCTACACTTCGGCCCAAAATTTTCGGCCCGTCTCAATTGAGCCCTTTGCAGTTTGCACCATTGCAAGCATCTGCTTTTTTCAGAAATGTCTCAATTGAGCCCCTAATCCAAACTAGTTTTCTCAATAAGCACCCGCGTGCTTTAGAAATCAGTCTCGAAGCCGAAACCCAGTCGCGGCGAGAGGAAATCGGCAGAGTTAGATAACAAGGCCAAGATCCTCGTGAACTGTCGTTTTTTGGGTGATCTTACGAGTTAAAACAAGAATTTTTATCCCGAGATTGGATTTTTCGCGAATTTGTACGGGCTATTCGTAATCGGAAGAGTACATGCGCTCGCATCTGGTGAACAGTGTTTTCCAATGGGGTTGGAGGGCTTTTACCAAGACATCAGGGACGGATTCAGGACAAGTTCGTGATTTAAAGATTTTTCCAATTTGAGCATGGGGTAATTTGCTAGTGTTTTGACCCATCCGATTCTATATAATATAGGATGAGTAGATTGTGAATAGTGAACGGGTGATTTGGCCTCTTGAATGACTTTTCAATGTTTAAAATTTTTTCATCTTATTCCTATATTCCTACTTTTTTTCCTAACCTAATGTATTATTTTTCCTATATATTAAGAGAAAATATTCTTCTAATGAAGAGGATTTGAATCGTAAAAGGGCCGCCTTGCCTCTTGAGAATTTTATGCTTTATCAGCCTTTTTCGTTAGCCAGATCAAATTGAGTTGACAAAGGAGCTTAATTGTACCAAATTTGACAAATTTTAAAATTTGATTGCATTATTTAAAAGTTTTAGAATTCAATTACACTTAAACGATAAGTTTTAGGATTTCCGGTATACTTATTAAAATGTATGAACTGCATTTTGTTGATGTGGCCTTCTTAGAGTCATGTGTTCATTTTCTTATTTTCCAATTTGAAAGTTGAGAAGCTACAGTGACGTGACTTTTTTGAATTGTGGTTTCAAAGGAAATTTTAGTGTTTTAATTTCATATAGGAAAGTACCCTAATGAGTGGTATTCTTTCTTCAAATGGTGATTCTCTACCCAAATAATTAGCAAGGTAACAAATGATTGATGTAATGGAAAGCCTATCGCATATTCATGATTTGAGTTCTTTAATTATACACATTACTCTTTAACGTTTCGCAAAATAAAAATGTCTCATTATATTTATCCTATTATATTTCCGATATCTTGCCTAACCTAATTTAAACCACTCATAATGCTTGATGATGAATTTTTAGTAGATTGTCATTTTTTTATTTATCTAGGGAATTTTTTGCTTACTCCATTAACTTCTATAATTTACATCTGTCTACTGAAAAAAAAAATGCAATAATATGATTGATCACTTGCCATTTTGCACCCTCGCATTATATTTATGAGATGTCTTGTAAATGATCATTTAAACACATTTTGAATAATGAAAGGTGGTAGGATTAAATTTTAACTAGGTTACTAAAACTATCAATTACAGTTACAAAACTTATGTACACTTTCTTTTGATTAATAGGGATGTTTTAAAGAGTTTTGACTTGGTGGGCTCGAACCGTGAATTGTTAGACATGATATCGCCTATTTCCTAACTCTTTCTAGTGGATTTAGTGTCGACTTGTGTCCTCCTGACACATGACCATCTATAACTGGCTTGTGTCATCTTAACATGTGACAGTCTATTCATTGTCGATTTCCTACGTTAGATTGTTACATAACCCAATCCTTTCAACCACCCCTTTTCATCCTCTCCTCATAAATACCCTCATCAATTCCCTCAGCAAGGGGATCTCTTGATTTCCGAACATTTGGACATCAGCACTCCTACCAACCTCGGCAAATAACCGTTGAAGAAACTTTTTACTTTCCGCCCTGCATCCTCCTCCTCCTCCTCCTCCTCTCATGTCCTATCTATTTCATCCCATCTAACATGTTGCATCTGTGCCACGCTACCTTCCATAAGGATAAGGGACAAGGGGAGCAAACCTCTTCGACACGATATGAGAAAATTTCACCTCTACCTTTACCTCGACTCCATTATATTTTCTCGAGTATAGATTACCTCGATTCATAAAATTTCCTCGAGCGATGAAGATGTGCTAGCCGTCAATCACATAAAAGAGTCAATGTTCTAACCTAGTGCGACTTTCTTGGAAATAGAGATCAGAGTATTTAAGGAAATCGGCCAAAGGCACAATGATAAGCTCTAAGCACGCAAAACCCCTCCCACCAGCATGAAGAGGCTCGAAATTCCTGAATGCAGAACAGATATGTGTGCTCCGACCTATGCACTTAATGTGCTGTGCCAGAAATCCCTCTCTAAAATAGAAAGGTAACAGCATATCAAGCCACCAAAAGGAAAAACGAAAGTTATTTTTTCTCAAGAGCAAATGAAGGGAATTTGGAAACCCATCCCCCTATCCACTTCCCCGGATAACTTCTTCTATTCTCTTTCTGAGCGCTAACGTAAAGGGATACATTATGACCACCACTAGGGCAGATCTATACATTCATGCTAAGGAATTTGAAATGTGGAGCATTTGACAAAACATAAGACCATATTCACAAAGAACAGAAGTAAATACCACAAAGAACATAAATCTGGTCAGTTTTGAAACAGACGAATGAACTTTCTGAATTAAGCTCAAAACGGGAATTTTGAAAAAACCAGCTGCTTATATAAATTTTTAGTTCTTCTATCATTTGAAGGAGGATAATGAAAGTCTACTAATTGCTAGATAGACAAATCACAAAAATAAAGGCTGACATTGATAGAAGAAATATAGAAATGCAAATGGTGCATACTTGAGAACTTTGTACTTCAGAGTTTGGCAAGGGTCGCCGGCCAGCCCTCGCCGGTCACAGGCGAGGGCCACGAAGCCCTCACCGGTCGTGAGCAAGGGCCACGAAGCCCTTGCCGGTAGTGGGCGAGGGTCGCAGCCCTTGCCCAAATTGCCATTGGGTGAGGGCCGCGACCCTCGCCCTCGATCGACAAGGGTCGGTTGGCCCTCGTAGAGCTTAGAAGAAAAAAAAAAGGGAAAGAAAGAAATAAAAAGGATTCTTAGATAATTTAGGTAATTTTTTTTTAAATAATAAAAATTGTCCATGTTAGTGCCGATCGTGCCACGTAAGACACTTGGTATTCACGTCAGCAATTTCTGATCAAAATTGATCGGAAAAACTAATTGGTAAATTGTCAAAAGGTGGCCATATTGAAAGATTTATGACTAAATTGGCACAAGTGCAATAGGTTTAAGGCTTTTTTGGAAATTTCCCCTAATAGCTTATGGCTCATTGCTTGTGTAATCGGGGATTACACCGGCAAAGTACGGTTTAATAATTCCTAAAAGCTATAAAATTGACATGCTAAATGGTGTGATATAAAACAAATACGAGCATCATTCAATACGATGTAAGAATATGTCACGCATTACTTTGTGAAATAATCCTATAAAGCCATCACTGAATACCAATTTTGTACACCTATCTTAGGGTAATTAGCATTGTTCAAGTTCCAAGCAATCTAACCTCTTTAGACCATACATTGTACATCTCGCTGAAGTTTGTCGGAGCAACTCAAGGAGATGATGGTATAGAAAGTTGGCTCCATCGCCAATAAAACAAGAGGGCTTCATGAGTACAAGATAGTAGACATTGGCCCCTGGATCCATACATATCAGTCGGCCCCCGCGTACCGCAATTAGACTATATAGATATACATCAATATGTGCCACTATTACCAAAGGTATTGATATGTGTAATTTCTCGATTTAGACATAAATGTTTATTACCCATCAATGTTCCATCGCGCAATCAAACATACAAAACCGCTCAATTGGGAAAAAAAAAAAAGGTTTAGAGACGACATTCTATATGAGGATCTGAAGAGACCATGTCGGTGAAGTGTTCAGACCTCTAACTCAGCTCATCTTTACAATGCACATTAACCCCAACCCCATGCATGCGATAAGGTTCCCTCTAGAGACAGATTTCAAGGGGGCTAATCGGTGTCGCCACTCGCTTAGCTACCCGGTGTTCAGTGCACTTTTCATAAATTGTGTACTATAGTTTGATGAAGTTTTCGATAATATCTCTTAATTTCAAACACCCCCACCACCAAACCAAACTTTTGAAATTTTCTTTGAAATTTTCTTTGTACCCCGCCCTCCATAAAGTCTGCGTTTGCCACCGGTTCAACCCATATGGTGCCGGGCATGACTCCAAAGTTACTCTCGGAACGAAATGGAAAAAAAAAAAAAAGAAGAGCAATTTAAAGTTCTAAACTAGTGCTTTATTTAATCTAAGAAAAGGGGTGACCTCTACTCATCGTGGCCAATCTAGAAGACACGAGGACGCGTTTAAGTGGAAAGCGATGTCGCTTGACAAAACTCGCAATCCCATCCGAGTGAAACCAAAACTGTGTTGACTTCTCAGTCTGTCCTGCGACTCTCCGCTTGGCATCGATCGGGGAAGTTCCCTGTGTTTTCGTCAGCCCAACAAGCCGGGAATCGCAGGCTTTTTCAAAGCTTTTCGAGAAGCATGGAGTTTTTGTAATCGGACTGGACCCGACGCGCCTTTTCTCTAGGGTCAACCATCCAATCCTAGTCGTCCACGTCGATCGATAAATATATAAAAGAAAGAGAAAACTGTCGGGTCGAAATCAAAGTAACCGGTTGACCACGGCAATGCATGCAATGTGAAGCCTGTGAGTCATCAACGAAAAAGGTTTGGAGCTGCGAAACATGTGACTCTTGGTCCCATGTCGATTCAGAGGATTTCTATTGCGTTCATTTCGTAATCTTGTGAGAAGTTATTGTTCACTTTGTCCTGTTCGTTATGTGACTTAGCAGGTGAGTTGCTCGAGTTTTGATTAGATGGATGGTTAGATAGAAGCAATCTCCAACTTCTGATTCAATAGCTCCTTTTAGGATAATTTGTCAAAAAAGTCTTAAAACTTAATGCACTTTTGCCCATTCAGTAATAAACCATCTAAGTTTGCCAATTGAGTCCTAAACATTTTGCATTTGTGCTAATTTAATCCTTTCAGCTGGTCGGCGCAAACGTGGGGTCACCAGCACTAACATGGATAATTTTGTATAATAATTTAATTCTTTCAATTTTTATTTTATTTTTGTCTTCCGTGAAACCCTTGGTCGACCTTCCCTAGGTCTGGGCGAGGCCACCCAGCCGCGAGCGAGGGTAGCCTCACGAGGCCATGGCCGCCTTCGCCCGTAGCCTTGCCCAGCAGGAAATTGTGGCCATGGCCTCACCTAGATTTGGGCGAGGGGGCCTCACCCACAGCCGGGTGGCCTCGCCCAGACCTAGGCGTGGCCGGCCGAGGGCGCGAAGCCCTGTTCCAGTGGCCAACGAGCTCCAGTGACCCTCACCAACTACAGAGAAGAAAAGCCAAAAATAAAAAGAGAAAAAATAAAAAATATTAAAATTGTCAATGCAAAAGGTTTAGGACTCAATTGCAAACTCAAAAAAGTTTAGGATTGAATTGGTAAAAGTGTAATAGATTTAGGACTTTTATGATAATTTTTCCGCTCTTTTTACGGCAAACAAACTTAATTCCTTCATAGGAAGACTTTCAACACGCTTCGCAGCTTTCTAACCTGTAAAACTTATATTATAGCAAAAGCATCCATAATGACATTTCATATATCTAGTCTTTCCACAGATGGCGTCACCCTTGAACTAGTAGATGGAAATTTGGTGATTAAACCTACCATATCAATTATTTGATGACAATCACAAAGTTCCAGCAACTTGCTGCGGTTTTCTATTCATCGTAAACCTAATAATTCGAGTAAAGGAAACAAATAAACGTGCGCTAATTCGAGTAAAGGATTCTTCATTAGCTAGTTTAATATGCTTTTAAATAACCAAGGAAGCCACAGAAGTCGACTGATCAATGAGACACATTCTAGAATTTACCATGAGGAAACAGCTTTGAGAATAATCTTGGGGTTGCTGAATAAAATAGAACCAAGAATCAATAATCATTCTATAGCAAAACACATTAATTGCAACCTCGAAAAGTCACTCGAAAAGATCGAAAAATATCTGAAATGATGAGATTCATGAGCGAAAAGGTGCAATATCCCCGTCGAACGCTATCGTCATTTTACTTTTGAGAAGGATGCGCATGTGATCCAAATCCGATTATGATTATCAAACATGAGATTCGAAAGCCACTAATCCGTGTTGAAAGGCCGTGAATTTGAGGACTAGTCTCGAGTTCGAACTCACAACCAGAAAAGTTCAGTGAAAAAAAAAAAAGAGAGGGACAAAACCATTAATTTGTAACATGATGTTTGCAAAACGAGACTAATAGCTTGTGAAGGTCAAGATGAGATGTAGCGAACCATGCAAACTATTTTAATCCAGCATCAACTATGACACGCAAGGCAAGTCACAAGACTGTGGCTCTTGCTTTTTCATCAACGCCATGTTCATTCACATAAAAGCTATGGATTCTAGTGAATCTGGTTGTTAAAAGATGATCTTTTTGGCCAATCCCTTGAGAGACTATCTCCTTCAACAACTTGGGTTATTGGTTGGTCGTGGAGCTTGTAGTTGTTGAGGCAAATATTTCTGATTACCAATAATCAGGCCGCCAGCAAATGCTCTCACGAATACGTTATTGACTTTAATGATCAGCTCTATCTTGGAAGAAAATTAGCAAAAAAGTCTTAAACCTATTGTAATTGTGCCGATTCAGTCCTAAATCTTTTTTTTTCTAGTTTAGGCCTAAACGTTTTCAAGTTGTGCCAATTCAGTCCATTCAACCAATTTTGGCCGGAAATCGTTCACGTGAACGCCAACCATCCTATGTGGCACAATTAACGCTGATGTGGAAAAAATTTTCAAATTTTTTATTTTTCTTTTCTTTTCCTTTCTTATTTTCTTTTTTGTTTCCCACTGTGGCCAGCAAACTGGGCAAGGCCATCACAAACGCGGGCAAGGGTAGCCTCACCAGCCGCAGGCACCTTGCCTAAACCGTCGTGAGACGCAACTACAAGCAAAGGTGGCCATGGCCTCACCAGTCGCAAGTGAGGCCGCCTTCGCTTGCGGTCATGATGGCCTTGCCCAGTGGCCAGCGAGCTCCGGCAACCCTTGCCGGCCACTATGGGAAACAAAAAAAAAAAAGGAAAGGAAAAAGAGAAGAAAATTAAAAAAATAATTATCCACGTCAGCGATTTCCCACTAAAATTGGTTGGATTAATTGAATTGGCACAACGTGAAAAAGTTTAGGACTAAAACGGGAAAAAAAAAAAAAGTTTAGAACTGAATTGACACAATTGCAATGGATTTATGACTATTTTGGTAATCTTCCCCAATCTTGAAGCTGCTCAACATAAACTCAACAGAAACCCTAGAGTGTTCAAGAACAATACCAAAGATTGTAAGACTTTCAGATCGATACCATTAAATGGGAAGTACATACAAGTTTTTCTTTGATTCAACCAACAGCAAGGAAAGCAGCTTAAAATAGCATGAAACAGAGGAAAACTCGCATCAATAATTGTAGCAGCCTTCCTACAATCTCGCTGTTCCGATCATTGTCAACCTGAGGCTCTTCGATTCAAAGTCAACAAATTGCACTTCCACTACATCATGACTGAATAGAAAATTTATATGCTATTTTGAATTTTGATCAAACTTCGAGAAACCGTGAAATTAAGTAATACTGTTCCATCTAGAAAGATACTTGTATTTTCTACACAATAGTTACCTTTATTCATTGCCTTAGTAGTAAAACGAGTCGGTACATTTGACGGATTATTTATCAGTTTTGCTAATAGGGGAGAAATTTTTTAACACGGGTATCGTAGATATGGAATGCATGCAAAAGTTCGATATTGTGACCGATTTACTTTGTTACAAGTGACTAAAAAAAATCCCCTACGTTATTTCAGATAATTATACAAAATCCACGATTAATGATATGTTTTCCTGTTTCTAGCCAATTTCTGTCAAGCATTTAAAGATATATTATAAAGGGCAGGAAGAGGAAAATTAAAGGCTAAAAGCATCAAGAAGTCAATCCGATTCCAAAAGCGCCGGTCAACAAATGATGCCCACTGAAACCCAAGGTCATCACCACCCAATCCGCCGTTAACTCTCGACATGCATGAGAAGACTATAAAACCGACCCTCAAGACTCCGAGCGACACCGTGTGAAGGGGGGCAGACCAAAGAGCGCAAAAGAGAGAGTGAAAATGGAGGAGGTAGTGAGGGACGATTCTGCCGTGCCGGCGTCGCCCATTTCCGTTCCCCCGATGCAGATGCAGTACAACTCGCCATCGCTGTCGCGGAAGCCGCTGCTCATCACGCTCGAGCCCGCAGCAGCGGATAATAATAATGACAACAACCAAGGGAACAACCCTCGAGGAGGAGGAGGAGGAGGAGGAGGACACAATAGGAACCGGAGCTTCTTCACGCCGTTGGGTAGCCCGGTGAGGAAGGCCATACAGATGACGAAGCTCGACCCTCAGGACGCTTGGCTTCCGATCACGGAGTCAAGGAATGGGAACGCTTACTACGCAGCTTTCCACACTCTCTGCTCCGGGATCGGCATTCAGGCCCTCGTGCTCCCTGTCTCCTTCACCATTCTTGGCTGGTAAGAGACTTCGCATTCTTTGCTATTGCCCTTTTGTTTCCCCCATTCTTAAGGTTAACAATCATCAACTAAACTCTCACCACAAGCGACGACCTTAATCTCCATCAAGTTGTCCGTGGAAGCAGTTACCTGAACTGATAATGGATGTACGCGCCGAGGTCATAACCGTTCACGGAGAGACTCGCTTGCACGCCGTTCTGCCACGGTTTCAAAGCCGGGTTGGCCGAGTGGTTAAAACAGCAGAAACCCTCGTGCCTATAGCGTGTCTGAAAGCCGACCAAAGACATCGCCGGATCACAAGATCCCAAAGAAGAAATCTCTTCTTGATGTTAATCTCAGTCTTGGTGTCAATGGTTGCAGGACATGGGGGATTATAAGCTTGACGATAGCATTCCTATGGCAGCTCTACACGCTGTGGGTATTGGTGAAGCTTCACGAGTCCACCGAGACCGGCATGCGCTACAGCAGATACCTCCAACTCTTCAGCGCCACTTTTGGTAAAAAAAATGGCCTCCCTAATATTATTGGAAAACATTTGGTTTTTTCCCTCTTTTTTACTATAATTTTCCCCTTTGTTCCATTGATTTTGCAGCAAAGTGAAAACAGAAGCTTAGACAAAACACGCAAAAATTTAACACAAATTATTATCTTTTAATTATGTTCAATGTCATCAGTTTGTAACAATTTTGAGTAGTTTTACTGAGAAATAATAGTATTTCAAGAAATAATTAAGATCCATAAGTTTTAGGCCCCACTCAAAAGAAATTAAAGCTCACGTATCTTTATGTGGTGAACTTGTAATTGATTTTGTCTGTCATGTCCATCACCGGTAGAACGAGTCTGATATAATTTTGTACTGCTCAAATCAACAGGTGACAAAATGGGGAATATATTCGCGGCGTTCCCGATCATGTACCTGTCGGGAGGCACGTGTGTCGCGCTCATCATCGTCGGTGGGTCAACTTCCAAGCTCTTCTTCCAGATCCTTTGCGGCGAGGGGTGCACGGTAAAGCCGCTGACGAACGTGGAGTGGTACTTGGTGTTCACTTGCGCCGCCGTCATACTGGCCCAACTCCCGAACTTGAACTCCATCGCCGGCGTCTCTCTGATCGGCGCCATCACCGCCATCTGCTTCTGCACCATCATGTGGCTGGTGTCGGTGACCAACGGGAGGCTCGAGGGAGTGTCTTACGATCCGATCAAGGAAGAGCCGAACATGGCGTGGATCTTCAACGTCTTGAATGCCTTCGGGATCGTTGCTTTCGCCTTCCGCGGCCATAATCTCACCCTCGAAATTCAGGTGCATAAGAAATTATCGCATGTATCATTTTTGTATACTTGAGAGGAATAGTTCTACGCGTAATTCAAGAAATTCTAGTTGGAGGTGTATTTCAAAGATAGCTAGTAAGTATATTTATGCATTTATGTAATTAGTGCTTAGGCTCATTTTATTTTATCAAGTCAATTACAATTTTTTCATAGGATAATGGGTTTGGAAGCAGTCTAGTCGCAGTCGTGTCGACTGTTTTTCACGAGGATGACTAAAAAGGAAACTAAGCGTGTGGAAAAAGGTAGATTAATAGATGAACTTTTACTTTTCTTCTACCAAATTGCATAAACTTCTACTGATTTGAGCCAATTAGAGAGTCTAGACTAGAGACTTTGAACCGAGGCCCTAGCGCACAAAATTGCGACGGTCCACACGAGAATATTTGGTACCATGCTATTGGAAATTTTGAACCTTAGCATAGAAACATGCGGTGTGACATTAGATTAAAAGAAATGTCCTTGAGGAAAATCAATTTCGACCTTCGGCATGTGTGGTTGTTGCAGGGGACGATGCCGTCGAATGAAAAGAAGCCGTCGCACGTGCCGATGTGGAGGGGAGTGAAGGTGGCCTACCTCATCGTTGCCCTGTGCCTCTTCCCTCTCGCCATTGGAGGTTACTGGGCTTATGGCCACAAGGTAGTCAGCTCATGGGTTGGTTTGGAATAGAATTTTCTGGCGCAATAGTCATTTATACATGAACCTAGGTCGTGCTTTTGTTCAACTGACCCTGACGAAAATTCATTCTGGCTTTCGCCACTGCTCCTTGTATCAGATACCACCTAATGGCGGCATGTTGACGGCAATCTATGAGTTCCACGGGCGCGACACGCCGCAGGCGGTCCTGGCCCTGACGAGCCTGTTCGTCATCATCAACGCTGTCAGCTCCTTCCAAATCTATGCCATGCCAATGTTCGACGACATGGAGTCCAAGTACACTGGCCGGATGAACAGGCCGTGCCCATGGTGGCTCCGCGCCGTGTTCCGGGTCATGTTCACATACGGGTGCTTCTTCGTGGCGGTGGCAATCCCGTTCCTGGGCAGCTTCTCGGGCCTGATTGGGGGCATCGCGGTGCCCATAACGTTTGCCTACCCGTGCTTCATGTGGCTGAAGATCAAGAAGCCCAAGAAGCAGAGCTTCATGTGGTACTTGAATTGGGGTCTGGGGGTATCCGGGATCATTCTATCTGTGATCTTGATCACTGCTGGGGTTTATGTGGTCATTGACACTGGCATTCAAGTGAGCTTCTTCAAGCCCGCCTAGCTCTATCTCTTCTCTTCTCTTCTCATCGATCTCTGTATATTGTCCAGCAGGTTCTCCTGCATGTTATAGTGATATGGATGGGACTAATTGATTATGTGAGGACTCATATCTTGAATCCATCAGTTAAACCTGTTCACACCACAACACATATTATCAATCATGACCTGCGCGTGACTCAAAGTTGATTGAATGACTGCAATGCAGATGTGTCCACGGTTAATCCCATAAATATGGAATTCTTAACCTTAATTAGGGTTTTTCCGGGAAAATAAAAACCTAAATTAGGGTTTATCTTGCGCAAAACATCGGTTGAGGAAAAAAGCTATCTACGAACGGTGTTAACCATTCTTGATTGATTAGAAAGTGGGTAATTACAATCCTCAATTCAATCATAGAGAAGGTGGCTTGTTAACTGTTAAGGATCTTTACTCCATGCGGTAGCGTATAAAAATTATTTTCAGAGTAATATTTGGCCGAACGTAATTTGGAATCGATTAGACATATCATGAATAATGTGATCAGAGGCATGTATGACCAAGAAACAAATGATCCTCGTGAATTCGACAGCGCCATTGGCTTAATCTACCCCATAGCAATGGCCCAAATCCAGGATCTTTACTCCACATGATAGCCTATGAATAAATTTCGAGGTAATATTGTCCGAACGTAATATAGAATTGATCAAACAAATCACGAATGATGCGACCAGACGCATGTATGTCCCCAAAAACAAATAATCCTCGTAAATTCGACAACATCATTGGCTTGTATCAGCAATGGCCCGAATCTAGGCTAAACAATAAATTTCCTTTTTCAGGTTTGAAACTCAACCCAACTTCGTTCTTGTTTTACTCCTTCTGCAATTATTGCGCGTAGACGACGGACAAACGAGGTATATGGTGGAGGCGGTACGTGCTCATGAGCCGAAATGGTCGTGTACGAGGAAAGAAGGAGCGGGGAGTTGTCGAGGAGTGAAGATGGTTGGGGAGGTCATTCACTCTTAGAGATTCGCAAAGAGTTAAAGCTAATTGCTTGCTCGGTTCCCACGAACAGAGAAAGCTATCGATGCTTGAAAAAGGGAACCGCAAAGTTGGCCAGAGCTCTCACCAGAAAATTGACCAACGTCGCAAAAATCGGGTCATGGCCTCCAGCCTTTGCAACCGGATTGGCGCTCCGATACTTTAGTCGGTATATGTATATTGAAGGACAGAAAGGATTTTGGAGGAAAAAAGTTCTTTTCCAGTATATTTTCTTCTATATTTCTAATACCAAAACACACAAATAAATATATACAAGAGAACCCTATACTTGGCTAAATCTAAGAATCCCTATAAATCAGAAAACATAATATGTAACAAATTAGTATGCAAAACTTCCTAACTTAATCCCAATTTACAGCTCACGCCAACACTCCTCCTCAAGTTTGTGCATAAATATCTTTGATGCCCAACTTGTCAAGTGACCTATAGAAGATCCTGCTCAATACAGCCTTTGTTAGTATATCAGCCAGCTGATCTTCAAATTTAACAAACGAAAATTGAATTATCTTGTTATCTATATTCTATTTGATAAAATGTCGATCTACCTCAATATGCTTGGTACGATCATGCTGAACTGGATCATGAGAAATATCAATGACTGCCTTATTGTCGCAAAACAAATTCATCTCTGACTCGGGAGCAAAGCCAAGGTCCGACATTAACCTCTTAGGCCAAAGAAGTTCACAAAGTCCTTTAGCCATCCCCTTGAATTCGGTCTCTGCACTCGATAACGCCACCACTTTTTCTTTCTTGCTTCTACAAGTGATTAAATTTCCTCCCACAAAAGTAAAATATCCTAATGTCGATTTTCTATTAGAAACACTTCCTGCCCAATCTACAACTGCAAAACCTTCAATTTCAAGATGACCACTCTTTGAAAAGAAAAGTCCTTTCCTTGGAGCAAACTTGAAGTAGCGAAGGATTCAAACCACAGCATCCATATGATCTTCACTAGGTGCATGCATAAATTGACTAACAATACTCACAGCATATGCAATATCTGGACGAGTATGAGACAAATAGATTAACTTGCCCACTAACCTTTGATATTTCTCCTTATTGGTTGGTACCTGATCTGGATTTTCTCCAAGTCTGTGATTCTGAACAATTGGAGTATCAGTTGGCTTACAATCTAGCATTCCCACCTTTGTCAATATATCCAGCACATATTTCCTTTGCGAAAGAAATATGCATCATTTTGATCTGGCTACTTCAATTCCTAAGAAATACTTGAGTCTCCCAAGATTCTTCATTTCAAACTCCACTGTTAATCTCTTTTGGAGTTTAGAAATCTCCTCCAGATCATCCCCTGTTATAATCATATCATCCACATAAATTATCAAAGCTGTTACCTTTCCTTAGTGTTGCCTCAGAAATAGTGTATGGTCTGAGTCGCTTCAAGAATATCCATATCTTTTCATTGCCAAGCTAAACAACCAAACCAAGCACAGGGTGATTGTTTTAATCCATATAGAGAACGTTATAACTTATATACAACGCTTGGCTGTGAGGGAACATTGTATCCAGGTGGGATATCCATGTAGATCTCTTCTTCAAAGTCGCCGTGGAGGAAGGCATTCTTGACATCAAAATGGTCTAATGGCTAATCTAAGTTGGCCGCAAGAGACAATAAAACTCTAATAGTGTTTAGCTTTGCAACTTGTGAGAACATTTCTTGATAATCCATGCCATATGTTTGTGTATATCCCTTTGCTACAAGCCTTGTTTTGTATCTCTCAATGGACCCATCTGCCTTGTATTTAACAGAGAAAACCCATTTACACCCCATTGGTTTTTTCCTTTAGGCAATTCAACGAGTCTCCAAGTTTTGTTTTTCCATAATGCCTCCATTTCCACTTTCATCGCCTAAACCCACTTTGGGTCTTCCAAGGCTTCTCGTACCCCATCAGGAACATGAATTGAAGATACATTAGACACATATGCCTTGAGTGGCTCTAACAATCTCCTTGTTGACACATAGTTTGCAATGGGATATTTTGATCTCCTTTCCTCTGTATCTAGTGAGTATCGATTTGGGAGCTTGCCATGATTATGTCTGACAAGAAACTTATATCCAACAGATATATTTGAATCATCAAGATTAAGATTACCGAATATGGTAGGAGAAATTACCTCAAGGATATCCTCAGGAGATGAGTCGTGTACTGGAGAGGGAGGAAACTGTTCTTGTACATCTGACTCCTATAAGAGTTGCCCATCATCCCCCGTCGGGACCTGCTTAACATCCGGCACCACATGCCTAGCCTCTGTCGACACTGTCAAGACCTCCCCAACCTTTGACACCACTTGTCCATTGTGCCCAACCTTCGGCACCACCTGCTCATCCTTTGTCGGTACTGTCGAGACCTGCCCAGCCACCGACCCAATCCTTGTCATGATGCCACCACTACACTCCCACCAATTCTTTCTTTCTTCTTGTATCTCCCCCTAAAAGGGAGAATTAGATACCGAAAAAAAAAAGTTATGACTCCACGAAGGTCACATCCACAGTAACATAAGTTTTCCTAGTAGAAGGATTGTAGCAACGACAACCCTTCTGCTGTGTGCCATACCCCACAAAAATACAACGCACCGCACGGGGATCAAGTTTAGTATTATGGATATGTACAAAGGCAACACATCCAAAAATTCTAGGGGAGATCGTCAAGATTGAAGGCATAGAAACATGTGCGGATAGAGCTTGTAGTGGAGTCTAAAATAACAACATCTTTGAGGGCATCCTATTCAAGAGATGGACCACTGTGACAACGACATTGTCCCAAAATTTGTTCGGAACATGCCCACCAATTAACAGTGCTCAAGCTATTTCTAGGATGTGTCTATTTTTTCGTTTAGCTACCCTATTTGGCAGTGGTGTATGCGTACAAGACGTTGCATGAAGTAGACCATGATGCTTAAAATATATGAAGGTGCTGATTAACATATTCTCCACCATTATCAGTACGAAGAACTTGAACTTTAGAACTGAATTGCGTTTGTATCATAGTATGGAAAACACGAAACACATCTAAGGCTTCATATTTATGTTTCATCAAATATAGCCAAGTCATCCGAGTGCAATCATCAACAAAGGTCATAAACCATCTAATTCCCGAAACAGTTATAATAGGAGAAGGGCCCCAAACATTCGAATGAATTAAAGAAAAAGGAACTCCACTATTATTCAGACTTATTGGAAAAGGAACACGATGAATTTTAGCCAAAATACAAGTTTCACACTGAAAACTTGAGTCTTGTAAATTGAAAAACAACTCGGGAAATAAATATTTCATATAACCAAAGGATGGATGCCCCAAACGACGATGCCATAGCCAAATCTGTCTCTCCCTGCTACTGGAAGAATGTTGTGTGTGGTTCACACTCCTAGAATTGAAATCATCCATGTAGTACAACCCCCTCTCTCTTAGTGCCACGCCCAATAATCTCCTTCGTGAGAATATCTTAAAAAGGGAAAAAATTTGAATACATTATAGCAACACAATTGAGCTCTTCAGTGGCTTGCTCGATAGATACCAATTTATTTGATAATGATGGAACTAGTAAAGTATTAGATAAAGAGAGGGCCAAATTCCATAAAAAAAAATCCCAAACTTTAGGTTCAGTCCCAAAAATACCCCGAACTTTTTTTTATCTCAGAAAAAACCTCAAACTTTAGGT
>BCNH02000006.1:10312900-10327719 GCA_001662345.2 Metrosideros polymorpha var. glaberrima | reverse complement strand
GGGGGGACGCCAATCTCAGAAAATATGAGAAACACACAGAGAGGGAGAAAAGAGAAAGGACTCGACTAAGCACCATTCGGCTGAGCTCTTTTCTCACAGTGACACCGCCCTTGTCGACGGCCCTCTAGTGTTCGGCAACCTTCAAGACCAAACTACGTGTGTCGTAGTTCGTATACATTTAAGGATATCGTCCTAAAAGGCCACAGATGCGGAGAACCGAGGCGAAGAAGAGTGCCCATTTAACTAGCCTCATGCCTAGAAACCCAGAAAAAAAGAGCAGATTCCAATTCGTTAAGCCACCTTGCGAGGTGATTTCCGATCATCTCCAGCCACCCTATGAGACCCACAAGTAGTATAAACGAAGCCTGTGCGACGTAGTTTCAATATATCTAATTTGATCGCCAAGGAAATCTTCCATTGCGGAGATCTGAGTCCTCAAAAGAAGCCCATCGCAGCCCCTGTTCTGCTAGTAAAAACAGGGGGCAACTCCCAGTTCTTGCTGTCTGTCGCTCCTCCGACCAATGGTGGCCATTCCTTGGTGTCTAGAGGTGTTGGTAGAGTCCTAGTGAAGTCCCAGTTCGAAGCCCAAAGCAGTAGATCGAAGTGAGGCCGAGAAAGAACAAAAATAAGGAGTGCACGCAAAGTGTTTGGTGAGAGGTCCGAATGAAGTCTGGCGAACTGCTACTATTCCGTTGCTGTCCCGGCGTCCTACGGCAGTTTGACGGTCCCCTGGTGGTTCGTGGGTGATCAAAGAAGTCCCAGTGGCTGGCCCTAGCTTGAGGATTGCGAGCCCAAAAGAGGAAAGTTGATATTTGCCCATTCGAAATTAGGTAAGTGTCAAATATTTTCGATATCTTTTTAGATAACCTTGCCTATTGTCTACATGTTTGATCTCTAATGCATATTTTGAGTGATTTCCAGAATATTCCGTGATCTTATTCCCTTGGAAATTTTCTTCGAAAATTTAAAATTAATTTAAATTAATTAAGGATTTTTATCCTTAATTAAGAAACCGACAACATGTAATATCGATGACATATTTCGATATTGAGATACTCCATGGTAAAAATAGAAATTGAAAAGCCATCTATGATATTATAGATTTGCTCTTTCGATTTTAAGTCACTCTTTAAATTAATTTAATTAATTTTCAAACAAATTTTTCCAAAATTAAAATGGAAATTCGAAATTAATTTTAATGGGAAATAATTAAAAAGGTAGATTTTTCTAGAAAGTCTATCTTTAAAATCATTTTAGCAAGATGTGATTTTTTAGAAATCTCATCTCATCACATATCATGCATATTTAGTAAGAGAATGTTTCCTAAAACCGTTATCTCATAGGATAGTTTCATCTTTAATTAATATTGCATATAGAATAGATTGCATCCATTTTTGATAATATTCCATTCTTAAAACATTTAGAATTAGGGTAAGATTCTCTAAAATATTTTCGGATTTAATTTAGATTAATTCCTAGATATTTAGAATAATCTTCATTGAGGATAGTTTAAATTCCATTAGTTTTTAATTCCGAAATTCATGAAAATACCAAAAAAATATTATGTGTGTGTTATCTTTGCCGTGTCATTTAGTCTAGGTTCATCTTAGTACCATGTCTAGGAGCATTTTAGTTTCATGGCTAGATGCATTCATGTAGTAACATGTTTAAGTTCATTCATTAATTTAATTTGAATGTTATGGTTTATTAAATGTGTGTCATTTAATATAGTTGCATACATTTTGCCCGTCATTTAGTGAAGGTAAGTTTAGGACCATAATGTGTGACATTTAATTCATACGTCATTAGATTCAGGTCATTTATTTTAATGCCTTTCATATAGTATACTTGCACTGCATGTTAGTATAAAGCTGCATTTATTGCATTTCATTAAGTAAGTGAAAACTCCAAAAATAATTGTATTAGTCTAAGTCTTACGCTTATGAAATAAATGTTAAGGATTAGACTGCAGCATCTAGGTACGTCATCTTCCCCTCTTTACAATTTATTTATTTCTTTGATTTATTGGGTGCTTATTTTTAATTGTTTGCGTACCCACATAATCATTTCCACATATTAGGACTTTAGTCTAAAATTAATCCAAGCTACATGCCAAACATTTTTCATGAAATGAAATCGGTGCCGAAAGGGCGTTAGTTAATTATTTAGCGTAATCAAGTCTCCGAACTTAGAAATCTCTGATTCATAGAAATAAAGCATTATCTCCTTAATGTTCTATTTATGTGTCTAATCGACCTATCAAAAAACTAATTAATGGTTGCTCCAATTTAAACATTTTTTGCATATTTAAGAACATAAACCTAAATCGCAATTTGGTAGAGTTTGGGAGAACTCGAATTAGGTTAGTTAATTCAATTAATCAACTTAGTAATCAATTAACCTAAGTTTTTCCAAAATTTAGGTTGTGACAAAGGTCATATGATCTGTAGCCCCTGAATCAATAATCCATCCACTGTACTCATCTTGATTAGAACTAAATAAAACACAACCATGATTACCTTCACATACTTTAGTTGAATTACTGGTTGTTTCTACCTAAGAAACCAGCGACAAATGAGGTTTTCCAGTTACCAATGAAGCTTTCCCTTTTTCTCCATTCACCTCATCTTCAACCTAATTTTGTGCCTTGAGTTCTTTCTGAGGAGGCTAGATCTATCACCTAGAGGGGGTGAATATGTGTATTTAAACAATCTTGATATAAAAATGCAGAATAAAAAAGATCAAAATAGAAATTATGAAAGATTAGACAAAGTCTAAATAGTGCTCGTGTGCAATAGTCTGAGACAAAATAAGCATGAGTAAAGAGAATTGTGCACACAACGATTATAGTGATTCGTCTTAAGTCAAGCCTACGTCCACTCTCCACGCTAACAGTCTACTGGCTAGATTCCAATAATGAATTAATAAAAGGTTACACCGAGTGATGCTTCTCAGATGATAAATCACATTATCTCACACAATCACTCTTTTCTAAGCCTCTCAAAGATTACAACTTTAATTCTCAAGGAAGACAAGTGTATACGACTGAAGCTCTCTTTAAACTTTAAAATTTTTAGACTCTTGATCTCTCTTTTTTCTTCATCACCATGGTCTCATTTTATACTCCTCCACATCCAAACTAGCCGTTGGACAACCTCAGAGGATCACTCTCTAATCAATTCATTAGACGAGATTATATCAAGAAGATTAGGTAGCCGTTGAGTGAGACAAAATCAAAATCTCCATGGATTCAGTCGCCCATACAATCTAAATTTAGGTTTTCATAAGTAAAGTTTTTCGTTTGGAAAGCTTGTCTTGTCTTCGAAAATTTGATAATCAATTAAAGATGTTTTGCTTTGATAATACCGTTGCAAAACTATCTAGACAATTGATATTCAATCAATGATCTTTTATAAGTGAAATCCAAGTCAGATTACTAGCCATTGTGAAGATATGACTGTTGTATTCTGAGTCTGAGGTGCTAAGATGTTATCACCAGAGTCTGAGCATACTTCTTCGATGTTATCGTCAGAGTCTAAGCATAATTTTCAAATATTATCATTAAAGTTTGAGCTTCCATTTTCTAGTCCATTCAAGCGTATTGGCTATTGCGGCTCTACCTCGCTGTTCACCTATCCAAGGTCCTTCCAAACTTTTCCAAACTTTACCAAACTCCCCGTTCTAAGCTTGTTCACCTTATACTAAGGTCTCTCTAACTTGTAAACACCTCTATGCCTAATGCTTTGTTCATCATTGAAATTTGTAACCTTCAAACGTTCTGACATAACCTTCAGATATTCTAATATAACCCTTAAACATTACGATAAGACATCATTTGTATAAATGGCTTGTGCATCTTTCACCTGGTTCTATTCAACCAATAAACACATTAGTAACCTTTGATTATTTTGTCATCTTCAAAACATCATAGGGGATTTTCCCTAACACGTTCCACCAATCTAGATACCCATGTAACTTAAAGCACGTCTCATGGGTATGTTTCATGTTCCCACAGTGCGTGCATCCACCAATGGGTTGTGATTTCTGCCTTGGGATTGCACTGTTCTTTCCACCACTTGTAGAGACACCCATCTTGGACATTTGCAGCATTGGCATCTCTTGGGTCATGTCGGCAACCTTCGGTCCCATCTTAATTCCCCTTGACAGCATGACATCGGCGTGTGTGGTGTCTATGCTCACCAACATCACCGCTTGCCGTACATCTTCCTATCGAACATGAGTATAAGCTTGCTCTATTGTAGGGAATGGTTGTATATGGAGCACATCAACTCGGACTTTATCGAGGCGATCATCCAATCCGTCAAGGAAAAGATACACTCTATCTTCTTGTATGGCTAAA
The DNA here is from genome assembly GCA_001662345.2 of Metrosideros polymorpha var. glaberrima. NCBI lineage: Eukaryota > Viridiplantae > Streptophyta > Magnoliopsida > Myrtales > Myrtaceae > Metrosideros > Metrosideros polymorpha. The sequence continues at coordinate 10,323,359 of BCNH02000006.1, read as the reverse complement.
TTGTATCTCTCAGCGGGACATACCATCGGATTTGGACGGTGGAAATCAATCTCCCTCCACAAGCCTTAAAGACCATTATAGTAAGTTTCAATGGGTCCTCCAGCCTGTCTCATTCTAGTCACAAGTCTCTTCAAATCATAAACTTGAGAAGCATCAGTTCCATCAAAAAAAGTAATATCAACTGAATCCCACACCGTCTTTGCAGTTGACAAACGAATAAAGTTACTTATCAAGGTCAGATCCATGGAATTAATTAACCATCATTTCACTATTGAATCCTCGATTTTCCACTTTCTAAAGCCTTGGTCTATCGGTTAGGGTTGAGAGAGGTCCCCATTGATATACCCCAATTTGCCTTTGCCAGAGATATACATCTCAACAACTTGGGACCAAAGGCCATAATTGGTGCTGTCCAACTTGATGGCGATCTGGGCTGCAGAAGACTCATGGTGTGATGTCTGATTATGGGTCAGAATTTGCTGCATCTTGGTCATCAAATCCTCAAGGATTGTTGCTGTAAAGGGACTCTCACCGCGCCCTTGTGGGGGCGCCACTTCGATTGCTTTTGTAGAGGGACTCTCATCGCGCCCTTGTAGAGGCACCAATTCAATTTGGTCTATCATGACTGCTGTTCACGTACCAGGTTAATAATGCTGCTCTGACACCATGAAGGACAAAAAGGATTTTGGAGGAAAAAAGTTCTTTTCCAATATACTTTCTTCTATATTTCTAATACCAAAACACACATATAAATATATACAAGAGGACCCTATTCTTGGCTAAATCTAAGAATCCCTATAAATCAGGAAGCATAATATGTAACAAATTAGTATACAAAACTTCCTAGCTTAATTTCAATTTACAGCTCGTGCCAACATATATATGACTGCACATGTACGGGAGGGAGGCAGTGAGAACTTGAAAAGTAAATAAGCAGATAAAATGGCTGAACTCTTAATTGTGTATTCAAATCGCTGTGTATAGATTACTCTTTTGGTGGCATGTCGGGGTAAAAGTTGACCCGTCATGACAAGTGGGTGCGATGGCTTGACAAGTGACATTTGTACCGCCTTTAGAGACCCATGTGCATGTCTAGCCTTTCTTATGATGGTAATAATTTCTCTCCTTTAAGGTCGATGTTGAAGTGATGTCTTGTCAAGCGTTGTCAGTTGGGCAGCTCAACCCCCTGAAATCATGTTTTGATGGGCCTTCCCACTGAGTCACGCTACTTAATCCATCGGCATAACAAGGACAAGTGTTCTGAGTCGCCATCTAAAACCACCTCTGTGGATGTCCAACCAATAATGCTATGCTAAAGAAAATGCATCTACCGGGCAAAAATGTAGGAAGGTGCCAAGAAAATCAACCGATCGGAGACTATTCCTTTTCGACTTCTGAATTTTTCCTTTCTTTCTATGTCCACAGTGCCCCGGCAATTTCTAATCCCTTGCTTTTCGGGAAAACGACCACACATTTTTAATCGTATTATCACTATCTTGTCCAACCCTTGAGACTTTAAAAAAGACATGTGAGAAAGCTAGCTATAAAAGCAACCCACGACAAATCGTGCATGTAGGAACACCCCCATTATTTGGTGCCACTAAATAGTAAATACCCAATTGGACGAAGCAACTATTGATTAAGACACCCATCTCCTTCCTCGAAAAACGCTCCTATTGCTTTCATTAATGGAACATTTGGAGTTTCAGCCCTAAATTAATGCAATGTCTTGTGCCTGTTGTAGCTTTAGAACATCACGATCGATATGTAGGCCCTCGATTGAAGCCAAAATAGTTGTGGACAAAGTAGAAAGGAAGGATTCTTTTTTTTCTTCTTCTTTTTTTGCGCATAATTAGATAGAAGAAGGATTTAAAAAAGGAGGGGGCAAGAAGGGTCGAGGAAATTGTTGAGACACAAGCCATGTGGTGAACTTTTCTTTAGGGAAAGTTCTTGAATTCAGATGTGGAAGTCTCAAACCTAATCACCAATCTTCACATGAGACCCCATTGAGTTCATATAAATTATAAATTCTCAGTACGAGCAAGTTTCTCTTTTGGTCATTCTTTCCTTCTCATCTAGTTATAAGCTCATTATTGTACCTCTCCTCGTCCCCACCAATCCGGGCTACAAAGCACGTGCCCTGACTTGTGTTCATTGGTGCAAGTCCCATTAGAGGTGGAGGTCTTGACAGATTCCCCAAGGCTGAATTGTGTATCAACATATACGATTAAATTAAAGATTATTATTGCGTCCACTATCAATGTAACAAAAAAACCTTTTTGCATATTCACCATCAATACAATTAACATGTGAATTATTTCGGGTACAAGAACTATCTCTATGTGCACACGTCACCCGTCCAACAGTGCATGCGTAATAAATTCTTTACAGACAGTGAACCTGCAAAAGAATCTAAGATTTCAAGAAAAGAAAATTGCTACCATACACACTAATGAGATTTTACCATGCGGACAATCGTAATCCAATCATTCTCGACAATGCATGTAGGAATTTTTTTTTTTTACCCAGCGGATGATATAATAAATGCACTGATTAACTTTGTCAAACAATTTTGGGAAAATAAATCGAACAACCAATAGCAAACTAACAAGAGTGCTCGAAGAAGTCAAGTTCATTCCTGCCTCCTTTTTTCTTGGGCTTTGAATTTTCCTTCAAAAGCGGAAACATGTGCGTAGTGGTCGGTCGACCCTCGTCCACGGGATTCATTAGACTGATGGAAAAAGTCATTACTACGTGAACCTCCACGGTCCACACAGATGATGATCGTCATCGATGATGCAACCTGCGTGCATCACCTGCATGGCGTCGGTGTCTGCTGCATTAACTCGATTTCTTATATAAAGCCGAGAGATTAGCAAACGTGGGGGTAAGTAAAGTAGAGGAAAGAGACCAAAAAGAAAAAAAAAACTCGGGATGATTAAATGATCAATCGTTTGATTAAGATGCGACAGATTTCGTACTCAAATCAATTACATGTTTTGTTAGGATGCGCATGTGAGTGAATTGTGTTAAAAAAATTCCATATTGAAGAATCGGCGTAATGTAAATCAATTAATATATGCTAGTTGGCCTATAACTCATTGGCCTAAGCTTTTAAGTGAAGCTAGATCCAACTAGATATTTTATTTTATTTTATTTTTAGGTCAAGATAACATTTCATTCATTTTCAAGGAAATTCAATGCAATCCAACTGCAAACCAAGACAATCCCAAACGGCTTCAAAATGAAACAAACTCCTGACAAAAAGAAGAATCATTAAAACAAGGTTAATGATCACACACTCAAAGAGCAGATTTGTGACTTCTTCAAATCAAAATCGGCGACCGATCACCGAATCCATCTTCAGTAATGAACACTCATCGAGATCTCCAACTAATACTACGACTTTACCTTTCGGCAGTGCGCGCCTAGGTTCCTCATCCCTAACAGCATCGCTGTTTTAAGTAAAAAGATTGAACGACCATAAATATCAACCTTCACGAAGCTCCTTCGATCCCCTTTAAAATTGGACTTGTACACCAATGAAACTTGAGAAAAGCAAAACCCTAAAATCATAAACGCAAAGAATCCCAAATCTATAGTAGATCGGGATAGAAACTCCTTGAAACAAGAGAGAGAAACTTACAAATCTAAACTAAATCGGAAGAAAAAAGTTCCCAAACGAGAAGAAAGTAAGAAAAGGAAACAGAAAACTAAGATAGCCAAGAAAAAACGGGGAGGGGAGGGAGAGATCTAGCTCAAACCCTCCCCTCCATGGAGGTTGAAGAAGAAAGTTGTGTGAAGATGAGAGGGAGAGAGAAACTAGGACCGGCTTGGTAGAAGTTAAACGCGAGAGAACTGGATAAATTGACAAGTTTGAATTTAGGCTCCCACTTAGCAATCTCCTCAGGTGAAGCGAGATGGTTGTGGTTTCCAAGTAAGTGGACGTTGTGGTTTAGCAACGTGTGCTCGTATGGATGAAATTGAGCTTTGATGGAGATTCAACTTAAGATAAGGGCGGAGCAAACTTAATACTGAGATTACACATGTAAGTGAGTTGTATGTGGGTTCAACTAGATATATTAACAGGCTCAGATTTGGGCTTCTTCTTAACAATCTCTTCGAGTGAAGGTATTGAGTTTCTGTTGCGCCCTTCAAACATGTTTCATTTGGAGTAAATTTCAGTGCTGCGCTTGGCGTCGGGGGTGCAGCCGTCGGGGGTGCAGCCTTAGTCGATCTACATTGTTAATGATTAGTCTGTCAAAAGGTTGGGATAATCTGCCATGAAAAAGCAAAAAGGAATCCAACTACCGATTGGCATCACATGCTTTTCTTTTAAAAAAGAAGAGAGAGAGAGAGAGCAGCCATGCAAATGGGGCCGGTCAAAGGCTCCATCTTTTTACCTTGCCCACTAAATTAGCCTTGACTTAACGTTCACAATCCCACCTAGTCAGCATCCACATAACCATATCATTTGAAAAAACAATTCTCTCTTTCACCTCTCTCAGTCCCATAATGTCTCTAAAAAATACTCCCCTTCCTATAAATATTGCATCAACTAGAGAAGACTGCTTATGATAATCACTATAGAGAGAGAGAAAAGCTATTTGGAAAGAACTTGCACTAATTGGCGGATCATATGGCGGCAACCGTGGAGACCCCGGCGATATCGGCGCCACCCTTTCAGTTAAACAATTCCCCTTCGATGGCCCGCTCGCCGCTCATCGGGTCCGCGCCCAAAACACCCGCAAGGAGCCCTTTTGCCGCTGCGCGGCTCATGATGACTCCCCTGGCAAGCCCCGTGAAGAAGGCCATGGCGAGCATGCAAGGGTACTTGGAAGAGGTCGGGCACTTCACCAAGCTCGACACCCAGGACAACTGGCTTCCCATCACGGAGTCTAGGAACGGCAACATGTACTACTCGGCGTTCCACACGCTGAGCTCGGGAATCGGCGTCCAAGCGCTCGTTCTTCCCTTAGCCTTCGCCGCACTTGGCTGGTAAGTTCCGATCAGCCTCGGCGTAGAAAACATCTAACCAACACTGAACCCTAGTTGGCTTTATCATCCCAATAAAGAATCCTCTTGCTCTGGTGGTGCAGGACTTGGGGAATTCTGTGTCTGTCTGCGGTGTTCGTGTGGCAGCTCTACACACTCTGGTTGTTGATTCAGCTTCACGAGTCCGAGGACGGGACACGCTACAGCAGATACCTCCGACTATCCATGGCAGCTTTCGGTGAGTTATTACCGTCCGCCTAGGTACATGTTTTTATCTGTGTCTTGTGTCTAACTAGAATTGTATAAATTATAACTTCTGATTATATAAATAAACCTGCAATTAAACACATATGGTAAGGTCGTGGAGTCTCCCAAGTCAACCAAAAAATGGACAGACGTGATCGGATTCGTACGCATTCACACGCCCATTGACCAATTCGTTAGGTGTCGTATGCTAAATGAGTCGTGTATAGATTCAGTTACTTTATCTGGAAGGCAAAGGAGAAAGGAGAAAAAGAACAGTTTTTATCGGACATGACTGAGGACTCACGAAGTCGCTAGATTCGAATCAGACAGACAAGGCAATAGACAATCTTACATATCAATAATGAAACGCTATTTAAAATTACGAAATTCACGATTTCAAGTAGAATAACTATGTGAAGTTAGTAGCATGATAATCTTGCGGGTCAGTGAACGATTTTTTTTTTTTTCTCTCCTTCATCGGTAGCTAGTGTCGAGCACGCGCGTAAAGTGCGGTCAATATGTAAGGAAAAGAAAGATGATAGATTGAGGATTACCTTAGAAAAGAAAAAGGGTGACTGAAATAAATAAGAATAGTTTTGTTTTTAAATGGAGAAAGTGGATGCTTGGGTACATAATATATAATTTGTACCCTTTATTTTTCATTATTTGGTGTATGGTAGTTTTGAAAGGAATATAAAGCGAGACGAAATGGTATTTTAAGTTACTGTATGAAAGATATATATTGATCAAATCAGAGAAAGATCCATAGTGATTGACTTTCATTGATCACTTTAACACGTGAGTATAATCAACCAAAGCTTTATATAAGGCTATAATGATAGAAAATTTCGAATAATGACTCAAAGTGTAGTGATTTTCTCAAGTAAGGGCTCAAATTAGATATTGTTTAGTGATCAAGTCAGTCTCAAATTAAGACCCGAGTTCGTTGAGGGATGAGTATTTGATTTTCCAGTCAACGTGCTTAGGCACTTTTTTAAGATTAACTTGTCTACTTCATGCCCTTATTTAAAAATTGACTTATTTACTTCAATTTTTTACTTGAAATAATATTCATTTTTAAAAAATGGAAAAAAAAATCCTAATATCCTTTTTCGGAATTTTCCATCTTTATTGATAACGAAAGCCAATAGCAATGCTAAAGCCAATGATGCAATTCCAGGTGAAAAGAAGGGCAAGCTCCTGGCCCTCTTCCCAATAATGTATCTTTCGGGGGGCACGTGTGTGGCCCTGATCATGATTGGTGGTGGGACCATGAAGATAATCTTCGAGATCCTGTGCAACGACACGTGCAACATCAATCCGCCGTCCACCGTGGAATGGTACCTCGTGTTCATCTGTTGCGCCATAATCCTGGCTCAGCTCCCCAACTTGAACTCGATCGCCGGAGTTTCGCTCATCGGGGCGGTCACGGCCATCGGATACTGCACCTTGATCTGGGCACTGTCCATCACCAAAAGCCGGCCGATGGGCATTTCCTACGGACCGTTGAAGACAAGGTCAGAGCTGGCTGGGGCTTGTGGCGTCCTGAATGCGATCGGCATAATGGCTTTCGTGTTTAGAGGCCACAATGTCGTGCTCGAAATCCAGGTAAAAGGGCAATGGGAAAATTATCAAAAAAGTCATAAATCTATTATGATTGTGTCAATTCAGTCCTAAACTTTTTTTTGGCCAATTCAATCCTAAATCTTTTATAATTATGTTAATTCAGTCCATCCAGTCAATTTTGACTGACCTTCGCTGACACGTCAATTTTTTTTTTTCGAAATTTTTTCTTTTTTATTTTCTTTTCCCTTCTTATCTTTTCTTTTTCTCTTGTTTTTTTCCCTCCCCTTCTTCTTCCTCCAACCGGTCGCCGGACCTAGGCGATGGCCGTGAAGATGTGATAATAACGAATGTAAATGTTGGACTTCAGACTATAGCATTTGCACTAATCTTCTTATGTTTTGCCTCGGATTGCAGGGGACTATGCCTTCAAGTAGACAGAAGCCATCTCGGCAGCCGATGTGGAAAGGGGTCAAATTTGCGTACGTGGCAATAGCAATGTGTCTGTTTCCCCTAGCAATTGGTGGCTACTGGGCCTATGGAAACTCGGTGAGAATCACACATGAATCGATCTAGACTTCACGTTTCCTCACTAGTCCTCACGAAAGGTTCACTCTCTTCTCTAATAGATCCCTACAAATGAAGGCATCCTCAACGCTCTGTACAAGTACCACCTTCGCGACACGTCCAAGGTTGTCCTCGGCCTAGCGAGCCTGCTCATCGTGATCAACAGCCTAAGCTCGTTCCAGATATACGCGATGCCAGTGTTCGACAACCTAGAATCTAGGTATACCTGCAGCAAGCACAAGCCATGTCCTTGGTGGCTGCGCACAGGCCTCCGCATCTTCTTCGGGTGCCTGGCATTCTTCATATCCATCGCACTGCCCTTCTTGCTGAGCCTGGCTGGACTGATCGGAGGAATCGCGTTGCCCATAACCTTAGCATATCCTTGTTTGATGTGGATTCTGATAAAGAAACCAGCTAAGTACAGCGCTATGTGGTGTATAAATGGAGTTTTGGGAGTGTCGGGGATGGTGCTCAGTGTTCTCATAATTGGGGCAGCCATATGGAGCATAGTGACATTAGGAATAGAAGTCCACTTCTTCAAGCCGGAATAGAATTTAACTGCTAGGTGGTACTCACAGCATAGAAACTGTGTATTGTGGAACCGTCCGGCCCTCGACTTGATGAAGGAAGGCAAGAGTAGCGATGAACGGGTAATCTCCTACGCTATCGGCAAGTGCATGCAGAAGTCTATGCAGAACGTGTTGACATAACCATTGTTTATAAGTAAATTACTAATCAGTAACCACGACTAGCGATGATCATGTGTGGGAGCTGCAAGGCAGCGGCGGAGTAAGCAGGAGGAACAAAAGTACTGTATGATGTTGTGTAACCTGTGTTCATCCCTTGTACAAGATCTATATGTTGTGTAACCTGTGTTCACTTTCGTATGCTCCTTAGTTTGAGCGTCGACATGGATATGCATCATCTCGTGTCGAATCCTTAAGCAAACACGTACAGGAAGACTTTGTCGGGGCTGCTTTAGTATATAGCCCGCCCACAAGGAGCATGAAAAGAACAATTCCTAGAACCAATTCACCTAACTCAACCGAAAAAACCAGCATACAATCCGATTGCGCCAGTGTTACAGCGAATACGTCTGGTATGATCCTTGCCTCGATATTCGACTACTCAATAAGATAATGGATGAAAGCACAACAAAAGATCCTTCATCTTTATACTACTAATTTAGGGGCCACATTTTTCTGCTAGCCGTCTAAATGGATAACGGAAGAAGCATGCTTAGCTTCTTTTTCCTAGCCGATCTTCTTTTCTTTGCAATTTTTATGCAGAAGAGCAATAGCACTGCGAGCCATGAAGTCTTCTGCATCAGTGATGAGCTCCCATAGACTAGGACCACAACATCCACCCTGCATCAGTGAAGTCTACCTAGCAGTTACCATTAAACTTAGCACGCAACACAAAAGTACAAAAAGAAATTGAGAATTTCACAATCAATTTGACTGAATTATATGTGATTGGTTGCATAAGAAAAGCTATAAATTATGGCCTAGACGACATAACTTCCGACACTCCAGGCGCAATCGATCGGTCTTTTCATCTTAAGGTTGCATCCTCCATACAGCAACTCCAAAAAGCTCAATCCAGGTTATTTCCACAAGCATAGCAAGGCGAAAACTCAGCCAAATATCGATCCCAGCCGCATCGTGGTGTCCGCAAGGGGATATGAATTAACCCTAGAGACCAGTGGCCCCTCCTCTCCCAGTCCTGCATACTAAATGTCAGCATATGTTTGGGTCCGTCCAAGATTCGATCGTTCTATCTATCTGGTATCATATGGTAGAGACCCTTGCCCGATATTGTCGATGTTTTAGAGAGTTTTAACGCGATGAACTCATCGTAGTTCTCATTCATCACATGCGGCATCTTACCATACCTTCTGTTCTGCTCCTTCTAGACTACCCTGCAACATCGCTCGGATTTTAACTCGCGTCTTACTCGATACGTGTGGGCCTCGTGTTTACCTGGTTAAGTTGAAAATTCTCATTACAAAAGCAAAGGGACGGAGCCCAACCACCTGATACATCGATAACTGACATCTTGGGTTGTGGATAGATCTGGTCGGCCTTTTTTATTTTTTGGGCTGGACCGGTCAGGACCCGGTCCAAGCGAGAGATGCAGATATGGAGAGACCGACAAAACGCACGCACGAGCAGCTGCCAGCTCGTTTAAGACGAAGAGCCGTACGTTGCAGATTGAGAGGGGCTTGCCGCTGAATCCGGCCACGAAGTTCTTTGCTTTTCTTTTACATTTTCGTGCATCGTGAAAGTGGGAGCATTGGCGACACTCCACCGACCATCTGTCCTCTGAGTCCGCCCGAAGTAACGTATCCTAGAAAGCTACGATATCAATCAATCCACCCTCCGACAAAAAAATAAAAATAAAGCAATCGACCCCACGCGAAGAAGAAGAAGCCCAATAAGATATTTTTTGGATAGTAAAAGTCGGTAGCGTTCTATTTAGCTATCGCGCACATCGACTCGATCGACTCACGATCATCTGTCCACTGAACCTACCCGAAGTAAAGTAAACTTTAGAAAGCGATGATCTCAATCAATTCACCGGATGTGGCAAAGAAAAAAAAAACAGAAATACCCAAAGTGATTTCTTTTGGGTAATAATACTTCAGAGTTAAGAGGCGTTATTACTAACTTCCGCGCACTTTGACTCGATCGATTCACGTTATTGGGCGATCTCAGAGGCACACTTCTCTCATGTGGCGTGATTTGATGCATTCGAAATTTTACTCGCGGAGTTAACTAATAAAAAGAGGGGTGAAAAAGGAACAAAGGAATACTCATCACCTTGCCCCCAACAACATCCCATGCCCTATGCAGGGTCGACATTTTCATCAATCAGAGGGCCACAACTTGAGAGTACACCTACCAGTCGCAGATCTCGACGCTCCCCTCTCCCTTGGCCATCTAATTCCAATGTCGATGGCTCACACATCAATCCCGACCCTTTATATATTATATTATACATATATGTGTGTGTATGTGTTGATTTTACAGAAATAGATCATCTTTGAGTTGCCTCGTTTCTCGATTGGTCAGTCTCTATGCGCTGT
>BCNH02000006.1:10293449-10312782 GCA_001662345.2 Metrosideros polymorpha var. glaberrima | reverse complement strand
GAGATTTTTTTGACAATTTTTTTATAAATGAATTATTGCATCAAGAGGCCATGGATTAGACGGATCAATTTCGTGCCCTACACGAATTCACGGCTATTGTTTGTGGCTTGCGGATTAACACGAAATTTATACCGACACGACTATCCTTAATATAACCCCCCGTCAACCACCGTGCCATGTTCCGATGTGGCGTCACAAATCATCGCCCCTGGTACAACAACCTCATTTCGAAAACCATGAAAGCGCCCGCTATATGCAGTCCAAGAGAGAAAAATCCAGTAACTAGCCGCGTGGCGCCGTACCTCGCTTTGTGGGCCCCCATACCGACCTCCCACCATCATCCCGCCAAGAGGCCGACACTTGCGGTCGTGGGCCCCGACGAAGGACATCCATCCCACAACACCCTCCCACGTGTCTCGCTCCTAGTGGTCAGGACAGTCCCCCTCTCTCTCTCTCTCTCTCTCTACTACTTTCTTCGTTTCCCCGTTGGACTGTGCCTTTCCAGCTCCCACTTGGCGTACACCGCAAGCTCCCACGCGACACGAGAGCAAAGCGCTCCTCGAAAAGCACCCGCCGGTACAGATGTCGAGCGGTGCGGGCGAGTACGTTCACACAGCGCGTGGCGCTCCCCTTTTCTGCGCTGGCCACGCCTTTTGTTTTAATGCACACGTCGGTTACAGAAGCGGGACCGGATTGGCTGCCCACCCCAGAGGTGGGGCCTACCTTTTATATGTCCGGAATTTCTTCACCTTCATCCCTTAATCGCGTCATCTCCGTGTCGGTTCGATGCTATAAAAGCCCCCCGCCCCGCAGCTCACTTACTTCACATCACACCAGAAACCCCATTGCCAACACCAGAAAAAGCTCCAGCAAGTACGTCTGTCTCTCTTTATTCTCGAAGATCGCCGGTCGTTGATCGTAGCGCTGCGTGTTAGCATGGAGCACGAGAGCAGGACCACCCACGAGTGCGAGACTCCGGTTGTCCAGGAAGCGCCGGTGGAGACCCGGGACCGAGGGCTTTTCGACTTCATGGGGAAGAAGGAGGAGGAGGGAGAGACGAAGCCAGAGGAGGTGGTGGCGGCAGAGTTCGAAGAGAAGGTGAAGATCGAAGAGTGCAAGGAGGAAGAGGATAAGGAGAAGGAGAAGAAGCATGGCCTCTTGGAGAAACTCCACCGATCTGGTAGCAGCAGCAGCTCCAGCTCTGTAAGTTGCCTCTCTCTCTCTCTCTCTCTCTCTCTCTCTCTCTGGGTCTTCTTGTTGTGTATTAGTTTTGGCTTGTTTCTTGATCATGATCGCGCGTGCACAGATGGGTATTTTGCGATGATCAGGGACTGAGAGTCTCCTCCGTTGAAAGTGATGTTTGATGTGTGGAGTCATGAATAGATCGCTAACTGTGTGTTGAACATGAAATGTGCAGTCCGACGAGGAGGAAGGAGAGGGAGAGGAAAAGAAGAAGAAGAAGAAGGAGAAGAAAGACAAGAAGAAGAAGGACGGAGAAGAGAAGAAGCACGAGGAGGACACGACCGTCCCTGTCGAGAAGTGCGACGAGGAGCCTGGCGCGCCGGCGGAGGAAAAGAAGGGCTTCCTCGATAAGTTGAAGGAGAAACTGCCTGGAGGTCAGAAGAAGGCCGACGAGGTCGCTTCTCCTCTGCCGCCGCCCCCGGCGGAGTGTCCACCGGTGGAGCCGCCATGCCAGGACGGATCTCCCAAGGAGAAGAAGGGTATACTGGAGAAGATCAAGGAGAAGCTGCCTGGGTACCACCCCAAGAGCGACGAGGAAAAGGAAAAGGAGAAAGAGTGCCACTGAGGGGGAAGAAAGAGAGAAGGGAGAGAGAGGACTGCCTTTGCTCCTTTGTTAAAGTTTACGAGTGATTTTGTTTTGCTCCGGTGGTTGTTTCGATTGAAGGACTTTTAATTAAGGGCTATAATTTCCATTTTCATGTATAAAAAAAAAAAAGCGAGAAAAGACGTGTGAGAGTATTGTATATAAGTGCTTTACCGTGCTTATATAATATATAATATATTTATATTTGCTTTGTAACTAGTAGGGTTTGTTTGTTAATGAAGTAATTTGTTGTTCTTGACAAACTTACATTTAGCCCCACGGGATCAAGTGGTGGCTGGATTAGTACGATGGACATTTGCTCCTTATCTTCTTGCTGAAGCCCGGGGGTGAGAGAGAAGAGAGAAAAAGCAAAAGCATGATTTCATGTCGGCATTGAGCATAGGTTTCGCTTTAATGGAGAGAGATGGTGACTGAACATTTTCTTTGTTGACTTGCATGCAAAGGAATGATGCTCTTCGTGACCCCACTTGGCAGGCACTTTTGAATTCCCACCTTGACATTACCTCAATGCCGTGAAAAAGTTGATATTGAGTCGTGAATTTTATTTATGTAAAAATGAATGAAATGTTATTTTGATAATAAAAAAAAGATTAGTGAGAGGAGTCGTGGTGGAACAGTCTAAGAGTAGCTCGAGTACAGTCCAAATCAGATAAACCCAAGACCAGCCACCTCTCCATATGATGCTGGCGTGGCAATTTCAAATCTGATTTGAGAAATCAAAGCGATAGACAGAGGATTGGAATGACCAGATGACGTGGATTCACTCTGTAGTTAGATAAGGACCACACGCAAGTCGTAGATGTATCTAGATATTGAGGGAATGCCCACGTCACGTCTATATCAATGAAGAGATTGATGTAGACCAATGACAATGTTTCCTCTCTAGCCAGTCGTCCGTGAGCAATTGGTCAATGGGCTTATAGAAATTCCGATTCTAATCTAGACTTGATGCTCCTCGATGATGTTAATGATTTCCACTTTTGTTGTTCTATAAGGGTTTTCCTCTTTCCTTTTCTACTTGTCGATGGCAGTTGTTGACGGACGATCTCGACGTATTATGGTCGATCGATTGGCATTTTCTTGTGGAGGGTTAGATACTTCTTATTATGATCAATGAAGCCCTAAATTTATCGTCGGCGGAATTGTTGCCGATATTAATCAAGATACATTGCCTTGCCCCTCTATGCATTCATCCATGATTGATCAAGCAAACTGAGAATGGCCTATGGGCCGCATCATTTAACCATGCGCTAAATTTGGGCACTCTTTCTCTCGTTCGATCTGCTATTCACAAGGCCAACACATGTGGTACAAACTCTACATAGAGAAGGATCGATGCATTATATTCATATTCAATGCTATCACAATGTACACTTTGTTGTTATGTAGTTTAGAATGTAACAACACGATGAATAAGATCAGTCATAAATGAAAACTACATTACTTGTTATGCAATTTATGTAATTTCTCGAGAAATTGAGCACAAAAGATCTATGCGCTTATCGAATATAAGCATACTAACTAAAGGTCAACTTGCCATATATATCGAATGGTGATGCTTTCGGCTGTTAGATTCTTACCATCTAAAATGTAGCACTGCATCATCTCACCTAGCAACACAACGCTTGGATTGCTCTCTCACAAACCCAATTTGGGGTTTAAGACCATTTTTGCAAATAATACATGAATATCACCCGATAGTTGCTCATATCTAAATTTTAGCTCCTTGCAACTTGCAGGCTCATTGTTTTTCGATTGTGTGATCACGAATATTCCCCACCAATAAATGGACAAGAGAATCGCATTGTCAATCCCTCCAAACCGAGCAGCACAACGCTCGTATTGCTCTCTCACAAACCCATTTCGGGGTTTAAGACCATTTTCGCAAATAATACATGAATATCACCCGGTAGTTGCTCATACCTAAATTTTAGCTCCTTGCAACTCGCAGGCTCATTGTTTTTCGATTGTGTGATCACGGATATTCCCCACCAATAAATGGACAAGAGAATCGCATTGTCAATCCCTCCAAGCCGAGGAACCCAAAGAGGAGACTCTCTCTTGTGCCAAGTTTCCCAATAATCAATTCACAAATCACTCCCCAAATCAATTCGATTAGGACGCATCCTCTTAACGGCTCGGTCACTACAAATAGAGAATGACATACAAAGCTGAAACAACACACTAAATCCTAAGCAATTGCGCCCCTAATGACATATTTAAGTCCCTCAATGATCATTTGATCACTAACCAATGTGGGAACTTTGTAAGCGATGAGCAAAGCAAGGCACTGCTTCTTTTTTCATCCCTTGCGTTCCTCTTCTTGGAAGGCGCAAATGCGGGTTACTTGATTGGAGTCGGGAGCTACGACATGACGGGACCGGCTGCTGGGGTGAACATGATGGGCTACGGTAACTTGCGCCAGAACACGGCCGGGGTTCACTTCTGGTTGAGGGCGAGGGCGTCCATCGTGGCGGAGAGCTCAGATGGGTCTAGGTTTGCATTCGTCAATCTCGATGCTGGCATGGCTCCACAGCTCGTCACCATTAAGGTTCTCGAAAGGATTAAATTAAGGTTTGGTCTATCTGGCAAGTCTATCTTAGGGCATGTGGATAAAGCTGGTGTAAACCGGAGCCCGAGTGCGTATTTACTGAATCCGCCTGACGAGAGAGCTCGATATACGACCAATGTCGACACACAAATGACACTCCTGAAGTTTGTCGACACTGCAAGCGGAAAAGGCATCGGAGCATTCAATTGGTTCCCGACACACGGGACATCCATGAGCAAAGACAACCTGCTCATCAATGGGGACAACAAAGGAGCTGCCGCGAGGTTTTTCGAGGATTGGTTCACCTCGATAGTCGATGGGAAACCCGTCAATGGATCTAGTGAGCTCATTTCCATAGCATTAAAGTTGTCAAATATATCGAAACAGAAAGCCTTCATCAATTATCTTAAGCTTTGAAACGGATTTTCGGCGAATGCACAACTAAAGACTTTGCTTCAATGACGATCATGAGCTTTTACTGTCCTACTAATTGATCCTAATGTTAAGAGCATAGTGCCTTTTTCCCTTCTTCTTTTTTTCGATATCAGGCTTGGACAGCTCCTTGTCGTCGGAGACAGCGCAATCAATTGGAGCAACCAGAGGTACACCCTGTAATGAAACAAGTAGCCAGAGCTCCAAGGTGAGGAAAAACGACAGCTCGTTGT
This sequence comes from Metrosideros polymorpha var. glaberrima, assembly GCA_001662345.2. Classification (NCBI taxonomy): domain Eukaryota; kingdom Viridiplantae; phylum Streptophyta; class Magnoliopsida; order Myrtales; family Myrtaceae; genus Metrosideros; species Metrosideros polymorpha. The sequence goes on along the minus strand of BCNH02000006.1, from coordinate 10,307,720 downwards.
TTGTGGGAGCATTTTGTCAATCCAACGTCGGAGATGTGTCCCCCAATGTGCTCGGTGCGTTTTGCATCGATACGGGGGAACCTTGTGATTTCAACTGCTCCTAATGCAATGGCGACGATGCGCCTGCGTGGGACGGGGACCTGGGTATTGATTTGATACTTCCTCCTTGTAGAAAATTTAATACGGAAGGATCTTTACATATTGGAAGCACCGTCGGCGAAAAGAACATTCTCCATGAGTAGCCTTAATCGGCATTTCCAAGTTGGTTTGTCGTCCGAGTACAGGAAGCCGAGGTCAAACTGATACAAGGCTCATGCTCTTCTGTCGCAGATACCCGGACAAGATACAGAGCACCATGATCATAGGGCAGAAGCAGTTTCAAACAGCCATTCGGTTGTTCAATTCTGCTGAAGAAGAACTAACGGGAAAGATTGATTATCGACAAGTATATCTAAATTTCTCGGACATAGAAAGTGGAGTTACAAGGAAACCAGGTGGTGAAAACGTGCCCCGCAGCCCTCAGCGCACGATTTGCCGCCGGGACCACCGATGGCCCTGGCCAGTTCGGCTTCCAGCAAGGGGACACAGGTTTGTAACTTACTCTTTTCTACACGTCGCTGATGACATCGACTGTCTCAAATCTTGCTACGAAGTTTGATTCCATTTCGCTGAAATGTCCCGCTCCAATGATCACAGATCAACCCCTTTTGGAAGCTGATGAGGGATTTTCTGAAAGAACTAAGCAAGTATCAGGAAGAGTGCCAGCAGCCAAAGCCGGTGTTACTCAGCACAGGCGAAATGTTCCTTCCTTATGCTTGGGCGGTAGGAGTCTAACCAAACTCAGCAGACATTCTGTCCACACACATCCATCTATTTGTAGAGTGGCTTATCTAACTTGCCACTAGCTATGACCTGCCGGAAAAGTCTCCGAGCTTAACACGCTCAATCAAAAAATTCAAAACCATCACCACTACTGAAAGAGACATGGCAACAAGGATCATATCTCTTCGGAAACGTGCTTAAAAGAGGACAGATACAAGTTCGTCTGTTATGATGACATTACTTTCGCCTTTATGACAATCACATAGACATGGTCCAATGCCTAAGGGCTACTCTTTCTACTGTAATGCAGACGGCTATTCTTCCGATTCAAATGCTGAGATTAGGACAACTGATCAATCTCTCTGTACCGGGAGGTTTGTTTCTCTCTAATACCATCGGAGGATCTTAATTTCTTGTCATAGCAATGGTTTCCTTAGAAAGAGTCCATTGTTCCATCTATTGAACTGTCTTAACTTAATATGTCTCTGCAACTCTGTACCTAAATTAGGATCAGAATCTCAAGACCCACATATAAAGACTACAGAGGAAACCCCACAAGTAACTCAGGCAACTAGTCGATCTAACACCATCTTATGGCTCAAGCTGGATGACGGTCCCTATAATTCATGATGTCAGCCAACACAAGCAGTTCTGTTCTCTATGTGTCTACAAACTAAAATCGGAATATGAATACTTCTCCAGATCTGAGTAAGATAGACTTTCTTTAGCTCCGATGACACGATATAAATAACCACACAATTGTAGTGGCTAGTGAGCACATATATGTCGGTATACAGAAACTTTAGCACAATTAGATTCAAGAATTGAAGCACAGCCTTTAGGTATACATTCCCAGAGTTGATTTAGGATATCCCGGCAGAAATTGCGAGACTCAGAGAGATCTATCTGTATCAGAACAAGTCGTACTGCCATATGGAAACCTTGAGCACCTTACAGCGACGTGTGCCCTAGAAGCAACTTAAACAACTAGGCTTAGCTTTCCAAAGCTTTTTGAATTCGCAGAATTCACAACGATGGCTGGCTGGCGACTAAGGGAGGCAGTAAAGGAGACATTAATACTGAACGGAGGTGGAGAATTCGGGGAGGATCTGCAGGTTGTAATTGCAGGACTTACAAATGCTTATTCACAGTATGTGGCAACCTTTGAAGAGTATGCCCAACAACGATATGAGGTACGTTCTTATGCAGACTGTGGAAGCAAATCAGTATCAAACCCAGAACAAAATGCAACACTCATAAGTTGCTTTTCCTTCCCGTCGACTGGGATACATTAGGACGAAAAAATGGTCGAATTCCAGTCTTCTGGTTGGTCCAAATAGGATATTTCGCTGATATCACGAAAGATCGTTTTTCCTTCAAAAGTCTTGCATCATTCATATCATTATGGGATCATTATTGTCATACCCCGAAATTAACAAAAATGGGGGATGACACGGCCGTTCTTCTACCCAAATGACGTAGTTTCAAACAGACAACAAAAAATGTTTTCTTCAAAAGAGCATACCTAAAAACCAACTTCCAAAAGACTCTATCGATGCCACTCTCGCTATAAAGGCCGCTAACCGAGAAACTTGAAAAGATTTGTAAAATAAGGGATGAGCAATCATAGCCCAGTGAGTAGTACATTTCTTCTAAGCAGATCGAACACTCACTATGCATATAACAAAACAATACCACAATCCATAATCCAAGCTCAAGATAATATACATATCGAATCATATATGATTTATTTCTTATCAGGAGAAGTATCCAATTCTTAATAATAATAAAATAAAATACCAACGGTGTAGTCCATTGATTAATCTCATAAAAACATGCATCAATGATCTATCCATTAGCCAATCTCATTGTTCAAATGTCAAACCATGGTCACGCATAACGCCCGTGACAAAGCGATCAAGCTTCCTCCCTTGGCGAGGTCTCCACTTATATTGCAGGTAGCTGGCTCACAAGGATATCATAAACTAGTATGCATACCTACAAGCCCCACAATGGGGTCACAGCGACATTAAGCATCAACATCATCCTCCACAATTCATAAAGCCAATCAAAAATAAATATCACAAATCAAACATATCATCTTTCCACAACACAGGCCGTACGCCTATATTACTTTTCGAAAAGCATTTCTCAAGTCATATCTGAACTCGTTTCACAAATTAATTTCCAAGGCAATACATCTCGTTACAATACATTTCATAAAACCATTCTCAAATACAAAAAGGTATAAAATGCTCGATTCAACTTTATGCAACAAAAATGCTCTTCTTAATTCAATACGTATATATTGATACTTTATTATTTCAAAACATGGATTTCACAAAATCAAAGAAGAAATAGCACTACTCACTTGGGAACGCCTACGACCAAACAACAACGATGACTCAAACCGTCGAACTTATAATCCTATAAATTAAAGGAGAAATAACGTCAAAATCTTATAAAACGCGACCTCAACTACGACTCGGCTATACTTAACTTAGATGTTAATAAAACGACTCATGCGCGCCGATAAATTGCACACCCAAAATGATTATCCAAGCCATTCGCAATGTGATGCTCGCACGCAAAACCCAAAAATTCTCGTTTTGTCCAAATCGATGCTTCAAAACAACTCCTGTCAAATCCACAACTCCACAACAACATAAACTACCATTTCCATGAAAACCCACAACTTGGACAATAAAAAAACTAGCTAAAAACCGAAGAAAATCAATATGGAAGCCTGCTGGTCGCTACTGTTCACTGCGTGCACACAACTTCGAAAATTTGTTTCTTGCAAACCATGAGTCTAAATCAAGTTTCGTAAAGTCTTACTTATCCACAACACTCTAAACTATCATTCTCCCAAAATTCCTCAACTTAACAACTTCAAAATCTGACTTCGCAGCTCAAATTTCATATAATTTCGAATTTAAGCCATAATTCCGAAAATTACTCCAATTGAACGAACGAGAGGCACGAGCATTTACCGAACATTACAAAATGGAGTTGAATTAGCTTGGCGAGGTCCCTACAGCGCAGACGTGCTCTCTCTTTTCCCTCTCTTCTTCTTCTTCTTTCTTTTCTTTTCTCTTTCTTTCCCCATCTCTCTCTCCCATCCTTTCTTTCACGCGAAGTCTCAGGTTTCTTTAAAAGAGCCAAGCGCCACTATTCTGCTTTGCTTTTTCCTTTGTTGACTTGGTCAACTAATTTTTTTTTTTTAATTCTTTTAGGGTGGGTCCCACCACCTTTGACCAAGCCAAATATTACAATTATCTAGTGTTTGTCGAGCTGAATAGATTAAGGTTGGGGCCCAAGAAGCACATCTGCACAGAATGAGGTTGAGACTAAACCCGAGGCACATATGAACAGACTAAGGTTGATAAGATATGTTTGGCAGGCTGCTTCTACGCTCTACGGTCCTAACACGTTATCAGCCTATATCCAAGAATTTAAGAAATTAGCTAAAGCAATGGCGACGGGAGAATCACTTCCTCTAGGAGGTCCAGTCACCACCCGACGTTTATGACGTACAGATCGGCCTCTTGCCTTCTCCTTTGGGCGACTCTCCTCCTCTTGGATATAATTTTGGAGACATGAAAGAAGACATCGCCCTACCGAAACGCAGAGGAATTAAAATTGGAGAAAGAGTGAACGCAACATTTTGGAGCGCAAACCCGAGATACGACTTGTTAACGGAAGGCACGTTTGACAGTCATAGAAAGGCCAGAGGGGGGACGGTGAATCCCGGCATATGACGGCGATGACTTTTGCTTGTACTTCAAGTGGTATTCGGGCTTCGACAGATTGTATGGTTCAGCAACCATCGAAAGGGAAGTTCCACAGGAGGTCAAGCCCGGGATTTACCGCCTGAGGCACTATGGACGACGATATTCTCTCCCGTCGGCTACTTCACTGGTGCATTCAGTGCATTTAAGGTGTCATAACCCTCCAGAAGCAATGATGCCAAACAACACACTTAAAGCAATGTCGTCTCCTTAATGACTTGCTCAATTGTAATAACAAAAAAATGAGAAATCATTGCCTTCACGAAGATTTCGCATTAGCACGAGTAATCAGTCATAAGTTCCTGAGCTTACACCACGCGCTGTGTCATCTCTAGAAGTATGGTATGACAGGTACGAGAGAGCCGAATGTAGCACCATATTGGTGCGTGAACATAATGAGCATCCGAACGTAGACTACCACCGAGAACGCTAATGTCCCAATCGAAATGCTCATATTTCCATCCTATCGAATCCAGATAATCTCTTTCCAAATTTCGTACGGCAGACAAGATCATCTTTGCCCCGTCAAAGATTAGTAACACAGGTGACTCAGAGCTTAACACAACCCAAACAGAGGATGATTTTTGTGCACACGGAATGTTATCGTAACTTGAACTAGGGACGACGGTTGTCCCTCGATCTCAGTAATGTCGACAACTACTTCTTTCGTCAAATGCGGTTTTGCTGCTGAATTTGTACATACTGACGCGAACCTGCGGCACGGTGTACCCATTTGCAGAGGGGAAAAGCAAAACCGAACCAAGTGTTTGTGAAAATGCCGCAAAGAACCAAAACATTTTTGTTCTCTTCGTGCCAATGTGGACGTGCGTGCATCTGATTAGGAAAACAAAGCAGAAAAGAAACCTGTCTAAGGAAAACGAAAGACATCGACTAGTGGCGATTTGATTGTTTATAAATTAGGAGATTTTTCGATAAATTACAAACCTTTACCTGAGTAATGTACCAACGCGTTAAAGGCCTCCCATACTAGGTTATCAATTTTATAGGGAAGAGTACCAAAAAAGTCATAAACATATTACATTGGTATCAATTCAGTCATAAACATTTCAATTTAATTAATTTAGTCATAACCCTTTTCACATTCGTACAAATTCTGTCCATTTGGTGAATTTAGGCCGAAAATTGCTAACTAGGATGCCAATTATCCTACGTGACATGACTGGCACTGACGTGGACTTTTTTTTAAATATATTTCTTCTTCTTCTTTTTTCTTTCCCTTTTCTTTTTGCAGGTGGCTAGTGGCCGGCAAGGGTTGCTTTCGCTAATCACAAGTGAGGGTCGGCCTTGCCAAGGCATGCCTAGGCGAGGGAGAGTATCGGCGAGGCCCCCCTGGCCAGATTTGGCTAGCCAAGGCGACCTTGTCACGCCTCGCCTGGGCAAGCGCAAGGCTCGGCAAAACTCGACAACATTGAGGGGGTGGGAGAGGTCGGAGGCGAATTGAAGCGTTGAGAGAGAGAGAGAGAGAGAGAGAGAGAGAGAGAGAGAGAGTCGAATACTATTAGAGAAGCCGAAGTCGAATAGAGAGAAGTCGCTTGCGTATAGACTCACCTCCAATTCGGTGAGGAGGTTTAATGGTTGTGGTGGTGGTGGTGGCAGTGGTGGGCAATGGATTGTGGAGAGGAGAAGTGACGAACCTCGGCGAGGGCCCTCGCCACCATCGCTAGGGCCTCAACTAGGCGAGGTCGACCCTTGCCAGCCTTTGGCGAGGGTTAGGTGAGGCCACCCCTCACCAGATCCAGGCGCTGATCGACTGGCAGAAGGTAATAAAGAAAAAAGAGAAAAGAGAAAAGAGAAAGGAAAGGAAAAAATAATAAAAATTTGAAAAAAGTATTTAGAATTTTTTAAAAAATATTCGCACTAACGCTATCCGTGTCACATAAGACGAACGGCGTCCACGTCAGCAATTTCCAACCTAAATTGGCCAAATAGACTAAATTGGTACCAATGTGAAAAGATTTAGAACTAAATTAGTCCAATTGAAATGTTTAAGACTCATTTGATACCAATGCAATAGGGTTATGACTTTTTTGGTACTTTTCCAAGAAAACTTCCTCCAATCATATCTTTGATTGATGCGTTACAAGCACGGATATCACCAATATTTCATTTTGACTTGTTCACATGTGACGATGTCCACAACTTGTAACTCACCAATTAGAAGAATAATTGAAGGAGTTGCAAGAAATATTACCCACAATTATTATTTATGGTGCGTTTAATAATCATCCAGAATTTTTAATTCTACTCCAAAAGTAATTTTGGAGTAGAAATGCGTTTTGTAAAGAATTACTTCTGGAGCAATTTTCTACTTATGAATGAGAATTGTGTTTGGTAAAAGAAGCGATTCACTAGAAGTAATTCTTTTCTATTTTCACTTCTTATTTTCCTTGTCCTTTCTTTCTTACGCTCGTAGGCTGCCGCTGCTCTCGTCGCCGATCGCTGCTGGTCACCTGTCTCCATCAGTGGGTTTGTATCGCCAGCCGATCGTCGATTGCTAGTCGCTGGTCGATGGGCAAAAGGCGGTCATCGGCCATCGTTGGCCGCCGAGCAATCACATGCTGTCGTCGGTCATTGGTCCCTGTCGGTGGGTTTGTATCGCCGGTCGCCGCCGGTCGCCACTTGTCCCCATCAATCGCCGATCTCCGGCCGCTATTTGGTAAACTTGCCAGAAGCAGAAGTAGAATGATGGCGTATTCAGTAAACATTCCAGAAATTTATTTTTCATTCTCTGGCCAAAATCAATTCTAGTTAGAATTAATTCTTGCCAAAATTTGAATTTTGGAAGAGAATTGTTACCAAACAAGCCCTTAGCGGTTGGAATGAGCTTTACAACTCGAGAAAGTAAGCATGTTCCAACTTTTACACAATCTTTTCATCTAGAGTACAATTGAAATCAAGTTAAGCAACTCACAAGTAGCTTAAGCCTCACTTAGATAATTATTCGAGATCAACTTGCATCATTTCAGATCGAGCTCTAGTTCAAGCTACTCGAGTATCTTGTCAAGTCGAGTTCTGGCTTGTCAAACTTAACTTGATAGGCTTGAGAGCATAACCAAGTCTAATCAAGCTCTCATTATTTCAACAAAATAAAAAAACCAGTAATCACAAAATACTTGAGACTATAAAACTCGAGCTCAAATATTTTTTAGAAAAATGTTTTTCAAGTCATTTAATTTTTCGTGCAACAAACGAAATTTTAGTTAGCATTACTAAAATCTCCCGCACCGTTTATCTACGAGATTTATATGTGATTTATATACATATGGCCTTCTTTCTATCAATAAATTGTTTCGACTGCTCTTCATTTTCCCATGTTGCCTCTAACGCGTACAATATAGTCAATGCAAACGCTTTCTTTTTCTTTTTTTTTATCTTTCCTACAGTAAAGTCAAGAGCCAATACAAACACCACTCCATAGTCACTCTTGCGTCTTGTCCACGGTCTAGCTGCTTTGCAATTTGCGGTCTGATATTCGATTGTCGTATCAGCACAATAAATGGACAAAGGCATTTCATTGTCAATCACGCCGAACCCATCGGGCAATCCAAAGATTCTCTTGTGCCAACTATCCCAAAACCATTTTCCATTCATCCCAAAAGATAAATTTACTTATAAAATCACAGCATTATTCTCTCAACATCATTATGTGATAGCATCATCTTACATCCCAGTCGGCAGTCACTACAATCTAAGAACATACAGCGCCAATCTCCTAGGAATCCTAGGCCATTCAGCTTCTTATTTATACTTACCGACCTTGTGTACAGACATGTATCGTCCCATGTTGATCCCGCATGAAAGCATGACGGCGAAGATGATTAGCAACAAAGGGCCCAACTGTTTGCTTCTTCTCTTGGTGCTCGTGTTCGTAGCGTCGGGAGTCGTAGGTGGGGAGTACCTGATCGGAGTCGGGAGCTACGACTCAACGGGACCGGCTGCCAATGTGAACATGATGGGCTACGGGAACATGCAACAGAATGCGGCGGGGATTCACTTCCGGTTGAGAGCGAGGGCATTTGTCGTGGCGGAAAGTCCGAACGGGGCGAGGTTCGCCTTCGTCAATCTTGACGTGGGGATGGCTTCGCAGCTGGTCGCTATTAAGGTTCTCGAAAGGCTTAGATCGAGGTAAGAGGAGAGAGTTTGTGAAGGAGTCATTGCCCGGACTTAGTCTCTAGACTGTCTAGTGGATTGATAATCCAATTACAGTTGTGAGCATTCTGATATTGTCATAGGTTTGGAGATTTGTACACCGAAGAGAATGTTGCAATCAGCGGCACACACACTCATTCTGGTCCTGGAGGTTACTTGCAGTACGTGCTCTACATTGTGACTTCCCTCGGATTCGTCCAACAATCATTTGACGCCATTGTCGACGCGGTCGAGCAAAGCATCGTCCAAGCTCACCACAACCTCAAGCCTGGTTCGATATTCATTAACCAAGGTACATAACTCGATCTGGGTGGCATTTTGTTGATCAACGGATCATGCCCACAATCCTGATATGATCTAATTTTCGACAGGGGATGTGGATAATGCGGGTATAAGTCGGAGCCCGAGCGCGTACTTGCTCAATCCGGCAGAGGAGAGAGCTCGATACCCGAACAACGTCGACACGCAAATGACGCTGCTGAAGTTCGTCGATGGCAAGAGCAGGGAAAGCATCGGAGCATTCAATTGGTTCGCGACGCATGGGACGTCCATGAGCCGAGACAACCTGCTCATCAGCGGAGACAACAAAGGAACCGCTGCCAGGTTCTTCGAGGACTGGTACCGGTCTGCTTCAGGGAAGGGGAAACCGGTTGACCGATCTAGTAAGCTCACTTTCTTTTGCAGGATCGCGCCTTCATATACTATGTTAAGCTTTTCAAGGGATTTTTCCAATTACGTTGGGTTAATTGCTGAATCATTCGTCAATGTTTTACAAAATGTGCAATCAAGTCTGAGCTCGCCATCGATGGATTTTCGACTTTGGAAATCTTACATGTCTCTGAGGTTTCATGGCCACGAGACATTTAAAAAGGGTTCTGTGCAAGACACGACGGTTTGACAGCATAAAAAATCCGAGGACGGCAAGCTGAAGCCCCGGTTGCACATTTTTTCTAATGTTAAGGACTTAATCGAATAAAATTGTTAAATGACTCAACAGACCAAGGCAGAAACGTTAATGTTCGATTTTGCACTTATCCCTAGTAACATTGCTTAATAACTAATGTAGCGCGATTGTTGCTATCCTTACAGTTTTTTCTGTTTGTGTTGTTCGTGAGATTAGATGTAGATGGTTCGTCGTTGGTCGAGAAGGCGCAAACTATAGGCCCAACCGGAGGGAAGCCTTGCAGCAAAACGAGCAGCCAGAGTTCCAAGGTGAGGATAAACAATGGCTCCTTGTTCGTGGCTGCGTTCTGCCAATCCAACGTGGGGGATGTGAGCCCGAATGTGCTCGGAGCGTTCTGCACCGATACGGGAAAACCGTGTGATTTCAATCTCTCTTCGTGCAACGGGGACGATACACTCTGCGTGGGGCGTGGACCAGGGTATGCTCTAATTGCTTCCAGAATGAGTTGATCATCGTCTTAGCTTGAATTGATACAAGGGTTCGTGATACTGTGTCACAGGTACCCGAATGAAATACTAAGCACGAAGATCATAGGCGACCGGCAATTCAAGACAGCCGTCGAGCTATTCAATTCTGCTAAAGAAGAACTGGCGGGAAAGATAGATTATCGTCATGCATATATGAATTTCACAGATATTGAGGTGGAGTTAGAAGGACATCAGGTGGTTAAAACGTGTCCCGCAGGCCTTGGTGCAGGTTTTGCCGCCGGAACCACTGATGGCCCTGGTCAATTCGGTTTCCAGCAAGGCGATACAGACGTTAGTAAATTCCTAAGCACTAGCTACCACTGGTTTTCGAGTAATTTCAATTGCGCCTGCCATGTCGGCCGTGCAAGGAAACTTAGCAAGTTTCAGCCAGATTAGAATCCTGTTTATACTTTATCATCTCGTTTCATGCCAACGTCTCACGTGTTTACAGATCAACCCCTTTTGGAAGCTTGTGAGAAATTTGCTGAAAGAACCGAGTGCGTATCAGGAGGAATGCCAGAAGCCAAAGTCCGTCTTACTCAGCACCGGCGAAATGTTCGATCCCTATGCTTGGGCGGTATGATCAACTCCCTATCCAATCTCACAAAAGCCAGCTGTTCTATTGGGCTTGTCTAACTTCACCATGAGCTACAACCTGCTTGAAGCATAGCAGATCCAAAACTAATGCATTCAGAGTATTGAAATCATTTACTTCTTCTGATAGAAGCATGCTCTACTGGCTCACTTCTTGTGATCCTCCAGTGGTGCCTAGCTGGTTTACTTCAGTAGAATGCTTAAGGAGGTGCTAGATGGATGTTGCCAGACAATTTTAGCCCAAGCCCTGACAATATGTTGGAGGATTAATAGCTAGAGTGACAACCATGCGCGGTCACGAGTTGCGTGTGATGATGACATTACCTTTAACATCGCTATGGACGAAAATTATCAAATGTCTAAACAGTCCTTTTTTCTACTATAATGCAGCCAGCAATTCTTCCGATTCAAATACTCAGGTTAGGACAACTGATCATTCTCTGTGTACCAGGAGGTTCGTTTCTCTCTAATTCTCTCATGCAGTGAATTTTAATTGTATGGCATAGCTTCGGTTTGATTAGAGATGGTCCAATTCCTCCACGTATGGAACTGTCAAGACTTCTTCTGCGAGTAGATTAAGCTGAACCAGGAATGTTGCGGCCACTACGTATCTAAATTGAACACAGTATCTCATGACCCACATCTAGAGACTAAAGAAGAAATTCCAGTAGTAATTCCACAGGTGGTTTAAGTAAGACATTCTTGTGGGTGAAGATGGATGACAAAGTCCCTCAATTCGTCATGTTCGAGAACAGGTTTTGATTGTATATGGGTTTCCTAGAGTTAGTTAAACATGTCCTAAACACTATTTTGAGAGACTCGGGTCAATGCCAGAACAGAAGTAGGACAGCTAGATGGAAGCCTTAAGCAGGAATGGCGACATGTATTATACAAGCTAATTAAATCCTGTTTTCGAATTTGCAGAATTCACAACAATGGCTGGCCGGCGACTGAGGGATGCAGTGAAGGAGACATTGATAAGCAATGGGAATGGAGAATTCCGGGAGGATCTCTGGGTTGTGATTGCAGGCCTTACAAACACTTACTCGCAGTATGTGGCGACCTTCGAAGAGTACACACAGCAGCGATACGAGGTACTCTCTTGTGCATCTCATAAAAGAAAATGATAGCGCCCCAACGACGTTACCAACTATCACTATCTAGTCAGCAGAATCCTATTGGTAAAGATGAGGCATGTCTCAATAGATTTTTCGAGGCAGCCATGATCCTAGTTAGATTTAACATGGAGGGGCAAACGAGAAGATCAATTACCATCATAGGACTACCAGAACTCGCTGTTCCGTGAGACAGCATCCATATCATTTCCGCATTACAGTTGCTAAATTATGTTGCAGGCTGCTTCTACGCTCTACGGCCCCCACACGTTATCAGCCTATATCCAAGAATTCAAGAAATTGGCAAAAGCCATGGCAACAGGAGAAAAGGTCCCCACGAGAGGTCCGTCACCGCCCGACCTTTCCTCTGTACAGCTCAGCCTCTTGCTTCCCCCACTGGGCGACTCTCCTCCTCCAGGCGTTAATTTCGGCGACATGAAACAAGACGTCGCCCTACCAGAAAGTAAAGCATTTAAAAGGGGAGACAGTGTAAACGCCACATTCTGGAGTGCGGACCCGAGACACGACTTATTAACAGAAGGCACATTTGCAGTCGTAGAAAAGCTTGAGGGGGAACGGTGGATACCGGTACATGATGACGATGACTTCTGCTTGTTTTTCAAGTGGAAGTCAGAAGACCATGGATTGTATGGTTCGGCAACCATCGAGTGGGAAGTTCCGGGGGAGGCTAAGCCTGGGATTTACCGCTTGAGGCACTATGGTTCCTCTCAGAAAATATTCTCTCCCACCGAGTACTTCACTGGTTCGTCCAGTGCATTTACAGTCTTGTAGTATCGTGTGCAGAGTTATCACCAAAGAGTCCCAATGAAAATTTCAGGATTTGGGAACAATTACAGGGTTTGCCACTTCAGAATATGATGAACAACAAATTCCAAATAAAACATACTATTATATGCAGGAATAATGCAGAGTTTTTGCATTGAGAGGAAAAGAACAGCAAAATTTGACTCATTTGCCCATCCATATCACACATCGAAGACACTTTCCCTCGATGAGTAACTCGAAAGCTTTGTTAATATCTTCAAAGCCTACCTCATGTGTGACAAACTCATCCAACCGCAACTCCTGAAAGTACAAGAGGAAAGAGAGAGAGAGAGAAGTTCAAAGGCATATATCATCATGAATATCTGGAATCAGACTCTGATTTGAAACGAGAACTGATACAAAAATGAGATATTTCCACGGCGATTTCAACCCCCTAGGCACAGATAATTAAATAGCACCACCAGCTGCCTGGAATTGCTGCACATCTTCATTTTTGTGATGATAATGCAAAAGTGCTTTCCAATCAACCTAAGTATTAAGAAACTTAGGAAGGAAAGATATGATACAGGTAGCTATAGAAAAGAAATGTCACCTTGTCCGCATAGCGCTGCAGGAGGATGGGAATATCTGACTTAGCTTTGAGACCTCCAAACAAAGATCCCATAAGGCTTTTCCCACTATGAAGGACGTCAAAGGAGCTAAAGGTCAACTGTGACCCTGGCTTGTCCACTCCCAACACAACTGTTTTTCCCCAACCCTGAACCTCATGCAAATAAGAGCCAATCAATAACCGAAGAATTTTGTGGCTTGTCTAACTGCTCATGTATCTTAGCATGAGAGAGAGACAGAGACAGAGACCTTTCTGCAAGAAGCATAGGCCTCATGCACCAATGATGCCAAACCAACACACTCAAAGCAATAATCTGCTCCACCGCCAGTCATCTCACTGATCACCTGTTCAATTGAGATAAGAGAAATTTTAACTATGCGATGAAGCTAAGAGTTTCACATGTGGAGGAGCTTTACATGGCCAAAATTTAACATTAAAGCCTGATAATGAGCTATTAGTTTTTCATCTTACACTATATTCTTTATTACTGCAAAGTAGGTAAGGTGCACTAGAGCAGTCCACAAAAAGAGCACCATGCCAGTGGATGAATACATTTCAAGTTGTACCAGAAGTCAAACAAAATGAAATATGTAGGATCACAGATCACTGTCGCCAAAGAATAGATAAGAGATGTTGCCTTGCGATCAGTAACTATTTATTGCCGTGAACTTAAAAATCAGATGTGTAGAGAAAAACCTGGCTTAGCGCTTTATTATCGGAGTTTCCAGCATTGACAAAATCTGTCACCCCAAACTTCTTTCCTGTGTCAGTAAGGAAAAACACAAACTGGGCTTCAAAACAACGAATGATACGCTGATCAATGGCGGACCGAGAATTTCACGCTAGGGATAACTGATGCTGATGGTTTTACATGCAAGTATACCCAGGTCCTTAATCTGAGTTTTTCTTTTCTTTTCCACTTTCGACCTTTCCTTTCTGTTTGGGGGGGGGG
>BCNH02000006.1:10265197-10293440 GCA_001662345.2 Metrosideros polymorpha var. glaberrima | reverse complement strand
GGGGGACAGAAAGGGGTTACATATGCCATTAGTTTGAGATATCAATTCAGATATGATGATCTAACTTTGAAGTAGGCAATTGTAGAATCCGATGTTTAGACATCACACATTCTTTAATGAGCAGCGTAGTTTCCTGTTTACAAATTGTATTTATGGGCATGCAGAACTTGATTTTTTCTCAGAAGCATTGACTTTTATAAATGACATTGAGCTTGGTCTTCCCAAGATCTTAATCCTATCTTCGCTTCTATCTTTATCCATCATCTGAACTTGCAGTCTGTTATGCCTACAACTGCTATGGTATAAAATTACTGCATATTGGCCACTGCTAGTAATCACAAGACTTTTTGAAGTATAATTTTACTGCAAACTCATCGACATGTCTTACCAATTTCAAACTTGTCTGGGTTCACATCCACACCTATTATTCTGGCAGCACCACACAATCTCGCTCCTTCTGCAACCTACAGAGACAACCCCAAGCCATCATCTCTCTCAAATCCTTCGGGCATGAATTTGCCCTTTCAATTTAATTCTTGGATCATGGATGGATGGAAAGTATGACAGGAAAACATAATATCGGTATATTTCATACTGCTAATCCAATTGAACCAAGTCCAAATATTGCAACTGTTGATCCCGCCTCCACATTTGCTGTTCTCCAAGCAGCCCCAACCCCTAAGCAGAACCAAGTAGTTTTCAGCATATATTGTATCCACTATTTGTCGCTATGTCAGTCAAAATTAGCCAAGATAGTTCTTTTGCAAGAGGCTCATGCAAGTTCGAAACACGAAGAAATTGAGAACAAATATGCAATCAGACAAGACATTCCAAAGGCCACCCATCCAATCTAATTTCTCTCTGACTCAATACAACCATCCCTGAGGACCAGTGCTAGTAGTAAGTGATGAAAGAGACTGATTTGTGCCAGCCATTTGAATAGCCAGAGCACGCATATTCTACTCAAGGGACCAAAAAGCACATTGAAACCTGAATCATTTATTAAGTAAGGTTGTAGTTCGTATTAAAAGCATAATGCTGAAATGCCCCACACCAACAGTAAAAGCTTTACAGAAGTATGAATGGAAAGAATTGGCATGAGAATATGCAGACCAATAGGAAGATCCAATAGTTGGCTTCGGAAGAGCCACCAACAAAAATAGTGAACCAACAATAAAGAACCAAAGACATCAGCTCCCTCTTATTACATGTGAAGTCAAAATGAAAATACCAGCTGCAAGAAGTCTTGACCTGATGAGGGAAGCTATTACTGTTACTGAGATTGAAGGAAATGTGCTTCACCTGTTGAGACCCCACAACCAATGAGGCATGCTCTATTTGGAGGAATTGCAGGATCAATCTTAGTTACATGGGCAACATCAACCACAGTATACTCAATAAAGCTCGACACGAACAGAAAGTGATATAGAACCTCTCCATTAAGATCCTTGAATCTGCTTGTCTCATATCTAGGCATCCAAGGAGATACCTTGAAGGGAAGTTTTGAGCATAAGTTGCTCTTCTTTGAAGTACAATCTGTACAGTCACCACAATCTGACATGAAGGTTGGAATGACTACATCCCCTTCAGTTACCTCGTCAACATTTTCTCCGACGCTCTCCACAATCCTGAAAGGAAATTTTGAATGCAATATCTCAAGGATACCAAAATGAAGAACAGACTGATCCTAGAAACAAGAGCGTGATCATTGACATCCCAAAACTTGTGTACATTATAGACTAGGTAGGAAGCCATCAACAAAGAGAAAAAATACGAAGATAGAGCCCATGCTCTGGCAACATAGTATTAACAGTCAACAGCAATCTTAAATGTATGTGAGCAGAAGCTGCACGATAATTGACTCTGGGAAAAGATATATCAGAGAAAAGAAGTGCTATTCTGCAAAAATAATATCGATGTGCTCATAAACTAGCAAGATCAATTCAAGGTAGAAGTGATGAAAAATTAGACAAAGCATTATGAAAAAATGTCTTGGCCTATTTGAAATTATATGGTTAGACTATACATATATGGGAAAGTAAGAACCTGCAAAAGTTGCAAAACAATGATTGTCTGGGAACTTATTTGGACGGGGATCAAATCTGATAAAGGTACGCCTTTTGGAGAATATTCTGCCTATATAATAAAAATTATATCCTTGTTGTTGCATGGATTGCTGCATAGCCATCCTTGAATGAAGCTCAAAATCCTCATTGTTCATTGATGAACTCAATTTATTTTTTTAATGTTTGCCTTGACTCAAATTTATTAATTTTAATTCTATAACTGCACCTTATCAGAGTTGAGCATCCGTTAAGAGATCTAATATTCATAGCATATACTACTTTTGTTCTATATGTGCATCTTTTCCATTGGATACCCAGCGAGTTCGACTATTACATGTACTTTGTTAAGAAAACTTCCCGATATGTTTTGAAGATTGACAAAACCTTCTGGTATGTTTATTAAATCTGATGAAAGTATTTTCAGGTAATAAGTCTGCGGAAACCACAATCAGACTTTGTTTATTGCCATATGGATATTACATTTGAAGCATTGGATAGACTTCATATAAGTCATGGATATCATTGGAGTAACATGAGGTTATCAATAAAGCTTGCACGTGATTTATTATCAAGTCGTTTGACATCTTCAGACTTAGTCTCTATGCAAAGCTGATTTTAGCTCAAAAGTATTTCCAGACCCAGGCAAAAACATCTAATGAGAAAGTGTCTTCAGACTTAAATCACAGCGATTTTATATTCGCAACGGCTAGTGATCTGGCTAGGGTTTCACATATAGAAAGTTGTAATTGGAAATCAAATCTATAGATTGTTTTGCAATAACATTATTAACGCAAAACTTCTTAGATTGATTGACAATTTCTTTAAGAGACAAGACATTCTTATCAAACGACTAACTCTACTTATGAAAACCTAAGATTTGGTTGTATGGGCAACTAAATCAACAGGAGATTCTGATATCATTTCTCAACAACTATGTAATCTTTTCTTGGCAATTCTTTCCAACGGATTGATTGGAGAATAATCCTCTGAAGGCTGTCCAACGAGTAGATTGGAAGTAGAGGAGTATAAAAGAAGACCGAAACGCTGAGAAGAGTAAGAAACTCCAGAATCTGAAATTCCAAAGTCTGACAAGAGCTTCGACCTTACACGCTTGTTTCTCTTGAGCTATAAACTATAATCTTTGAGAGACATTATTAGAGTGATTGAGTGTGAGAGTGTGGTCTATCAACTTGAGTATCATCACTCATTGTAATCTTTGAAGATTGATTAGTGAAATATAGCCTGTAAGCTGTCTGCATGGAGAGTAGAACCACTATAATTCTCGTGTGCAATTTTCTCTATCTCTTAACTTCTTATATTGATATTGTTGCACACTTGATCCGATCATCTCATCAGACTCAAAGCTCACACTTTGATTCATCATTCATAACTCTTATCTTGATTGTTTTAATTCCGCATTATTTGTCAAGTTTATTTACAATCACCTATTCACCCCCCTCTCGGTGATAGTGCGAGCCACCTCGTATTTTTCTTGAAATAATTCTTAAAATAGTGAATAAGAAAACACAATACTGTTCTCAAGAAAGCAATCATAAACCTAGGCTTTGTTTGTTTCACGGAAAATGACCGGAATTTTCCTAAAAATAATCACTCGTGTCTCTTAAAATAATTAGTTAATGAAAAATATTGTCATTTTTTACAATAACTTATGTATAAACATTTCGTGGACGATGACAATACTTTTGATTTGTTCATTTTGGTAAGAGATACAACCGATCATATTTAGGCAAATGTTTTCCAAACCGTTCATTTTCCGCGAAACAAACGCGCCCCTAGCGTGGAAAAGAAATGGCCTGAACTCGTTCAAGCAGACCTTGTCAATCACACTTTCAGAACATAATGATAAGATCTGGACTGGACCCTATTGATAAAGACATCAACCCGAAACATTGGTTCTTTCCACCATGTTAGTGTAGGTCTAGAGACCAAGTTTTCCCTCTCGTTTGCTGTAATGTGTACTTTCCAAAATACTTTCCAGATGCCGGGCGGCGTAAATGACAAAACTTCAAGTGAAAGAAAAGTTCTTTGCAGTTCAGCAATGCACACAAAGTCGAGTTTAACATTGAAGAGCCGAGCTCGGACGAAGTCGAGCATCTGCTGGACTCCTTGAATCCTCACTCTCACCCATTTACTCATCAAGAGAGAGTAGTGGGCGAAGATAAAGATACTACAGTGCCAAATAAGTAAATCAGAAGTGAACAAAAACAATCGGAGTCATCGAGCTTACCCCACCGCCTCGTGCCCAAAAATCCTTGGGAAATACCCAGGAGGATCCTGCAATCCGCAAGCAAAGCACGCTCAGATGCACAGCAGATCGCGTACACATACACAAGCAGGCAGGCGACAGTGGAGAGAGAAATGGGCATTACCTTCATTCTCCAGAACGTTATGTCGCTGTGGCAGAGGGAGGTGCAAACGATCCGAATCCGAACCTCGTGAGGCATCGGCGGGTCCACCGTCACTTCCTCGATGGCCAGAGGCTCCCCCGGCTTGCGAGACACCGCGGCTGCAATTTCATCCGGTTCCAACACCCAGTAAGTCGCTCCCCGTCACATCGATCGCTTCCAGAAAAAATACGCAACCCCACGAGAGCCGGAAATCCGGCTCAAGTGGCGAAAGAATCGGCGATACCTACCTCTGCATCGGATCGGCTTCCCCGCAGACGGCGACTTCCCGGCCTCCATAGCCACGACGAACAAGCTCGCTCTCTCAGCCTAGGCCGCTCTAGCGTTTGACGATGAACAGGAACGGGTTGTTGATGAAGAAGAAGAAGAAGAAGAAGAAGAAAAGAAGAAAGGGGTTGATGGGAGGGACAGAGACGCGATGACGACGGTACCAACTGCGAAGGCCATTGGGGGAGAGACGGAGACGATGGGCCATGTGAATTGCAGCGGATAACATTTTGTCAGGAGACAGCGGTCAGTTGGGGGAGTAGTTTTCTTTGGACTGCTTCTTCGCCAGCGAGGCAACGGCTAGTATTTTATGCAGCGGCGATGCGGGTCCCCTCCGCTACGTCACCAATTTGACGCTTCCTGCCCGTTTCTGCAGTAGTTTTCTTTGGACTTGATGCTGAGGATGACGAAAGGTTTGGACTTTATAGATTGTTCTATCCCAGAGGAATCTGAAATGGTACTGTTTTCTTGTCAATCATTGTATCCTAAAAAGAGTCCGACAGAGTAGGATTCTGTTGACGGTCCGGAATTGAAGTAAGGCATCTTTTATCGTTCACCCATTTATCGTTCTGCTGCTTGATACAAACCAAATCTGCTATACAAACATTAGGGACAAACCTATAAAATTGGGTATGGAACTGTGTTCCATTTGCTCCCAAGTATGAACAGAATTGATCGACAAAGTAGTATACCAAGTAAAAGCAGTCTTGGATAGTGACAGAGGGAATAATTTCAACTTCCAACAATTAGCTTGATACACATCTGCACATTGGGCAACAAATCGACTAAATTGATCATCCTCACTGGAGAATAGGTGGAAGTCAGACATCTTGAAACCTCTGAGATAAGGGATTGCATCCATTCGGTCTGGATATGGCATTATGTATACAAGCTTGACATTCCCAACATCATAGCCTAGGCGTTGCATTGCTTGATCCACTAACAACTGGACTTGCGGACAATCTTGATCGGGGACTACTTGACTAGGCTGCCCCTTAGGTAATTATGGCAGACTAACCTAATTGTCGATTACTACAATAGGCCTTTGGGGAACATATGCTGGATTGGGCACAATCATTACTTCCGCTAAGGGTCTTTGACCATTTTGCCCTGTAGGCAGAGACGATGGTCTTCCTTGATTGTCGATCACAATATTGGGCCTATATGGGGCAGGTGTTAGGTTAAGCTTAGGCCCTATCCCAACTGGCCTTGTATTATCGACTAGGGGTATTGGTCCAACTGATTGTATATTTTCCACATTTGGCAATAGCATATTTTGCTAAATAATTTGATTTACCAAATTACCATTATTGTTACCACCTAAGTTAACTTGAACAGGATTGGGCAAATGGCCTCCATTGACAAGCATCGCCTCACGGGTCTGGGTTGCACAAGTAATTTCAGCCCTTTGTAAAATCCTAATCAGTGGTGGGGGTGGTACAATTTGTCATGTAGTACCAAAAGTAACTTGAGCAGTAGTAGACGAAGGAACATACCCAGTAGGTGCAAGGTTAGTAGGATTTGCTTGCATCTGAGTTCGATATTCCTAGCCCATGTATGACCTCATGAAAAGAGTTGACGATTATTGGCTTAACCACATCAATGAGGTATTTCATCACGTGATTGGTGATCTCATTCTGGTTTTCCTCGAGTATTCTTCTCATGGTAGCCAATAACACGGGATTTGTCTCCGGTTTTCTTCTTTGCTCATTAGTGAGTTGTCTCGGGATGACGATGTCTCCACCTTGGTCTTGCTCTACCATCAGTAATGCAACCAACGACTTAGAATGTTCCGTCCTATCATTACCGAGTTGTAGTGACGGATTATTACCACCAGCATTGTCAGGATTTAGTTGATTCCTTGTTTTGACCATTGCACTTCCTCAAATCAACCACCCTAGTCCCAATAGGTATGCCAAAAAGACGTTTCACCGGAATTTCTCCTGCAATGAAATATTTTTCACCGAAAGTTATTCTTCTGTTTTTAACAAACGGGAAAAGGCTCTATGGTGACTATAGACAGGAAATATCACAAGTAATAAAAATAATCAACGACTTAAATTTCAATAGGACTGTACAATGCAAACCGTGTTGGAATTTAATCAATGACAAGGCTTAGAAATACAATCTCTACAGCAGAACCAAACGCAAACAAACTATGCCAGAATTTAATTGACAACACAGCTTAAGAATATTGAGATGTTGCGTCGGAATTTAATCGACGACACAACACCCAGGATAAAAATACTTGCCGAAATTTAATCGATGACGCAAGTTTGGAAGGTAAAAGTACAGCGCAGGAAAGTAAAGATACTGAAAGATAGTAAATTTATTTGATTTGTGCGGGGGCCTCTGAAAAGCACGATGTGGCTAATTAAAGCCACATCAATGGTTATCAACATGGGTTATAAAGAAAAACCATAAAGGGAGGTTACATATAAAGGTTACAAACGGTTATATTGACTCACTATGTTGATGGTTACTTTATTCTACTGCCTGACGGTAGCTTCTTTGACGGTTGCATCCAAAATTGTCAACTCCACTTTTTGTTGATTCCTTTAAGTTGTCGATTCTTCAAGTTATTACATGTCGATAATAATAATAATAATAATAATAATAATAATAATAATAATAATAAATGGACATTTTTTGGTGAAATCAAATTCACAATATTCCAAACCCTGTTTTGTTATATTATTTCATAGACATATTTAAGTATAAGTCTTAATCCTCCCTTGGACCCTTTCAAAAAATGCTGGCGTAAATGCTTTTGAAGAAAATTTCAAATAAAAATATTAAGTGGAGCCATTTTTTCAAAAGAGTGAAATGGCTAAATTGAATCTCAAATAAGAACCTGAACTCGTCAGCTAGCCGAATGTCAACAGACCAGCGAGTAGGTGCGTTTCTTGTCGCCGAAGCAAGGCACTTTCATAAAAAAAAAAAAAAGGGTAAAAGAATTGCAATCCCTAAAAAAAAAACTCCAAAATTGCCTCGTTTCTTTCCTGTACATTTCTTTCCACTCTACATAACATTTTGCCGAATTAAGGGCACTTTTGATCTCCACTCACAAGCAATTGAGGGTCTCGATTTTCCATCACCTATCCACGGGTCGGTGATTCTTTTCAATCTCACTCACATTTAACTGAGGTTAGTTTTGCTCAAATTGAAGTAGTTGATCATTTGTTTGTCCAAGAGAAAGCGATTGCAGCTTGTTCAAACAAAATGTTGATGAGGTGTAGGCATATCGTAGAATACCACACCGATTGCAACGACGATAGTGAGGAGGAATATTTTTGTTTTTAAGTGTTGCTTCAGCTTGTTTGGTTGGATTTCTGTGTGCATTATGTCTCCTTTTGTCCGAATCAACGCATATAAAATGCATTTTCCAATGGCATGTTGTATTCTTTGTGCATTTTCTAATGAGAAAATGAAACAAATGATCTCTGAATTTTGGTCCAATGTGCAATGTGATTCCTAAACTTTTAATTTGTTCAATGTGGTCCCTGAACTTTTGATATATGTTCAAACTAGTTCTTGAACTATATAACAATGTTCAATGTGGTTCTTCCATTAATTTAAGTTCAGGGACAATATTGAACATTTTCATATAGTTTAGGGATTAGTTTGAACATGCACCAAAAGTTTAGGAACCACATTGAACAAATTAAAAATTCAGGGACCACATTGAACATTGAGATAAAGTTTAGGGACCACATTTAACAAATTCAAAGTTCATGGATCACATTACACGGTGAGCCAAAGTTGAAGAGCCATTTGTGTTATTATCCTGTTTTTCGCTACTGGCATGGCCCTACGTGTCGGTCATGATCCCTATTTTGCAATTTTTTAATACTTTCGTTTTGGTTTCTCTGGCGTATGTTTTGTCCTTAATGGTCAGGTCAATCCAAGCTAGCGAGTGCTTAAAGCAGTGGGGTAGATATTCGGCAAATTATTGGATGCAGAGTACTTGCACTTCAGACATACAGAATAAGACCCATTGGGTTTCTGTAGATACTTTAATTAGGATTTCTAGAAACAGTATCAATTAATCTATAACATACGTACGCCCTCCTATTGGTACCAGAGCCTTAGGTATTAGATAAAGTTGAAAAACTTGGCAAATAAAGTAAGGCTCCGCTTTTCGACCAAAAAAAAAAAAGTAAGGCTTCACTTGTCAAAGGCTTTTCCAAAGTGGGCCAAATTTTGGGTGTTTGGGAAATTTTTTTGAAATGGCCTCAAGGAAACGTGAGCCTTTGGAAAACTAAAAATTGAAAACCCAAGACTGTTTTGGGCTTTCAGCTTTCTCGGCATGTTTGTCCATGGGGTTAGTAGTTTTTTTTCATCTAAAACTACCCTCACCAATTTTATGGTTTTCCAATCTTGCACTCGTTATAACTGTTCATCTTCTCTGCATGAGGGCGGTCAGCAATGGGCTCACCTAGGTCACGCGACCACAATGAGGCTTGAGGTTGACCTTGATGATGGCCGTTGGCACTAGATCTAGGTCGCCGGCAACTTGAGCCCTTTGCCAGCTCTGGCGAAGGGTTTGGGTTTCTTTCTCTTTTTAAAAAATGAGTAAAGTCCTTTGCAAAAATAGTTTTTCCAAACACTACTCCCCAAAGTTGCTTTTAAAATTACAATTTAACAATTTGCATTTTGGAAAACTCCTTAACTTAAAGCCTTTGCATTCTCCCAAAAACTTTCCCAAAAGTCCTACCAAACGCAGCCTAAGTGTTTTACTATTGATTTTGACCATATACTTCATAGTCCGACTCGAAGCGGGAAACTTGCTTTGTGTAGAAAGAGAGGAACAAAAGGTTAAACATGTTATGATGAAGAGGTTTTCCGAACAAGGAAATGAAGCACGAGTCATGATTTGAATCTACAAAGTAGTAGCTGGATAGTAAGAGAAGTGGAGGGCTACAAATGATGGGCACGATACCCTTGGGTCAAGAATTAGATTTTGTAAGAAAGTAGGCAGCTGTCTTTGTAAATGAAGAATAGTAGGAAGGTCAAGAAGCAGTACCTAAAGGTGCTATGAACGAAGGCATAAGTTAAGACACTTGAAATGAATAGAATGTTTTAATAAACCTACTGTCATTAGGAGAACATCTAATGGAGGTAATATTAGGGCTAGTATAAGTAGAAGAGCTAGTGCTAGGGAGAAGGAAGCTCTTCATCTGGATAGCCTATGTTGAGATTAGATGATAGGAGTAGTGTAAGCACAGAAGAACCAATTAGAGTCCGGAGCAGATGATAATGTAAGTTTAGAAATGCACAACTTCAAACAAAGGTGGGGAATGAGATGGGCAACCATGGGAAAAATTGTCAAAAAAGTCTTTAACCTATTGCACTTTTGCCAACCATAGGTTTAGGACTGAATTAGCAAAAATATTTATTTTTGCTAATTCAGTCCTAAACCTATGGTTGGCAAAAGTGCAATAGGTTAAAGACTTTTTTGACAATTTTTCCAATAACCATGTTTGTTGACCCTCGTGTGCCAGAAAAACCTATGGTTGCATGCATGGAGAACATAGATATCGGAAATTATCACCAGGTGAGACTGCTCTTCTTCCGGGCTCGATGTAGAAGAAGATGGGATATACTACTTTTTCTCGTGTTATCTTCTTGAAAAGCTGTACTACTTTACTCTTTAGAACTTTGTTTAGTAGTGGATCATTCTCTATGTAAAGGGAAGCGTTCGTAACAGCAAGGGTGGAGTTCTTCGAAGAGATTTCTTAAGCTACTGAGAAGTCTGGTACTCCATCCTTCTTAGTTCAAGAAATATTCAAAGAGAGCAAACATTACATAGACACCCTCCTACGTTTCGAAACATTGATTGTTCAGGACTTCTCCTAAGCCAGTTGGCGAAGGTTGGTTGCCCTTTTGTGTTGAATGTCGATTGTATGTCCTTTGATTCGGCGACATTTATTTAGTAAGTAGTCAATCCATAGGGGTGGTTGGAGCAAATCAAATTCCGCATAATTTGTTGGAAATCTCAAATGAGGAATGATTCTTAATTAGAGATTGAAAATCATATCAAAATCAAAACAGTTTCTTAACACTTTTCCTAAACTAAAATTGGGTTTAGAATTTTGCTTGTTTACTCATGAATTTCAGAAGGGTTTTGGGAAAGTGATAAAACCGTTGATTTGGACCAATAATAATGTCGCCAGAATTATTGTAAAAGCTACCTAACACTATTTTTTTTTATAAGTACACTGGAAGTCCTAAAACTTGTCACGAAAGTGCAATTAAAACCTAAAACTTTCAAAAAGTACAATTAAGTCTTAAAACTTGTCAGGAAAGTTCGATTGAATCTTAAAACTTTCACAAAATGCAATCAAATCTTAAAACTTATCGCGAAAGTATAATCGAATCCTAAAACTTTCAATAAGTGCAATCAACAAAGGACTTGATTGGATCAATATGATAAGTTTTAGGACTTAATTACATTTTAAAAAAAATTTAGGACTTAATTGTACTTTTTGAAAGTTTTAGGACTAAATTGCATTTTCGTGACAAGTTTTAGGACTTTCAATGCACTTATTCTTTTTTCTTTTTTTTGGTCGAATAGCTAACAGTATTGCTTGCTATGGTCTTGGTACTTTTGTGACTAAAAATTACGTTATTATTTAGTGAATTCTTCAGAGACAATTTTGGTAATGTGGCGACGGCTTTGAGCGGTGCTCACCCTTTGCATGATTGCATCCAATTTTGGACTTCTCGCAACATGTTGGACAGTGATAATTTTCCTTTGCTTGTGTGCTTTCGAGATGATGACGATATGAATTAAATTGAAAGTCACTTTATGCGAAAGTTGTCTTGATCTCATTATTATGGAAAAACATAAGTGTTGTAGCTAAGAACGCAACCTAGAGAAGCTTAATAGGTCGATTTATAAAAACTTAACAATTTTTGTGGGAATAGACAAATTAAAATTAATATATATCAAATGCAAGATGCTTCTATAAGATATAATATGAGATAAGTAAAGAGATAGAAGATGATGCATGCAGAGCTTATAGTAATTCGGCTTATGAACAAGTTTACTTTAACTCTTTCAGACTTACAACCACTAACATGCTAAAATCCATTAGCAATCCCTTGAGGCTGCATTTGGTCATTCGAACTTTTAGTCAGGATAGGACTAGATAGGATATGATAAGAAATCTTCATATCCTGTCTACTATTTGATGATCGACAGATTTAAAGTCGGATATTTTTAGATCCTATTCTATCCAATGTCTGGTAGAAACAATGGATAGGACATATATCAATATAAAAGACATATATGCCCCTACGTAATGGGCATGAAATAATATCGATCTTATTAAAAAATATCATTCTCATAAACAATTAATTAGACTTACAAACTTCGGTGCAAAAAAATATTCGATTTACAAGTATATTTGAAAACATTTTTACTTGAAGTGCTTGTTTCTTCGTTAGTGTTCGCTGTCAACATATCCCCATTTTCCTGCACTTGTTGGATTATTAACGGAAACAGATAAAAATGAAAACTCAGTAATGGCGTTAGGGAAGCAGCATCAAGTTCGTTGATACATGTTGCAAAAAAGACTGCAACAAAGCTAACTCATGTTATTGAGTAGAATCAAGAAAGAAAAAAAGCACTTCATTTCAACAATTATCTTTGCTCCACACAACCAAGCAGCAACACATATTTGGCCATCATTGACAACTTCATGGCAAAAAGCAGCATGTCAAGCAAACTTACAAGTTGCACAAATCTACCACAGAAAACTCACTAACACATGTCAAGCAAACTCGCAACTTCATAGCAAAAAGAACATCTTTCGATGTTGTTCATCGTTATAAAACAACAAAGGGTCTACACAATAAACCTATTACTTATAGACAGAATTAGGTACCACTTGGAGAAGTAATTCATCGCTCCAACTTTGCCTAATTATTTGAGTCCCATGGAAACTATAAACCAATCTCATCATTCATTCTCATCTCTCATCTCTTGGAGTAGCAATTTCACAAATATCTTCATGTCCTCTCCTTGAAATTCAAGAAAAAAATGAATATTCTCAGGATCCTTCACAATTTTCCTGTATACTTTGATTCTATCCATAGTATTTAGAGACATTTGAAGAAGCTCCTCATTGATTTTTCTCTTATCATTGTCCAAATCTTTAGCATGTCCAATGTGGCTAGCAATCATCCCCATCCTCTCATTAGATTTTTCCAAAAAAGAGCCAAAAGTACCTACAATCTCAATTAACCCAGCAACCCATTTATCACTTGCTTTAGCCCTTTTTGTTCTTGAATGATCAGAACCATTTTGTGATTGAGAAGATGATAGTGGCGGTAAGCCTTGACTTGCACTATTAGTTGCCTCATCATCATGATTCTCACCTTCTTCATGATTTACAACTGCATAAGCTTATGAAGGGTCTTCGCTAAGATTTCCCTTGGCACGATCTTTTCCAAATATAGTTGCTAGTCGATCATATTGAGGGAAGGACTTTCCTCTCAAAGAAGAAGTACTCGGATAGGTCTACAAAGAAAATATATTATTTGTTAAAAAAGAAATAAGTAGTAAAGAAGAAAAAAAATGAGAAAAGTTACACAAACCTTACAATATTTTTGCTAACTATCCTCCGAATGAATATCTACACAATGCTTTTCATGATCCCACCCAAAGCCGCTTTAACCCTTCAAGTCATATATTTGATTGTATAACTTTTTCAAGTTTTTTATCTTCGACTCTATGTGAGGATTACCCTTGATGCCAGAATTAGGGAACTTTTCTTCAAACCACTTCTCTAACATAGTCATGTAACCACTCTTGAAGCCGTTTTCAGCTTTCATTCCTCGTGCAACTAGTTCTTCAAGACCATCTAAAAGTACATTTTCTTCATCTATTGTCTATATACGTCGGTCTCTCTTTGCTCCCCTTCCTTAAGTTTGATTGAAATCTCTACCTTCCATTCCTAAACATCTCGTTGCAATTTTAGAAAATGTAATGATAGAAAGTAGTGAGATAGAGAAAACATAATGATATAGATACAATATCAAAATCATTTAAATAAAGAAAAACAGTCTTGTTCCGGCTTCCATCACATATTACAAGGCCATTACACAATGAATAAAGAATTACCTCACTGGGCAAGAAAGCAACGATGCTTAAGCAGTTGTGCTGAGAAAAGGAATCGAGACATATATACTAACCAACCACATAATAGTAACGAACTAAATGAATCGATTCATGATTATTGCCATACATACATAAACACAAAAGAAACAAACTAAAGTTTCGATGATCTCAAAACCAGCCATATAACAGTAACGAGTTCTCCATCTGACCGATCATCGCGTACGTATCACCTAGTTGTATGCACCCAGCAAATTTAGCATGCGCATGATTTTCACCATTCTCTAAAGCTGGAATGCCAATTGAGCGCTCAAGAATTGGAATTGCTTCACTATACTGACCTAAGTCATAGTATGTTGCAACCAAAACATGCAAACACATAACCAACCCTAAACTAGGTTTGTCATTGACTTGTTGCTCATACGAGGTCACAACTCGAAGAGCCAATTCAAGAGCTCTCTGGAGATTAGCCCCAGTAACAATCATATCTCTCTTTTGAATAAATACGGTCCAATGTCTGCAATGTAAATACAATCCATGGCAAAGAATCCACAATGCTTTCGTGAAATTTTGATGAAAATGTAGTGGTGTCGTGCATCTAAACAAAGGAAAAGAAAAAGGAGAGCGTAGGGTTTTAGAAAAATTAGCATGACTATTTACCTTCGCGAATCAAAAAAATATGATGCTGCAACTCTTTTGCCGCTTCCGTAAAGCTTTGATGTCAATCAAAGAGCTATGGACAAGAAGACGATGCTTCCGTGACGATGAGAACACAGAGGAGTCATGCAACTAAACAACGGAAAAGAAAAAGGCGAGCATAGGGTTTTTGGAAAAGTAGCTTTTATATTACAAATAAGAGAAATATTATCCGATTCTATCCCACCCCCCATGGGATTATTTTATCCGGGCTATATCCCCCTTATATCCGACTGTATCATGTCCCAGACAGCTTCCAAACATAAGATAGGATAAAATATATCATATCCTAAGTTTTATCCTGACGACCAAACGCAGCCTGAGTGGTTACAACTTAGCACGTGTATTTCTATCCGAAGTTGATAGATCACAATATGAATAACTCAACACTCCTCAGACACTTGTACACTTCTCGAGTATCATATTTCAAATAACACCTCTCGATAAAGTAAATCACGAGTAATACATATGTCACTCGTAATAAGAGTGCGACTATATCAGTGGTCGTAGCTCTCTCAGTTTTTCCGTCGTAGTACCTCCTTCAGTAAGCATTAATGCTCTTATATAGGTTTTGATCTTCAAACTAGCCGTTAGACAATCTTCAAGTAGATTAATTTGATGTTGAAGATGATGGACACAATCACCATAGATTTGGTCGCCCATACAATCAAATTTTATTAGTAATGGTGAGTATTCCTCAAATAGAGTTAGCTATACTTTGTAATAGTCCATTCTACCAAATCATTAATAACCAATTTATTTCTGCTTCAAGTATTCCTTTTGGATTTCCAAGCTTGAAGCTAGCTGTTAATTTCCTTTTGACCTATGATATTAGTCAAAAAAATATATGGGTCTTCTTATCAAGAGTGTGTAAATCACGTGAAGAATATCTTCCCACATTTGATATAGTTGGATGTTTCTATCAGCTTCTGGTGAGTCTATTTAAGCTTCTCGCTAGTAGTTGATTTACGAATTGCCATCCATTTCGTCTTTCTTTATACATTAGTGATCAAAACTTTACTCAATTGTTTATCTTGTTTATGGTACCACCAAGTCTTCATGAACTTTTTGTTCTCCCAGACTTGTTCACCCTCTATGAAGCTCCATCCAGCTTCCCTCAATCTTCTCACTCTGTCCTTTGGATTTCATTAATGGTGTTAGAGCATACAAACATTACCTGAAATAAGACAATATCTGCATTTATCGAATAATAATGAGGAATGGATGATTTTGTCAGTTTCAAAATATCATGGTAGGTTTTTCAACGAGGAAGAGATTATAATAGTAGAACAAACATAGTGAGATGATGTGGGACTGTTTTTTCAAAAGTTTCCCGGGACGTTGAAGTAGACGATTCAGTCTCAAACCACATCTCAACTCATCAGCCGGCCATATCTTCCCCTGGTGACGAGCATATCCATCTCGCGTCTCACTTTCCAAGCCATGACATGAGCCTTGTGGCATTTTCGTCTAAAGGGTTCTTCTTTCTTTTCTCTTTTTCCTCGCAACATACAAGACTTTATTGCACCGAAAGTCAAAAGCTTTATCCACGAAAGGACCAGAGAGAGATTCTGCTTTAGTAGCACTTATTTACCAGCCGCGTATAAAAGACAATGCATCCACCCTCAAATACTCCGTCGGACCCTTTCAAGAAATTGGCAAACCGTGATGTTTCTATCTTTCGACTGATTATATATATATAATATCAGAAAATATGTTTCATTTCGTTGCGAAGCAACTAAAGAGTATATAAAAGCTTTCTCGTTGCGATCTACTTAGAGCTGCCAAGTTATTAGCTTGTCAAAAACACCAAAATAAGATTAAGCTGGCCATTTGTTCAATAAAGCTTATGCAAATCTTGTACCACGTGGTGAATAATTCAAGGAGCACTGTTTGACCCATACAGTACTTCAGAGATGGTTATATTGTCCGTTTCCAAGATTTTTCTTCTCTCTTCGATGGACAACATAGCTGAGAGCTCCTCGCATTGTAAGGATTTCGGCATGGAAAGCTTTGTGATTTTTCTCCTATCATGTTTCTGTTAAGATGCACGTGTAAGTGAGTTACGTTCAAAAAATCTCATATTAGAGAATTAGTGTGGTATAAAGCAATTAATATATCCTATTTGGCCCATAACTCATTAGCTTAAGCTTTTAAGGAAATGTTGATCTAACTAGATATATTGACGGGCTTGGACTTAGGCTCCCTCTTAATGATCTCTCCGGCCATCAGTTTCCTTCACGATCTCTAACAATGAAAGCCCAAGCACCTCGTTTCTCCTCTGTCGAAAAAGCCCCCGTCTACGTTTTGATTTTTCTTTCTCCAAGCTTTGGTGCTTTCCAATCTTCTGATCGTGATGCTGAATCGTAGTGTCTTCTCGAGCGCGACTGTTCTTGGGCCTCGTCGAAAGCTTTCGAGATTGAAGACGCAGCTTGGATTACCCCATTAAGTGGATGACAAAAGATCGATGTATTATGTCCCTTTCAGATTTGCCAGAGGATTATGAAAATTTCGTCTTTGAGCCAGTGATGATCAGTATTTGTCTGACTATATTTTGGAACAATTCTTCCATTCTTTTTAATCCGATTCTGACATGTCTCGCTATTTTTCTCATAAACACCAAAATAGCTCTCCATATTGCTCCACTGCCTCTTGACATGTCTAAGCTATTTTTCTCTCTTGACCAGGCCGACTACTGCTGAGAACCATTAGGCAAGGTGAGAGAGCTTGTGCACCTCCTATATAAGTATGGTGAAAGCGGATCGTTTTGTCGAAACTATTTCTGTCAAAATGAGTCATAAACCCATTATTTGAATCCATATTTGATGGACTGAGTTATTATATGAGTTAGTTATATTTAATAAATGAACTTAGAATGGTAAAGCCCAAAATAATGTTGGTGTTAAATGGGTTCACAAGTTGCTTAGACCAGACCCACCTCTATGACTCTCTCTTTACTTTCTCTCACCCTTACTTGATCTAGCGCTCACTCACTCTGTACTCTCTACTAAGTTTGTGTATGAGTTTTCTTAAATTTGGTTACATATGGAAGTGCTTTAACAATATTGGTCAAGTCGGATATGGGTCATTAGAATTATATTGCATGGAAATAGGTCAATTTGGGTTGGACCATTTTTTACCCGATCCGATCCACTCGTTTGACAGGTCTAGTCGAAACCCACGTTCCCAATTGAATATGCTCCATCTTTCAAAAATGCGGCGGTGGAAACACACTAGACAATCCATTTAACAAAAACCACTAGTGAAGCCCGATGCATCCATTGTCCGATACATTGTGGATATTTTGAGAACCACTGAATGAAATGTAGGACTAATAATTTTGATGGTGCGTAAGCATTCTCTTTAAGTATAATTTTCACCTATTGAAGTGCGTAGAAGGTAGAACTAATGGTGATCGGTTTTAGAGTGGGACGGTTCCCACCCTGGAATCGGGAACATGATCAGTAGGGTCAGTTCCCAATTTGTGGAACCAGCCAACCTGATCCTTAAACTGAACTGAACCAATTGATCCAATTTCAGGTGGGTCCAAGAACCGACAGAGAAGAGAGAAAAATTCCTCTATAAATCCACGATCTCCAGAAGCTTGCCTTTCACTGATCAACACCATCCCTTTCGTCGCTTGTTGTCCATCGCCGCCTACTAGAGAGGACGATTAAGAGAGAACTGAAACAACAAACCAAATGAAACCTCATGGTCGGACCTATGACATTCAAAAAAATTTGTGTTTGGTAATAATAATTAGGTTATAAAGCTAAGTAATATTTAGCTTGGAGTTTTGCTTGGCACGGAGAAATTTTTTAGTCAAATCCTTAATTTTGCGAGGTGCGAAAAGCGCGGAGATGATTTTTCGTGACCGTAATCATTAGGAGTGTAATGCATTGGGATTAGACTGATATATGTTGACACATGCGTTAACGGTGTAGTGTGGCAATGATTGATTTGTTGCTATATTAGCTGTAGATGGGGATTAATATGCTTCAAATTACATATTTGATAATTTTCAAGTTTTAAATTTATTGAAATGAAATTTTCTTAGCATTCGGAATTGTTCACTAATAATATAGTGGATTCAAAGTACTTTTTGGATTTATCAATGTTTAGAATGGGCACCGATTTCCTTGTTTACATATTAATTTAATAGATATTTTGGTAACTTAACTAAATATCTACTTTTTTGTCAACAATAAAATATCTACTTTAAAAACCCTATAGTTGGGCTATTGGTCATTCTTTAATTTGTGCACCCCTCTTTTCATTTTTCTTAAGTATTTTAACCCCCACATGCTCTTAATTTGAGATATTGAACTTAGCTTAGTGATGATATCATGCATTACATCATCTATTTTAACCATAGCCAATTAACACTATTAATGACTCATTTATTTACTTGGTCAAAGGAGAAGAGCTCTCTCTCTCATAATATCGCATTTAGCTACTCTTAATAGGCCACTTGGAAGGTCACTTGTATTTTTTGAATTGAAGTACCATACCTCCTTTTACACCTAAGGCTTTTAACCCAAAGCCATCATTACTTTTAACCTTAGTCATCCACTCTTGTCTCTTGGTCATTCCCCTTGGCCGCATATTTGGATAGAACCATGTGATCATGCCACTTGCAACTTTTTAACTTGAACACAACTTTCCACCTAACATTTCTAACCCAAAGTCATCATTATTTTAAAATTGGTTATTTGTTCAAGCAAACCAAATGTGGCCATGTGTGATGTTTTTTTTATCACATCCTCTCCAATTTTCACCATGTATCTTTTTAACTCAAAGTCGTCACTTTTTTTAACCTTGGTTACCTAATCTCATCTCTCTTGGCCGTATGGTTGGATTTTCGAAAGTCTTCAAGCTTCAAAGTGGGGTCCCTACCTCATTGACTTTCAATTTCTAACTTTCTTCTTCTACTTTCATTTTCAAATCTTGCAAGTAAAAGCGAAGGTCCCAACCCCATGTTATTAAAGCTTCTATCTTGTTTTTTCTGGTGTTGACAAGTTGACTAAAGTTTTGAGTTGCTCAAGTCTTTATTCAGGATAAGCGAAATCTCTAGGAGCCAAGTTAGGTTGATCAACTTAGTTATTTTGATTTGGTTGGTTGATATTTATTAATTATAGTTTAATTTTGAAGTTAATGGTAAGTGTGACAAGCCTCAATAATGGCACATTGAGATATTGTGATGATTTGATGAGTTTTTACACACTCGAGATGTGTTTGGTTTATTTCCATGAGGTATGGTAACATGCTGGATGTGAAAAATGTTAACATTGTGAAACTAGACTTGAAAGCGATACTTAAATAGTTTGATCTTAGTCACATATATCCACTTGTCACATATATCCACCTAATGCTTATATCCTCATCCTGCTTATATCCACCTACTGCCTATATTCACTTGTTGCTTATGTTCTCTTGTCGCTTATACTCACATGCTGATTATATTCACTTGCCGCTTATATTCACTTGCCACTTATATCCAATTGTTGAGTAGAACCACTTACTGCTTCTATTTATTTGTTTAGTATAATTACTTACGGCTTATATCCACTTGCCGAGTATAATCGCTTACCGCTTATATCCATTTGCTGGGTATAATCGCTTACCGTTGATATCCATTTGTTGGGTATAATCACTTACCGCTTATATCCAACTGCTGAGTATAATCGCTTACAACTTATATCCAATTGCCGCTTATATACACTTGCCGAGTATCATCACCGGCAAGTATGCCCACTTGTCTATTATTACCATTTATTGTTTCTTACCCAGTTGCTTGACTAAAGCCTTTTATTACACCAATGATAGCATGATGAGCAGAGAAGAAGGGTATGTATGTTGTAGTGTATGTAATTATTTATTTATCATAACTTGCGTAAGAAATGAAATGATGTAAGCATGTCATTATCTTTACTCACATATTGTGAATATTGAAAAAAGGGTAAGGTAATTGTATTTCGGAAATGATTTGCAAGAAAAGATATTGTGTATCGGATGTCGATTTTTCAAAATGAGTGTTGAATTCATTATTGATGCAAGGAAGATCATATGATTATAATGTTAACATATGCACTTGTTGCTATGTGATTAAAGAAGGAAAGTATTATATATATTTTTGTCGCTCATATATTAATAGTGACGATGCCTCGTGTGTCGAGATGCCCCACGTATCCGGATACCCTAAGAGTAATACATGTATATGTGCACATATAAATACATATAAGTATACATGTCTATTAATGGACTAATTGATGAGTAGTGTATCTTATAATATGTTATGACATGCACTTGCATTTGAGTGAATAATCTTATGCAATGTTGTTATTGAAAGATAATACATTTACTCCTGCACTCGTCATAAATGATTACTTTGTATTGGATTGAACTCATGTTGTTGTGTACTAGATTGAGTGGTAAAGTGATATTTTACCTTAGATTTAGATATTTCATTTACCGAGTTTTGGCTCATTCCTTTATTTTTTAGATATGTGAGATGGATCACCCACCTCCAATGCTTTTTGGAACTCCCATGCATTTTGATTGTGTATTTGAAGATGTGCTTATACCTAGATTTGCGGTAGTATATATTAAGTGTAGCTCCATCGTAAGGGTTGACGTGAGGTTTCTAGAGTGGGTTCCTCATCAATTTGTTGCTTGGTACATAAACATCGAGGTTTAGTTGATTGGACTGTTGAGAGGTTTTGATGGTGACGGCGACAAGTCCTGGGGTAAGATTGTGGACCTATAGTAATAGTTTGACTTTTGTACATGCAGGTTTTGGGGCTAGAGACAGTGTTGGTGATAGGTGATCCTAACCTTTCCCAAGACTATATATTTTATTGTGACAATAACTATTGATGTTTGTATAAAGATGGAGATGTAATACATATATATAACATTAAACTTGTGTGATTACTTATAATGGATGTTGTAAGTGTTTTATTGTGCTTCCACATGTGTAATTATAATTATGAGTATAAACGGTATGGACACATGTTGCGTGTGATATTCTGAGATGTCACAACACCTCATGAGAAGTTTCTTCTCTCTATCGAATTCTAGAGAGTTTATAATTGATTCTCCTTCTTCAAACATCGCTCGCCGCCGTGGATCACTTCAAGCCATCTCCACGGCCGCACAAGAAGAGTTTTGTTATGCTTTCTTTTCTATTCATGAGAGCATGAATAACTCAAACTTCAAATCTTGAGAATTCTCCACTCACTAGAAGCTCCATACCCATCGATTCGAAGTTCATTGGAGTGCTCCACTGCGGATTCAAGTATTTGGTCACTTTTGTTGCCTCGCACCAACTTCCCCAACAGTCTGATGTTAGTTCGTTGTTCCCTCCACCTTGAAGCTCCTTGCCTTGCGCCATTAACTCTTTGGTTCCAACCTTGATCGTTCGTGAATTGAGCGACAAGAATGAGAGAGGG
Organism: Metrosideros polymorpha var. glaberrima; assembly: GCA_001662345.2. Lineage (NCBI taxonomy): Eukaryota > Viridiplantae > Streptophyta > Magnoliopsida > Myrtales > Myrtaceae > Metrosideros > Metrosideros polymorpha. The sequence goes on along the minus strand of BCNH02000006.1, from coordinate 10,271,410 downwards.
AGGCAACTAGTGAGAGAGTCTATGACGTGAGAGACGCGAACTAAGAGACAAGTGTCACGGGTCGATCGATCTAGCGTTCCCTTCACCCATGCGGCCTTAGAAATTGCTTCCCAAGTCAGCCTTTCCCACACTCACTCGCTCACAACGATCTTTAGAGAGAGAAACTTTGGATTGTATTGCTTGTAAGGAATGAGGTACAAATGAGAGGGGAGGAGACCCCTTTATATACAAGTACAGGCTCAATCGTATCCGTAGATCTCTCATCGATCTAATGGTGGAGATTGTATTTCCGCAACTACCATCTACCCGCATTAAGTACACCATCTACCCGTATTAAGTATAGAAGACTCTAGAATATGGCACAATTACAATATTACCCGCCCCTCAGGAATGTTCTAGAGACTCCTGGAGAAGGTCGCCCATCCCTCTTGGACGATTCACGGTCCTTCGAGCATAAGGAACCTCAGGACTGTGTCATTCTCCCCCAGCTAATCAGGCGACGCCCTCGTCATGTCTTCGGCATGAAATTCATCGATTTGTTGCTTGAATTGCCAAAGAGCTTCTTCGGGTTCCCAACTTGCTTCACTCTCCGGAAGACCCTTCCATCGGATCAGGTACTCTCGCTTCGGCGCACGATATCGCTTTCATACAACTCGATCCACCATGATGAAGTTGACGTCTCGATCATACGAGGTTTTCGCCCCAAGAGGTGCTCGTTGCGACTCTCCTCGATCCAGATCCTCTTAATCCTTATGGAACGGCTTTAGCATACTAACATGGAACATAGGGTGTACCTTTAACTTCGGTGGTAGTTCCAGCTTGTATGCCGCCTTGCCGATCCGCTGTATCACTTGAAATGGCCCTTCTTAGCAACGGATCAACAACTTATGCACATATTTGTATCTTAGGACCAAGTGTAACTTTACTAACATGCAATCCCCAACCTGAAATTCCACGTGCCGTTATTTTTTATCGGCCCATTTCTTCATCTGCTTTGAAGCTTTGTGCAGGCACGTCCGCTCTTGCCATTCTTTGATAAATTTATTGGCAGAAGGACTATTCCCCCGATAGCCCGTGGCAACTGTGCTTGGCGTGCTCGGTTGTTGTCCCGTCACAATCTCAAAGAGACTCCTTCCAGTGGACTCGCTCCGCTGAAGGTTGTAAGAGAACTAGGCCACATCAATTAGCTTTGTCCAGTCCTTCTGAGTAGCACTCATGTAGTGTCGAAGATACACTTCAAGGAGCGCATTTACCCGTTCTATTTGGCCATCTGTCTGGGGGTGTAGGCTTGTCGAGAAATTAAGGTCTGACCCGAGCAACTTGAAGAATTCAGTCCAGAACTTACCGATGAACCGTGGATCACGGTCGCTCACGATCGTCTACGGCACGCCCCAGTATTTGATGATGTGCTTTAAGAACAGCTTGGCCGCCTCCTCGGCCGGGTAATCCTTCGTAGCTGGTACGAACGTTGCATATTTGGAAAATTGATCCATCGCAACCATGAGAGTCCAACACCCCTCGGACTTAGGCAAATTCACAATGAAGTCCATGAAAACACTCTCCTATGGATGCTCCGGGATAGGAAGAGGCTGCAGTAATCCAGCCGGCGACTTTTGCTCGAGCTTGTCTTGTTGGCACACCAGACAAGTCTTCACATATGCCTCCACATCATCGTGTAAGTGTGGCAAAAAAAACCATTCCTTTACGAGTGCCATAGTGCGGTGTATCCCTGGGTGACCCGCCCACTTTGAATCATAGCATTCTCACAACACTTCCTTTCTCAGCTTCCCGTATTGCGGCATGTAGAGTCTCCGCCCTTTGGTGTAGAGTAGATCATCCTGGCACCAAAATTGCCACGTCTTGCCCTTTTGCGCATACTCAAGGAGGGCCTTGGCGGTTGAGTCATGCTGCAACCCCTCCTTGATATGCTCGTTCCAAGGACATTCGGGTCGATTCACCACAGTCGAACTCATCTTTCGACTCAATGCATCGGCTACAGAGTTGGACTTACCTGGCTTGTATTCCAGTACGTAATCGAATTCCGCCAGGAAGTCCTGCCAGCGAGCTTGCTTCGGACTCAACTTCTTCTGAGTTTGGAAGTAGCTCGTAGCCACGTTGTCCGTCCTCACGATGAACCGCGATCCCAGGAGATAGTGTCTCCACGTACAAAGACAGTGCACCACAGCCGTCATCTCCTTTTCTTGGACCGTGTATCGCCGTTCGGTCTTGTTCAGCTTCCTCGACTCGAACGCTACTGGATGTCCATCCTGCATAAGAACACCACCAATAGCAAAGTCGAAAGCATCGATTTTTACCTCGTAGGACTTTGAGTAATTCGGCAACACAAGCACCGGCTCTTGAGTCATAGCTCTCTTCAACCCATCGAATGCCTTTTGGCATCGCTCCGTCCACTCCCACGGTTTGTCCTTCTTGAGCATATCTGTGAGTGGCACGGTGAGGCTCGAGTAACTCCGAATGAATGGCCTATAATAGTTGGTGAGGGCTAGGAATGACCGTAGCTCCGTCGCCTTAGCTGGCGGCTCCCAATCCACAATAGCATGGATCTTGGTCGTATCCATTCGCACACGTCCACCCTTGACTATGTGCCCTAGGAATGGAACTTCCTTTTGCGTGAAGGTGTATTTCTCCCACTTCACATACAAATCATTTTCCCGCAAGACTTGGAATACTTGCTTGAGATGCTCGATATGTTCCTCGAGGGTCCGGCTATACACGACAATACTGTCTAGGTAAACCACAACAAACCGATCAAGGAAAGGGTGGAGTACATTGTTCATGACCGTGCAAAATGTGGCTGGAGCATTTGTCAAGCCGAATGGCATGACGAGAAACTCATACGATCCATACTGCGTCACACATGCGGTCTTTGGCTCGTCCCCACCCGCGATCCGCACTTGATAGTAACCCGATCGAAGATCAAGCTTGGTGAACCATTGGGCTCCCCCAAGTTGATCGAACAAGTCGGCAATTAGTGGAATCAGGTACTTATTCTTGATTGTGAGCTTGTTCAGCGCTCGATAGTCGATGCACATTCGAAGTGATCCATCGTGCTTCTTCTGGAACAACACCGGGGCACCGAACGGAGCCTTTAACAGACGGATGTATCCAGCATCAAGCAAATCTTTTAGTTGTCTCCGCAACTCCTACAATTCTGGCGGTGCCATGCGATAAGGCACCATGGCGGTGGTCGAGCGTCAGGCACTAGCTCGATTCGGTGGTCCACCTCTCTCTTAGGTGGAAGCTTCTTCGGAAGCTCAGATGGCATTACATCTTTGAATGAATCGAGGACTCTGGTTACCTCCGTTGGGACATCACTCCCTTCGCCCATCGGTTCCTCGATCTTCACGGTGGCTAGGAAAGTAACCTTTCCTTTCTTCGCCCCCTTGTTAAGTTGCATTGCCGAAATGATCTTCTGATTGTGGCCCGAGTCACGCTTGATCGGGACTACGCATTGGCAACTCGAATCCAATATACACAGACAATCGGCAAATGGAATAACAAGAGCATCTATTCTATCAAGGAATCCTAATCCGATGACAAAATCGTAGTCGTCGAGCGGAATTACCTCGATGCTTTCTTTATTCTTCCATTCGCCCAGGCAAACTTCTACGTCCCTGGCTATTCCGCATGTTGGGACCTCTTTAGAGTTCACCGTCTTGAGCCTCCCGGCTCCTTTCTCGACCCGAAGATGAAGTTTCTTCGCGACCTCCTCCGATATGAAGAGATCGGATGCACCAGTGTCCACAAGTGCACTCATCGTGGTCTTCCCAATCTTCACGTCTGCAAACATGAGCCCTTTTGATTGGCTCGTCTTCTTGGACTTGATAGCACTTAGGATCTACAACGACCCCAGTCGCGTCTCCTCCTTCTCTTCCTCCTGCACTTTGACAAGCGCTGCGAATTTGGCTCGCATTAGGCACTCACGAGCCATGTGCGGACAATCACACAAGAAACATTTGAAAGAGGAGCGGCCCTTCTTATGTTCTCCGCTGCTCGATTCTCCCCTTGCCTTCGCAAGAGCCGATGATGGCTTGTTTCCTAGAGGGCGTTAGAATTTGGGGCGATCTCCCCCACCATTGGCCTTATCCCTCGGTCGGGAGTCCAGCTTGTTCCCAAGAGTAGTCTTGTACTCCATGAGGCTCTCGGCCACGGACATGGCCGTCGAGAGATCCCTTGCGTTGTGACACTTCAGCTCTTGCTTCACCCACGGCTTAAGACCACCAACGAATTGGTAGTAGGCCTCGGTGTCGTTCGTGGACGGGATTTGCAGTAGTAACTTGGAAAACTTCCTCACGTACTCACGAACTCCACTCCGTTGCTTCAAGCGTCGGAGTTCGTCTCGGGCCTCCTCTTCTGCATATGCGGGATAATGTTGTCATTGAAACTCCTCGACGAATGTTTCCCATGTAGTGATCGGTTCACCACTCCGATCATCACTCCTACGACGCCACCATAAGAGTGCATTATCAGTAAGATACATAGCCGCGGTACTAATCTTGAGCGCACCATTGACGATCCCTATCGCCGAGAAGTATTGCTCCATGTACCACAAAAAGTTATCCACGTCCTTGGCCACCCACGAGCCCTTGAACTCCTTAGGCTTTGGGGCGTCCACCCATGGATTGGCTTGCACGGTGACCACCCCGTTCATGCGTGCTCCCTCCACTTCGGCGAGCTTCACCTCAAGCTCGGCCATCTACGCGCGCATGGCCGCCACCAAGGCTTCCAAGGCATCGTCGTGTTATCGAAGTTCTTCGATGGTGTTGGTTACGCCCAGCATCTCTCCTCGGAGTTCTCCTGTACCGACTTTGAGCTCTTGCACCTCGGCCTCAAGCTCTCCTATTCCGGTTTCACCTTCCTCAATGCGTGCGGTCATATCCTCGACATCACCTTAGACGTTCGCGAGGGCGATCTCTATCTTCGCTATGCGGGTCTCCATGTCCATCGACACATCCTTCGAACTCGACGCGGCACGATCCTTCTTTCCCTTGGCAACTTGCCTCTCGGTGGCTTGTCCATGATCATCTTCCGCAACCCTGTCGGATGATATATCGGATCGTAGCTCCATGCCGCCCTTGACCATCTTGCTCTGATACCAACTATCACGGGTTGATCGATTTAGCGTTCCCTTCACCCGTGCAGCCTTAGGAATTGCTTCCCAAGTCAACCTTTCCCACACTTACTTGCTCACAATGATCTTTAGAGAGAGAAGCTCTAGATTGTATTGCTTGTAAGGAATGAGGTACAAATGAGAGAGGAGAAGACCCCTTTATATACAAGTACAGGTTTAACCGTATCCGTAGATCTCTCCTCGATCTAACGGTGGAGATTGCATTTCCCCAACTACCATCTACCCGCATCAAGTATAGAAGACTCTAGAATATGGCACAATTACAAAATTACCCGCCCTCGGGAATGTTCTAGAGACTCCTGGAGAGGGTTGCCCGTCCCTCTTGGACGATTCACGATCCTTCGAGCGTAAGGAACCTCAGGACCGTGTCACAAGAGTGAGAGAGAGAGAGAGAGAGAGGCGAGAATTAATTCTCGAGATGGCATCGAGCAAGAGGAAGGTGAGACGTCGAGCGGGAGGGACAGAGGAAGGTGTAAAGCAAGATGAGGGAGACATGAACTGAGAAGTGAGAGGCATGACCCGTGAGATTGAGCAAGAGGGATTGAGCGGCGAGAATGGTAATTAGGGTTTTGACTCAAAGCGAATGTGAAATTACACATACAACCCCCAATCATCTTTTAAGAAATGTTTTGTAATAATAAGAATTTAAAAAAGAAAACTATCGGTCTAGTCCAGGTGGTTCGATCTACACTTGGAACCAAATCGATTATTATCGATTTCAAATTTTAAAAAGCCGGTTTCGTCCTATTTCAATGCTCACCCCCAGGTAGAACGTGGCTATCCTTCATGATATAATAGGCCTTCCTATCAACATGCACTTCACTATTCGGGCAAAACTAGAATGGCAAGAAAGCGTAAAACCAATGGAAATAGTAAGAGAAGAAAGTGTTTCGTACGTTACTCTTGGTGTATTAAATAAGGAAGAGAAGGGCGATATTTATAGGGAAATCGGGAATGTCTAAATCGAGAATGACCAAAAATTAAATGACAAAAATGGCTACCCAAAGGTCACACGTTAAGAGCTAGAAAGTTTAACGGGAAACGGCTAGCAAGCATGAGTT
>BCNH02000006.1:10248343-10265062 GCA_001662345.2 Metrosideros polymorpha var. glaberrima | reverse complement strand
CGCGAGCTACGCTCTTCCGAAACGCAGAGCGGTGCGTTCTAGATCCTTCTGGAATAGGAGCTCATATACAGCGCTCTACCGATAAACCGCGGACACGAGCTCCTCGCGATTGTGCCCGAACCCCAAATCCTCTCTCGACTCGACTCGATCTCCGCCCGTCCGAGTAACTCACGCGCCGCCGCACGCCCGTCCACTCTTCCCGGCGATCGGGATCGAGAACGCGCGCCTCGGCTCTTTCTCCTCGTCTCCCCCCGCAAGATCGGCGCCTCTTCTCGCCGGACGTGGTTCTTTCCAGGCACGGTTCGTGTCAGCCTGCGCGTTGTTGTTTTTGTTTTTCGAATTCCGTTCGATCGTGCTACTGTAGAGGTTTCCCGGAGCATTGATTCGGGAGAAAAAAAATTGGTTTTTTGCATTTCTGGTTGTTTATCGGTCTTAAGCTGTTTAAGTGTGGCTCTGCGGAGAAATGGTATCGGCTTTAGACGATGGGATTTACCCGCTTTAGTTTCATGAGGCTTTAGTCGGAATGAAGCCCTAGTTTTGGTTTGTTCGGTTTTAAGGTGTTGAGTTATGGCCATCCCGAGCAAGGCTATTGGCTTTAGGTGTTGGAATCGATTATAGTCAGTTTTAGTCTGGCATTGGCCGAGAATGAAGCCCTAGAAAGCAACCAGTGTCGATAAATTTTGCGACTAGTGTGTGGTCATTTAATGGTTGATGGAATGCAACGTGTAAACGCCGTTTGATTATTAATGTCCAGCTTAAGAATTTGGGTCTTCCAGAATGCTTTTTGTTTTTCTTTATGGACGTAGCCGGTGTTTGGGATGCACTATGCATTATGCCAAATCTTGCGGTCGTTTGAAGGAAATGATTGTCAAGATTTTTTAGTGTCTGCATTGTCAAGCTTCATAAACTAGAAAGATCACCTTTCACTGGCTTTGCTTTATGCATTAAAGATACCCCCTTCCCTTCTCTTCCCTTCTCTTTCCTTCTAATTCGCCCGATACTTATGTGAGTTTTGATCTTTCCGTTTATCATATCTTCATTACTTTGGCACAGTGCAATTTTCATCAAATGACTTCTTGATATCATTGCTTTTAGTGAGTGACTAGGGGTACACTAATTAATTATTATTAATCCGCTCATACCCATTACTTTCTCTATTTTCTCTGGCTGTTGTCTGTGGCATGACATAACTCCTGTAGTAATTTCGGTTGTCCTTTCGTCCTCGTGGAATTTCTTGTTACGCTGTTTGTGATTGGGATCTGTTGCTACACAGGTAGCATGGCTGAACAATTCAGTGGAGAGGGTTCCTCCAGCACCAGTTTTTTCTCGGGGGAAAGTTCAGATTCAAATATTGAGCTGAACATAAAGACTCTGGATTCACGAATTTTCAATTTTCAGGTTGACAGAAATGTAAGCGACCAAAGATCAACTCTGTCTGCTTTGCTAAGTTCTTTTGTGACGATATGCTAGTTGCACTTGCTGTAGAACTTTTGTTCTCGACAATATGTATTTACGCAATTCAACCGGAGCGCAAAAACATGATTTAAGGTTTTGGGCCATGGTCAATTAGGACTTAATGGTTTTATTTTGGTCAATTAAAGACCTAAGATTTTAAAAAAGCCACAATCAGGTCTCGAGTTTTCCATTGGTGGAATTCTGGTATCGGAAGCAACATGGCAAATGATCAAATATTACATGTGGGGGGCACGCGAATTTCCAATGGTTGAAATCTATCGATGGCGACCTCAAGGCCTGATTTGGGATATTTTAACCTTAAGTCTTCGATTGACCAAAATAAATCCTTAATTGCTCAATTGACCAGCAACCTAAATCTTAAGTTTGTTCTGTACCTATCCCATTTTCAAGTGGACAGAAATGTAAGCAACCAAAGAATAATTCTGTCTGCTTTGCTAAGTATTTCTGTGTGACAAAATGCTAGTTGCAACTTGCTTTTACACTTCCATTCTTGAGGTTATGCATTTATGTAATGTAGCTAATTTTCCATGTATGCATGTCACGTAACAATTTTTTGGCCTCATACACTATGATAACTGCCTGGTGTGAGGGTTGTATAGTTCATGAATCATCTCTTGATAATTAATGTGGTACTGTTCCAGATGCCAGTTTCAGCATTCAAGGAAAAGATAGCCAATGCAATGGGCATCTCGGTAGGTCAGCAGAGGTTGATTTTCAGGGGAAAGGTTTTGAAGGATGAGCATCCTCTTTCTGAGTACCGTATCCTGCTTTGCATCAAACTTAAATGACACTCATTTTAAGTTCCATATTTGTTAGTATATATTGCCATTACTGCTCGTACAATAGCGAGTAGCTGCATTCATCTTGATTTGTGACAGAAGTGGCATAGTTAAACCGTATCAGCAATAGTATGTAACCTTTCTGCTTTGCAATAGTAATGTTTATGTTTATGCTACTATGGTTTTTGCATTTGCAATATCATAAAACTGGCTGCTGCATTTGAGTAAATACTGTTAATGCAAATGCATGGATTATTATTGTTGTACTAACTTCCTCTTTTATATGGAGAATGCTATGTTAGTCCTTAACACGTACAAGATGTGGAAAATGGTGACACTTTGCATTTAGTTGAAAGACAACCAACACAGCCTTCTTCAGCATCAGGGGGTGTCGAGCCTAGTGGTGGTAATGTCAACCAAGGTACTTATTTTTCATCCTATTCTTTTACATGTATGGTTTGCAAGATTCTGGAAGCTTTGTTTGCAATTCTGGGGTGTGTTTAGGTTCTTATCCAAGACTTGTATCATTTGACAAGGCCATGTGAATAGCTAGACATGTGAGGACTATGGCTAACCTGTTACTAAAGTGTAATGAGCAAACTGGAGCGGGTAACCATGAGATAGAAGATCTTCTTTCTATTTAATTTTATTCTTTTCTCTAGTTATTTCTACCTGAGTGCAATCCATAGACGTACACTTGACTTTTACTAAACTTTTAAATTCAATATGGATTTCTCACACATCTAGAATGTTAGTATGGATTTTAGAAGGGGCGTCCCCATGGCCTATTGTACTTGGAAATTTGGAGTATACTACTCTTGCTAGGATCTATACCAGGAGTAAGCTTAGTTTGGATCGCTCTCTGATGACATAGGATGATATGTAAGCTTTTTACATTCGCCTCCCTTCTTCATCTCTCTGTAGTATTCATGTGATCTGGAGAAAACTAGTACATTGCCAAGGTTGTAAAAAAGTTAAAAGTGCAAAGATAACAACAAAGCTATTTTCCAACTCAAACCATGAGTGATAGGTGAGAAGCAGTAGAAACAAATAAATAGGTATAGGTTGATGATGAACGTCCATAAGTACACTAATAAGTACAGCAGCTCCATATTCTTTTCATAATATTTAGTGATAAATTGGATGTTTTCCTTAATCTCGACGTCTATGGCAATGTATACGTCAAATTTCATTTTGTATCATTGAATTTATTTTTGGATTTTTTAGTCTCATTAAGGCATTTAAGTCGTGAAAATGCCTAAACTATGTTAAGATCAAATACAGTTACTATGCCACCATTTAGACTATTCCAGTCCTTATCTGCTTGTATTCTAATACTCTTGATTTAATGTTTGTGAGCACTGTAACATGTGCCTTAATTTATCTTTAGAGAGAATTTATGGTTACCAGAAAATATTAGTTCACTAGAGATCCGCGTTTTGGTATGCATGTTCCGTTTTTATGGCATAGTGGCGATTTGGTAAGACTTAAATGAGTGTTTCCAACATTCCGGTACAAATAATTATGTTACTTACACATCATATCTATTTTATGCTTATATTTTGTATTACAAGTTCTTTTAAATAAAGAGTTTTGTTTGATTGTGCGACTTAGCGACTTAGATATGTTTGAAGTATACTATACTATCCATCTTATACTTAACTCTAATATCATTTCTTATTTTAACATATAACTAAAAGAAGCCTACCCCTATCGTACCACACTTTTGAGATGTTGATGTTCCGTGATCCTGTTTTTGTTCTGCGCATTGGAGCGATCCATGCTCACCTGTTAACCTATATCATCTACGATTCATAGTCTGGTATATGGATGTAGATGTCTTGGTGTTGAGTCATATTGTTAGGTAGCTGTCGATAGTGATATTCAGAATTTTGCTAATCTCATGCGCCACTTACTGCTTCATTTATTTTTGCTGACTTTAGCATGCCCTTTGAATACAGTGTTTTATGCCAAGAAAATTTGGTTTACTGCTTGTTAGGACATAATGCTTCTTTTGAAATCTGCCCTTGGTTGTATAATCAAATCTTATTTCGTCTACCATAAACTAATTCCAACTTTTCAAAACACTGTTTTGAGGACCTTGACGTGTTTGTCACTTTTAACTGTCTTCAGAGTATCTTGACATATTTAACAAAGAAGAATTTTCCAAGCATTTCCTGAAAATGTTTGTGCGCAAAATGTTGTCAAACTTTCAAGAAATTGGGTATTGTAATATGTGGAAAGTATCAAATGAAATCAAGTGGTAAAGTTTAACTTGTTATTTGATGGGAAATTACAGGGAGTGATACAATTGCTGGTCCCCCAAGGAGTCGTATTGGGCAATTCTCCCACAGTGTAGTTCTTGGGACTTTCAATGTTGGGGATCAAGGTGAAGGTGTTGTACCGGACATCTCTCGGGTAAATTGCTTCTTAATTTTTATATTTTCTTTATTCATCGTTGTTCGAATATAAGGGCCTGTTTGGTAACGATTCTGATTTTTTGATTCTGCTCTCCGAAGCAAAATCTCGTTTGGTAAAAAAAATGATTTTGACCAGAAAAAATGATTCTAATCCCAAAAAGTGTTTCCAGAATCAGTTTTGAAGCTTAAATAAGAATCATAAAAAAGATGATTCTTTGTTCCAGAATCACTTTTGAGAAATAAAGGAAAATTTGTCAAAAAAACCTAAACATATTGCACTTTTGCCAATTCAATCTTTTTGGCTGGCCGACACTGATGTGGACAATTTTTAATAATATTTTTAGTTTTTATTTAATTTTTAATTTTTTCTAAAAATTGTCAAAAAAATCTAACACATATTGCACTTTTGCCAGTTCAATCTTTTTTTGCCAGCCAACATTGATGTGGACAATTTTTAATAATATAATATAATATAATATTTTATTTTTAATTTTTCTCTTTTTCTCTTGTTTCTTTTTGCTTCTCTTATTTCGCATGAAGAGACATACATATATAGCTAACACATTACCTTTAAATAATTTCTCTCTCTCTCTCTCTCTTTTCTTTTTCCGTTTTTTGAGGGGTAATATTGGTGCAGTAAGGAATGATGAAGGAGAAGGAGGTGATTGCTTTTTTTGCGAGGGAATTCGAAACGCCTGAAGCTAATTAAATTTTTCTTTTTGTTGTTGGTGCTTTTTGTGAGGAGAGGACTAAAATTAGTGAAGGTAAATGCGCCACCATGCAAGAGCGTTTCTCGTTCCCATGGTTGCCTCACAATTCACCAAGGCACACCTTCTGCTCTTTTCTTGACACGTAGTTGCCAAGAGTCACCTCCTTCTTCTCTCTCTCTCTCTCCTTCCCACACCCACCCCCACACATACAACCTCACCTGATTGTTTTTATATATATTTTCTCTTATATTTTTCATCATCAACAATAACTCTTCATTTTTCTAAGATAAATGTACATATGTATATTTTTCATCACTTCTTTATTTAATATGTTGCAAAAAATCATTTTTCCTTGTGATTGTATTTGTATGATGGCATAGATACTTTATAGTTACAAGATGTAATTATTTGACTTTAATGAAAAAATTAGGAAGATAAATTGTTTCCGGGAACAAAAATTATATGCAGTTACCAAACGCGTTTCTATTCTAGGAACAAAAATTTTGTGTAGTTACCAAACGCGTTTCTGATTCTCTGAAACTTATCCAGGAATTAGAATCAGAAAGAATCACTTCTGAACAAAATCATTTTTTGGGATCAGAATCGTTACCAAACAGGCCCTAAGAGTTTATCCTGAAATATGTTCTTGGTTCCAATTCTTTGTATTCTTTTTGGTTCTTACTTGCAGGCCCTTGGTGCTGTTCTCAATTCTATGGGACTTGGTGGTCTAATAAATGCTGCAAATGGTAGTGGCAACATTCAATCCCCCATGTCGGTGGGTAACAATTGCCCCTTTTTTTCTCCCACTAACCTTAGGCTGCATCAGCAATTCACTTTGGATGGGGTGAACACGTGTGGGATGTAAAAGTGACTAAGCATTTTATTGCTGGTGTGCTACAGAAACTCTTTCCATTCTCGTGGGCTTGTTAACCATCCTTGACAGCTCTTTGCATTCCTTAATCATACAAGTCTTAACTGAGACAAAGCTGTGTAAAAGTTAATTCATGTTTCTTGAGCCTCTTATGTGATTCTTCTGTCGTGCTGTACATTTTTAGCATTTCTGGTTCTACCATTCTGCACAAGTCTGTTTTCAGTAACAATTTGTGTTGATTGCACTGGGACTGAATTCTGTATTTGGTCATTGATCTGAGTTGTTTTTCAATTGCATGAACTCCTTATTCAGCCATCTAAATAGGGTCCGCGCAGCTTCCTCTTCCTTTAAGGCCATGTCTCCTTTTCTTGGTTCCAGAGCGATTTCTTTTATGCATTTGGTGGTAGCTACTGCTTCCAGCTGCAAGCAAGAAACGTTAAAGAAAAAGCGAAGAACCATTAGAATTGGTTTATGTATGAGCATTTGGTGCTATAGTTTGCATGCTGATTCTGACCATGGAACTTGATAAATCAGATCTCTTGGGATTATTCGACCATTGAGAACTAATCCTGCCTCTTCTAATCTTTGGTTGCTCACAGTTCAATGTTTCTGGTCGAGGTCCCCATGGAAATGAGGCTGAGGCGACTGGTGCTGGCAGTCGAAACCAAGCTGGAAATCAGCCATCAAGTGGACAATCATTATTCAATCAACCAATCCAGTCTCCACCTCAAGTTGTGCAAATTCCTTTAGCAGCAGCAACAGCGGCGATACCTATTCCTTCACTCAATGCGGTACTATATAAAATTTAGTTTCATTTCACGTTAGATGATAGATATGACTGTTCTTTCTTCTTGAAATGCAGCCACTTCCTGATTCTTTGAACACGCTTTCAGAGTTCATGACCCGCATGGAGCAGTCATTCGCACAAAATGGTATCTCTAGGACATAGCCTTTTCATTTTTTTGTCTTTTCAAGTAAATTTAGAATCCATAATGATTGGTTATCTGCTTTATCAGGGTATCAGTTGAATTCACCCTCCCCCAATCTAGAAGAACTAGGGCCCAATGCTCGGGGATTGCCTTCTCAAGAAGCATTAAGCATTGTTCTGCGTCATGCGGAGCGGCTTCTTGGTGGTCAGTCAGTTGCTGCAATCTCTGTAAGCTCTTATCCAGAGCATTATCTCTTGCACTTTTTTCATGCTCATTTTGTATAAATGGTGTCTTTGGCAATGATTTTCTATGCAATTGCCACCTGTTGCTTTGGTCGTTGTTTAGGCTGTGTTACAGTTATCCACTCGTGTGATTATTGGTTTTGCATTCTTCCACTTGTGCATGCTTTGTACAAATCAGTTTTCAAAATACATCTTTTTGTTTGTTGGCTTGAGAGGTGGAAGTATGTTCTACTCAGATCTGAGGATATTGCTACACCGATTGGTGACCATCATGGGTTTTCATTCATTCTTTCAACAGGCTGATGTGTGAGTTTAAATTTAGGGTGCGTTTGATAACCATCCAGAATTTCTAATTTTGCTTTAGAAGTAATTCTGGAGCAGAAATGCGTTTGGTAAAGAATTACTTCTGGAGCAATCTTCTACTTCTGAATGAGAATTGTGTTTGGTAAAGGAAGTGAATCTCTAGGGCCAGAAGTGATTCTCCAGAAATGATTATTTCCTATTTTCACTTCTCATTTTTCTTCTCCTTTCCTTCTCACGCTCGTCGACCACCGGTCAGTTGCCGGCCGCTGCTGCCGGTCGCCGCCTACCGCCGTTTAGTAACTTGGCAGAAGCAAAAGTAGAATGAGGGTGTGTTCGGTAATACTTCAAAATTTTATTTCTCATTCTATTCCAGAATCAATTCTTGCAAGAAGTTGAATTCTAGAAGAGAATGGTTAACAAATGGGCCCTTAGCTGACCAAGAATTCTTGGATGAAACAATATTAAACAAAAAGGTCTTTGGGGAAAGATGTTCCCTCCCCTTCCCCTAGCTTTTATTCAAACTTTTTACACTGACTTTATATTTTTCCAATGTACTTCTTTATAGATGTGCTTGATAGATGAGAAATGGAATTTGTTTTTTGTCACTGGAAGTTCAAGCTCAAGGGAAGTGGCAAGACATGTGCCACGGGGACAATGTCTCCAGATGAACGCATCCTGTTCTTTCGTATCTCACTGGAATGCAGATGAATCAATTGCTTGTTGTTGCTTGAATTGGCTAGTTTCCACTCAATTTCATGAATTTATTATATAGTTCGGTGACAATTTTGAGTAATCTGGGTTTAGATGTGATTATAGTCCATTCTATTCCTTGATGGAGATTACTTTTGGTATGCTAACACTTTTGTGATGATTTACTAATGATGGATATGAGATTTCTGTTCACTTTTGTCCTCTTTTCTGATTGTGGTACTTGTAATGCTGCAACTTTGTAGCATATTGCAGGGCGCTTGGAGCAAGAGGGAGGATCTTCGGATCCTTCAGTGAGGGGGCAAATACAAGCTGAGGCATCTCAAATTGGGATTGCAATGCAACATTTAGGTTCTCTTTTTCTGGAGCTTGGGCGAACTATGCTGACTCTGCGTATGGGACAATCTCCTGTATGAACTTTAAAATGCTTCACTTTGTTGGATTAGTTCATTTATGAAGTTTTTTTTGGTAAGGAGTTCATTTATGCAGTTTGTCTGGACTGTCTTTTACATTTGCCTTTTGCCTAATCAAAATCTTGGGACTCGCACACTTTGACATTTTTAAATGCAAAACACTTGAAACTTTCATAAAATGCAAATATTGACAAGTAGATTCCTGTGTAACTTTCTTAATCTTTAGAAATTTGAATATTATTCTAAATTTTGTTGGGAAGAAAAAGTACCTTTTGCCTTGTTTGAGCTGAAAGAAACAGGCCCTGATGTTCTATATATTTCTTTTCACAGGGGCAAGCTTTTGTGAATGCTGGGCCTGCAGTGTACATCAGTCCTTCGGGGCCTAACCCTATTATGGTTCAGGTCTGGAAGTGTTGCCAGCTATTTATTGTTTTGTTTAGATGTTCAACGTAATGGTTTGATTTAAATTTCACGTATCAGTCCGATCGCTTTAGTAATTAGATCTTTCAGGTGTAGGGGTAGGATTAGGAGTAGATATTTTTTCTGGCTAGTGTAGCGATTCTTCAGAAGCTCATGGCTTTATTATAGCTATATTTGATTGGATGCAGTTTAAGAATGAAGTATGATGAGAAAGACTTCCAATCGTTTGACTTTCACTTTGATCAGATCGGAAAGGAAATATAAGTTGGGCATGATGATGCTTGTAGCTAGTTATATCTTGGACAAACGGAAACAGTACGATTTAAAAGTTTCCAAAATATTGTGGCAATCATGTTGCTGTAGCTGTTCTATTTCAGTCTAGGGTTTTTGCTTGCATGAAAAAGAAATATGGATTCTTTCTCGTACACAAAGCAAGAGTTGGAGCATAAGCACAGAGATTTTCCAGTATTGTTCAAGTTTCCCTCGAATGACTTCATTCCTTATGTAGTCTTGACTCTTGAAATTTTTCTTTCAGCCTTTTCCCCTTCAGACCAACTCTCTTTTTGGGGGTTTAGTTCCCCCATCAAACCCGGTAGCCTTTGGTCCTGTCGGCATTGGGAGTCCTCCAAGGCACATAAACATTCATATTCATGCTGGTGGTAATAGTCGTACACTAGTGTTACTTGTTGCTTTTGTCATCCAACAGTCAAAGTTATTTTATGCCTTGGTCGCCAGGCACCTCGCTCGCTCCAATTGTTTCAGCTCTTGGTAGCAGGGCGAACAATTCAGAAGGAATGCTGGGTCAACACGGAGATACTGCCGGTTCTGGCAGTTCAGGGGCGTCACGTCCTGCTAGTAGTGTTGCTGTAGCATCTTTTCCCACACGACCTACTGGTCTCGGAGGCTCACATGCGCCACCATCCAATGTAGCTGTTTCTACGACACAGCCAAATTCTGAATCTGCTCCAGCGGCATCTCTCATATCTGAAATTAACTCCCGCCTTAGAAGCTTAGCTGGCAATATACAGGAAGGGAGGAACCAGATGCAGTCAGGTAGTTTCCTGTTGATTGTATACCATTGAGGATCATAATACGTTCAACTTCTTGAAAAGTACTGAACCTCTTTCTGTTAACTTTTGGGTTAGCAGCTCAAGCAGAGTTAAATGTGGAGAATCCAGCTGTTGGATCTGCCGAGGCTACTGTACAGTCAGATAATATGGCAGTCAATGGAGTTGGGGAACCCGCTGTTTCTTCAGGTGCGTCACTTGAGGAAAGTGAACACAAGGTATGGACGAGTAAGAGTTCCGCTGCACGTATGCCCCTGTACTGGAAAGTCCTTTTAGTTGTCTTAGAAAGTTTTCAAGCATTTTAGTAAGTCAAAATGTTTAGCCTTGCTACTAACATGGGACAAATCTTTAAGGAGTTGATGGATGTGACTTCAAGAGGTCCACCTAGCTGTCCATCAGGAAGCTCTCCGACGTGTTCTAGTGAAGATGCCATTATTATAAAGTCAGAAGGTGCTGCGAACCACAATGAAAAGCATGATGTGCTTGAGGAGTCACAGGTCCCAAAGGGATTAGGGCTTGGAAGTTTGGAGAGGAAGGTTAGATTGACATTTGATGTACATTGTCTACGATAACTTCTCACTTATAACCAATTCCCATTGAACATGCTGGTTGGCCTGTGATTTTGTTCATACAAAGGACTTATTTCATAACTTTTTCTTTGAGCACAACCCTAGATTGGTAGATGCTGATAAGTTAGATATATTTGTAATTTTTTTATAGGGTCTGCATCCACTAGGCACCATGATCGTGTTTTTTTTTTTTTTTTGTGGTCAAAACTACTTGCTTGTTTGACTGGAGGGATTATCATTTTGGGAACATTGGTTCTGCAGGATTTTGATGTCCTTGAATCAACATTTTTACTTTTGGTAGGAGTTGATTGATTGTTCATATATTTAGATGGAAAAATATTCACGTTCCAAATGGTTGCAACGTTTCGATGATTTCTTCTTCGTATGAAAATCATCCTTTTTTTCTGCTGGAATGAATTGTTTCACACACATTCTCTGCAAACTGATATGGTGAACACTGAACCAGCGGCGGGGGAGGCAATCAAAACCACCAGCCAAGGAAGACAATGGAACATCAAGCGCTCCTCTTGATCAAAATCAGCTCATCAGATCGAGTGGACAACAGATTTTGCAGTCTCTGTTATCTCAAGGTTTGCCTGTAAACAGAGCAGAGGCAAATAATCAACCAGCGGGAGCATCAACTGCTGCTTCCGCACAAGTTGTGGAAAATTCATCACAAGGACAGCAAGGTCCTGATAGCCAGGTTGATATGGGTGGTCTTATGTCTCAGGTTCTGCATAGTCCTGCATTAAATGGTTTGCTATCGGGGGTTTCAGAGCAAACTGGGGTTGGTTCTCCTGATGCCTTACGAAATATGATGCAACAGCTCACTCAGAGTCCTGTAATGATGAACACTGTAAATCAGATTGCTAGGCAGTTTGACCGCCAAGATCTCAGTAATATGTTTACCGGGATGGGAGGCCAAGGTGGTAGAATTGATCTGTCTAGGATGGTCCAACAGATGATGCCCATTGTGTCTCAAGCTTTAGGTGGTGTCTCAAATGGCAGTTCATTGTTCCCGGACTTCGAATCTGAATTTCAGAGACCTTCGAATGAAAATAGACCTGACAGAGACTACGTGACTGGTGATTCTGTTGATCAGGTTTGTACATTGCACCTAAAGAACTAGCAACAGGGGTTGCATGCTTTGTCTCGTTCACTCTCGATGTGCTTGTTAGAGAGAGTGATGATTGTTTGCTTCTATGTATGCTATAGGGCTAGTGCCTGTTTCTTGAATTTGCCTATTTGATGTTCCGTGATTTTGCTGATGTTGTCATATCATGATTCAGTCTCGTGTATGTGTCACCAGAATAACGAAGTAAGGATGTTGAGTTCATGCTGCATATAGTATTTAATTGTCTGTCAGTCTTACAGTTGGTTGAAGTCGGTTGTTTTGGCTGCACTAAAACATATATTCTTTTCTGGTTACTAGAAGTCTATATAACCCATCAAGGCAGTGGAGAGTCGTTTACATTTAAATTAAAGGCCAAAAATTTTAACTTCTAATGCTTTCAACAGATAGACAGCTCCATCTTTTTAATGAGGAAATTCCAGATTCCCTGTTCTTGGTCATGTCTTGTATGTCAACATGTCGTTTGCATTGGGTTCTCTGCAGGTCAACTTGGAACATGTAATTAGGAACATCGAAGACTTACATCCTCCCTTAGATGTATTTAACTCAATGGTTGAAAATGCAAGTCGGGTGTATGGCAGCAGAAATGATTCTGAAGACAGTGTGGTCGCACTTCGAGGGGATGAGAATCTAGCAAGGGTAAGTACTCTTCTTATGAAGATCTGATCTTGATGGATGTACAGACCTCTGTTCTCCGTTTCACTGAGAGTATTGCCCTTGGTGAAAGGCATGCATATTTGTCCAAGCTCAAATGTTAATTACGATGGTGCATTTTGCAGGAGTATATCGAGTTGCTGCGTCATGATGTGCAGCAGCGGCTGCAGGGTGACTCAAGGCAGGTGTAGGTACTGGTAATAGCTGTCAAGATGTTCAGCCGTTTGCAGATTTGATGGATTTGGACTAGTTTTGGGGCCCACTTTGGATTGTTCATGAGCTTCCATTCAAAAACTTTGTACAGATTTGTTTCAGGCTTGTAGGCAATAACAATGTTGTCATATATAGGTGTAAGTGAAGCTGGGCATCTGCTTTTCTGATGTATATTTTAATTATAACGGTTGCCTTTTGCTGTTGTGTACCTTTATATATATTTCTGTTATTACATTGTTCCCTTTTGAGTTCTGGATTTTGCTTTAGTTTTGTGCCATCAGGAGGCGGGCTTGACCTTGGGATGCGTTCGGCTCTAGTTGTTCCTCTGCTCTATTATTTCTTACGCAATGTTGGCTCCTCTCTGTCATTGGATTGGTGCTGCTCATAGGTGGTGCTGATCAGTCTCATATCGTGCGGTAGTAGATTATGCAACATGGTGATAATACATGTGACATTGTTGGTATGAATTCTATGTGCCATTGAACAGCTTCTCTTTGTTAATCTCATCTGAGAGAATCGTGGAAGACGGCATTATATAGATGGTGGAATACCATCTATCTGATGGGGTTTTTACTGTCACGGTTTGATTTCTTTCGGTGCGGCC
The DNA here is from genome assembly GCA_001662345.2 of Metrosideros polymorpha var. glaberrima. NCBI lineage: Eukaryota > Viridiplantae > Streptophyta > Magnoliopsida > Myrtales > Myrtaceae > Metrosideros > Metrosideros polymorpha. Next base: position 10,251,552 of record BCNH02000006.1, on the reverse strand, counting down.
TCGGTTCCTGGCGAGTGTACGGTGAATTTGCAAATGATAGTTGTGCGGTGAATTTGCAAATGATAGTTGTGCACGTTTGAGTTTATGTTCCTGTAACCGTTTCTGAACTCGCAGTTCTAATTGCCAATCTGGTCCTTAGGAGATTTTGAAAGTTGGGCCCCGGAATAGAGATCGCGAAGTTGGTTTAGCACTGTGGTGTCATGAATATCTGGATGCTGCTACTACTTATAGCTTCTTAGGCAGTCTGATTTTGCTTCAACACAGGATATGATCCATCCTTCGTGATGCTTGGTCTGCCACAGATCTCATTACTCAGCATATGGGTAGTCGATGGACAATGTGCTTTCTATAGAACAGCTTCTTATGTGATGGCCGCATCGATTTCTTACCAAGACGAAGGCAGAATATCGTCGTGAGGCATGTCGATATATTAGACACCAGTAGATTGACTTGGCCTCTGGTTCTTCCTAGTTAAGTTGATGGGTGTCCGCAAAGGTCGCACAAAGAGAGAGATAGAATAAGTGAGAGATTGAGAAATATCGATCTTGTAGCGCGGCGGGCGGTTGACCGAGTGGCGCGAAACCTACTCTGACTGATTGAGAGAAGCCGGATTCTAAATTTTGTAACTCTCGGTTGTTTCCGGGTCTCACAAGATCTTGAATTTCTCTCCAAGGATGCTCGAGCCGAAATGAGCCTTCGAAAAATGAGAAAATATGGGGTACAATAGTTGTGGCACGTGGCGCGGCTCGGTCCCACAGACAAAACTTCTCTCCCTCTTTCTTGTTTTTTTGGACAAAACTCTCCCTCTCTCTCTTTCCACTGTTCATCTTCCCCAACAAATCTTCCATTTTTATCCCAAATTCCCCTCTCCACTATTCATGAGTAACCCGCATGACCATTGAAGTGCTTTGCCCTTGGAGAGGGTCCTGGGTGACCTGCCGTCGACGATGGCAGCCCCCTCTCTCCGGTCAATGGCAAAACCGTTGATTTCACCACCCCAAATGGCGACCTACGTCGATGTTGTTGGCTTCTCGCTAAACGTTAAAATGTACATATATCTATGTCTATGTATCTACGCACATGTTCTCCTCCAACCCCAAACAAAAGCAAATAATAATAATAATCGGAAAGAAGAAGACGAAGAAAGCTGAGGCCAGAAAGGTGAAAAATCAATTGAAATGCATATGCTTGGCTTTTATTTACTAGAAATACATCACAAATATTCTCTTCTTCCGGAAATTCATCATCATCTTGATCGACAACTTGTCCCCGACTTCCATTTTCTTTTCCTCCCTTCTTCTCAGATGTGATTAGTGTTTTCCGTGGCAAAAAGTTGCGTGTTAGAGAAGATGAACGATAGAGAGAGAAAGAGAGATAAAGGTTTCATATGTGGGACCTACTTACGCCACGTGTACTGAATGATCCATCTTAAATATGACGTGGCACGACTGTTGTACCCAATATTTATCCATATTCTTTTGATTTTGTTGCCTATGTTGTGTCATGTTACGACCGAGTGCATGGGGGAGAGTTGACCTTTCGACCCCCTAGCTTCACCATGCGAACGCTGCGGTTCAGGCATTAACGAGCCCACCAATTCCCCACGCCTAGCCCTATGTCTCTTATCTTTATGAGGTCTTCCTCCACTAGGAGGTTTTTTTTTCTCGAAAAACTCCATTTATTCGGGTGTAAATAGCAAGCAAGCCTATATTTATTGATTTCAATAGGACTCTTTAAGAGCGTTATTTCTATCTATTACTATATAAAAATAATCAAATTATTAATCATCAGAGGAAATCAAGAAATAATACCTCACGTGCGAAAATAATAAAAAAAAAATTAATCCCGTTTGACAATTCCATCGAATTGAGTTAGCCAGCTAATTCCGTAGAAACGTGGGACCCTCCCCCCTAGTTTTAGTTTTGGCAATGCACCGACGTCGCCGGGGGAGCATTAACGAGAGTTGGGACATAGCAAAAGCGCGTCAAGGTCATGAAAATGAAAGGTTGTTGTCTATATGAGCACGTGGCGGTACTGTTCGCGTTGCCGCGTTGCGAGGTTGTAATAACATGGCATGTGAATCCGCGGGAGTCGCGTCCGCCGGTCCAGGCGGTGGCGATCTGATTTTATTTCTCGGGTCGGCAAAATTAAAATAATTCATTGCGACGTGGGAAAATGCGACTTTAAAATCGATTGTCAGCGCCTAATCTTTCTTTTTCTTTCTTCTTTGTTCTTTCTCTTCCTGCGTTAGCATTCATTTCTCGTATTAGTATATTGCACCCCCCGTTTCAAGAACGCTGATCATGACCACACGAAAATTGTCACGACACGTGTCCATGCGCAATTCGAAAAGGATCGCGTGATTGATGAGTTACGGCCATTGACATCATCTGACATCATCGAAAAAGTGATTGAAAGAAGATATCGTAATTTCAAAATAGTCGTTTATTTGAAATACAAATGATTACATTTTCGAAACACAACTAATGACTCTTAGCAAGTGGCTTAAGCAAGCCTTTGACTTTCGGGTTAAATTGATCTTTTCATGTGTATCGTTATCAGAGAACTTGAACCATAATATTACATTATCTCGAATCTCTAAGTGCCCTTGATTAGCCTTGAGATACAAGGAGTGTCATGTTAATAATCTTTAATCATGTTGTTAGGTGAATTGCAAAAGAAAAAGATTAGGATTGTTTGACCGTGAGCCACCTCGTCATCGTGACTATAAATGTGGCCTGCTTCTCTCGAGGTGGGCACGAGAGAAAGGCCCCCTTCATGTGCATTTTAATAGATTAATAGTATCGAAATTTAGTACCATCATCCTGACATCGTTCAGATCAATCATTTCATTTAGCAATAGCCCGTTTTACTTTAAACCCATCGCCCAACTCACCATTCAAATCCTACAAGACCGTCGGATACGACGAGCCTTGCGTGAACACCACCTGATGTGGAGATTCAAAACGATATCAAGCTCTCCGACGCGAGTCGCACACAAGAGAGATTGTCCCTAAACCGGCAAAAGATTACACCAAAGGCAATGCGGATGCCGTACCCTTCATCTGGTAGGAGGAGGACTCGTCTTACCATCCCTAACAGTCTACTGTTTCTGCACCTACATTCCCTTTGATTTTGAGACGGTTGACATAAGATGGACGTGACTTACCTAATCAGTAGGGAAAATATGCAACGATTGCGCATGTGAT
>BCNH02000006.1:10235554-10246404 GCA_001662345.2 Metrosideros polymorpha var. glaberrima | reverse complement strand
GCTACATTTCGAGACAGACAAGTGGGAACGCACACGCTGACCTGTTTTCCATAGCTCAGCTCTCACCCCGGTGTTCCAATTCAATTCGTCATCCAAATTGACCCTTCGCAATTCAATTAGTGTTTTGTCTCTTCTGTAAGAGGAAATCGAAGTCACCCAATTAGGGGATTGACTTCCCACTGAAGAGAGAACTAATTGGGGTTGCTGACGAAACATTGGATACGCAGGAATGGAATCCAACAGAGGAGGAACTCCTTTGAGGATGGCGTGTATGGAACCACATGCCCAATCCCCCCAGGCAAGAACTTCACCTACATCCTTCAAGTCAAGGACCAGATCGGAAGCTTCTATTACTTCCCCTCCCTCGCCTTCCACAAGGCCGCCGGCGGGTTCGGTGGCATCAGGATCCTCAGCCGGCCGCAGATACCGGTCCCGTTCCCGCCCCCTGCCGGCGATTACACCGTCCTCATTGGAGATTGGTACAAGGCCAATCACACGGTACCTGCACCTCCTTGCTGTGTTTACTTGCATTTTCCTTTTGTTTTTTTTTTTTTGTTTTTTGTTCCAAAGCTGCACTTTTCCTGCTTAGTGTAGTACCTGTGAATTAACCACCATCGTCTGGATTAGTAGCTTATCCTTTCAGTAACTCGGACAAGTCGGTAAAATGGTTCGGTTGAGTTACTATCGGGTGAATTTCGATTTGATTAAATGGTTCGTAAAGGCAATCGGTACCTAATCTTATATTAGTGAAAGTGAGGTGGTGGTTCACTATTTGACTAGTTTATGGTATTGCACAAGTCTGTTTCATTTGACAGCTATGTTTCTAGACTCTGTCTTCATTGTCGATTTGCTATCGCACCGTAATCGGCGGGATTAGGTAGGGTAGAGGATGAATGATGGAGACAAATTAAGTTTGGATTATAGCAGCAATTTGCAAGACTTAGGAAATGAATGGTGATCCAATGATTTACTCAATGGGCCCTTGTAATCATACGAAACATTGTTCTGCTCTAGTTCTTTTTTCCATTTCCCCATCTGATACAAGATGACTCCTCGGATATTATATTCCTTCTGGATTGACAAGGCCTGTGCAATTGATGATAATGAGATGTTCCGAAACCACCGTCATCTTTTATCGAGGGCACGTCATGACTGCTGTGAATGGTCTAGAGCTAAACTGTTACCACAAATAGAGTCTGTGAAGTCGCGCTTGTTTGTTGCGTCTTGGTTGATGCCGGCTGATAAATGTGCATGTGCAGCCGATAATAACCTCATTAGATGTCTGCACTGCACTGTGGTGGATACATTGCTAACTTCATCGATCAACTCGAACCCCATTTGCCGAAATCAGTTTTCCTCCATTAGCGAGTTGATTTATCTTTGCTGATTTAATAATCGAAAGGATGACCGGTATTGCATTTCATATTGCATTCCGTTGACTAAAGCCTAATGAGGAAAGTCAATCTCTGGAAATAGTAATATCACTTCACTCTGTGCCGGTCATGTGAGGCAATTAGCATTCTAAACGACAGTAGTGTACGAGTGCATCGAAGTAACTTCCAAGCGTGCACTTGAACTATGAAGACAACCTTATCGCGTGTGCAATTGCAGGATTTGAGGGCCACTCTTGACAATGGTAACATGCTGGCATTCCCTGACGGTATACTCATCAATGGCCGCGGAAGCGGAGCTTCTTTCACTGTGGAACAAGGTATGTTAAAGATCTTGTCCAATGTGCTCTTTCCTTCTGATATTTCGGTATTCGAGAATGAAACAGATCTTAAATTCTACGACGACACTATCATTAGACGTCGAAGACATTGCACCTTGAGCTCTCTTAGTTTGCACGTGGTTCGCGTGTGGTATTCTGGCTTGATTCCTCTGTATCTATTGCAGGAAAGACCTACAGGCTTAGGATATCTAACGTGGGGTTGATGAATTCCCTCAACTTCCGCATCCAAGGCCACAAAATGGTGCTCGCCGAGGTAGAGGGAACGCATACGGTTCAAAACACTTACACGTCGCTCGATGTGCATGTGGGCCAATCGCTATCAGTTCTCGTAACAGCTGACCAGCCCGCTCAAGACTATTATATCGTGGTCTCCTCGCGCTTCACCTCTCAAGTTTTGACCACAACTGGCGTCCTCCATTACAGCAACTCCGCTGGCGCCGTCTCAGGTCCTATTCCTGGTGGTCCGACGACCCAGATTGACTGGTCCTTGAACCAGGCACGCTCTATCCGGTAACTTTCTGTTCCAGGCCTATATATATTAACAAAAGAATTGTTGAAAGATCTTACCAAATTCGTCCTCCTTATCATTGCATCTAAATGGGTTTGTTTCAGGACTAATCTTACGGCAAGTGGACCGAGGCCGAATCCGCAAGGTTCGTACCACTATGGCATGATCAACACGACAAGAACCATAAGACTTGCCAATTCTGCTGGTCTTGTCAATGGGAAACAGAGATATGCGGTCAACAGCGTGTCCTTCATCCCGGCGGATACTCCTCTAAAGCTCGCGGACTACTTCAAGATCGATGGAGTTTTTAGTGTCGGGAGCATCTCTGACAACCCTACGGGCGGCGGGATATTCCTTGGCACGTCGGTCATGGGAGTTGACTACAGAGCCTATATCGAGATCGTCTTCGAAAACAGTGAGGACACCGTCCAAAGCTGGCACCTCGATGGTTACTCTTTTTTTGTAGTCGGGTAAGAATGCTACCTGTGTTTTCCTTCTTGATTTTGTTCACTCTATGATCATTCATCCATCTCTTGCTTATGTTCGACCTCGATTCGCCTGATATTACAGCATGGACGGAGGGCAATGGACACCGGCCAGCAGGAATCAGTACAATCTTCGAGATGGAGTCGCTCGTTGCACCATTCAGGTGAGAAAATTCTCATCATGTCGTTTGATTTTAAGCGATTATGCACGACGTAAACCCGAGAAAGAAGTCTCTCCTGGCGTTCTGCGAAATATTCTGCCATTCCTAGACACAACTTCAACACTCTCCTGGACTTGCTGAATGCAGGTGTACCCCAAGTCCTGGTCAGCGATTTACATTCCGCTCGACAACGTCGGCATGTGGAACCTGCGGTCGGAGTTCTGGGCAAGACAGTACCTTGGGCAGCAATTCTACCTGCGAGTTTACACCTCGTCGACTTCGCTGAGGGACGAATACCCGATTCCTAAGAATGCGCTTCTGTGCGGTAGGGCGAGCGGGCGGCGCACACGACCCCTTTGAGCGGTGTAACGACATCAGCAACACGGAAGAGTTTCATTTGTACTCTCATCATTCTTGGGTGTCATTCGTTAGGGACGATAGATCATTCTAAAGCTCCGGAACCGACCTCAGCTCGAGGTCGCATTCTTTTTCGCGGCGGAATCATTTCTTCAAACATTTTTGTACCGATACATTAAACCATTATTGAGTCAAATATGCTCAAATTCAGGTTTATGCCTTTCTCAGGAGTGAAAATCAGGTTTCCTTCCCTTTGTTAAGCAACGATTGCTTAACAATTTTAGCCTTTCGATCATTTTCTTGTTGTACGTACGTAAGTCAGCTAATCAGTACGATGTCGTCACAGCCGATGGAGAACATCGTGGTGGTTGCGTCGGACGAGCCCGGAAGTCCTCTTTTGAATTGGCGTCCCGAGCTCTATATACTTCTCCACCTCGGTTTGTGGCTTTGCCGAATCTCTCTACTTTTACGTGTAGTCAATCAAGATGAGAAAAACGACAGGAGAACACAAACATTTCTTGAAAATGATCGTTTGAAGTAATTAGCTAATTAAAAATGTTTCGTTATCAATGACAAATTATGTCTGAATTATTTCGTGAATTGGATGAAAAAATTAATTCATTCATTCATTTTTGTTAGCAACATAAACAATTCATTTTTTAAGAAAATATTTTTCAAATTATTTCATTTTTTGCAAAACAAACGAAGCATGATAGTTGCGAGTTTCCATTAATCACTGACTTTTAGTACATTGTTACGGGCCGAATTCCCTAAAAAACCTCCAACTTTAGGTCAAGTCCCAAAAATACCCCGAACTTTTTTGTCTCGGAAAAAACCCCAAACTTTAGGTCAAGTCCCAAATCTGTCCCAAACTTTTCTTTTGTCTCAGAAAAAACCCTAAACTTTAAGTCCAGTCCCAAATCTACCCCGGATTTTGTTTTGTCCAAAAAAAAATCACAAAAATTCAAAAAAGTTTGGGGCAGATTTGGGACTTGACCTAAAGTTTGGGGTTTTTTTCGAGACAAAAAAAAGTTCGGGGTATTTTTGAGACTGAACCTAAAGTTTGGGGTTTTTTATGGAATTTGGCCATGTTGTAGATGCTTATATCTTTGAGGGATGTAAATCTCCAGTTATTTGCACTCCACTTTCTGATACTGTTTGTTGCCTGATGCATTGCATGATTCAGAGAAATTTACGTCGGACTTGATGAAAATAGCAATGACTACTTTGAGTTCCAAAATTCTGTCACAAGACAAGGAACATTTTGCTAAGTTGGCTGTGGATGCCGTCATGAGGTTAAAGGTGAGCTATTTTTTACATCAAATTGATGATAAGGTTAAACACTAACAATGAGCTATATTTTAAGATCCTAGTCTCTTCTCTCATGTGAATATTTAGCATTTTTGTTTTACTGTTCGATTTATCTGTGAATGAAAGTAATTTGGCACATATGCACTTTGGATAGAGCCTTTCGATTGAGTTGGTAAAATCCCCTTCAAACTAGGGGGCCAAAACCGGATGGACGATGTTAGAATGCAATTTATATCCCTATAGTTTCAGGACACTAGCAATGCTTTATCGGGGATTTTTGTACAAAATCTTGGATTTAAGTTTGTTAATGGATACTTTCTAACTTATAAACTTTTGTATTTTAGGAAGCTGTTCAAACCATAGCTGTGCAAAAAGAAGATTCATGTGCTTTCTTGATTGGGATATCCTATATTCACTGGGTCTGTTCATTATGAGTTTCAAGCTGGTAGACATGGATATTATCAGGAATGCCCATTCTTAAGCTGGTCCATGAATCTAATGTACTGTTTAAGATAGATTCTCTGAGGAATGGCTTTTTCTGCCCTTTGAAATTTAGCAATATCTTAATGTGGTCTTGTTCTTAACATCTGTGAGATTTCTTAAACTTTGACGACAAGATCTTAGATGTAGGATCAGTGTGATTAATGTTATGTTGCCCTCAGATGCTCTCTTCGTAGTTAACTTTTATGTTGATGATATTAGTGATATGATAATATGGATTGTTGTCTTGATTCTACCATCTGATGCCACTTCTCTGTTGGTGCTTGCAGGGTAGTACTAACCTAGAAGCTATTCAGATAATCAAGAAACCAGGAGGATCTTTGAAGGATTCTTTTCTTGATGAAGGGTGAGATTACTGAATTCCCTTCTTTTCTTAGTTCTCATGGGGGCTCTATCCACCACACATCTAATACAGTAGGCAATAAGTTGATGAATAACTCCCTCCATCATTTTGATTCCCACATATTTGGCATTTTCTTTGCTATTGGAATGTTTCATCAAAATTCTATGGTGTGTATCGACTGTAGACATGATCGACATGCAATTGCTGTCATATATGGTCTACTAACATCATCTGTCGTTTATTTGCATAGTAAACCCAAACCTGATGTCTGAGAGTGCTTAACAAAACTGATTTGGATCTCTACCTTTGTGCAGATTTATTCTCGACAAGAAAATAGGTATTGGACAACCAAAGCGCATAGAGAATGCTAAGATTTTGGTGGCAAATACTGCAATGGACACAGATAAAGTCAAGATTTATGGGGCTCGTGTTCGTGTTGATTCTATGTCTAAGGTTGCTGAGATTGAGGGGGCTGAGAAAGAGAAGATGAGGGAAAAGGTGCAGAAAATCATAGCACATGGGATTAACTGCTTTGTCAACAGACAGTTGATATACAATTTTCCAGAGGAGCTGTTTGCAGATGCTGGAATACTTGCAATTGAGCATGCTGATTTTGATGGTATTGAGCGCCTGGCCTTGGTGACTGGTGGTGAGATTGCATCAACCTTTGACAATCCAGAGTCAGTTAAGCTTGGACACTGCAAGCTCATCGAGGAAATTATGATTGGCGAGGACAAGCTGATTCACTTTTCTGGTGTTGAAATGGGTCAGGCATGTACAATCATACTGCGGGGCGCAAGGTATGGCATTGTACTTTTTCTGCCCTGTATTTTTCCATTTTTATAATATGACAAAATTCTTTTCTTTTTCCTTCTCTTTTCATATTGAGAGCTGCGAGGTAAATCATTAGATACTTTGGCCTATTGAGTTACTCTATATTTGATATCAAAAGGTTCAAGTTATGAAACCATGCATGAGGTACCTACATAATCTTTTGTGGCTGGATTGTCAGAATAATTGACCTAGAGAAAACCTGGTGAACATTCTGTGATTCCCTTTGCTGGCTGTTTCAGAAATTAGATATTCCTACTTACTGTGTCAAATTTCTTAGTCTAACTTCAAGGTTGACTATTCTTTAAGTAACACGAAAATTGTAATCCAATGCATGTAATATACACAAGCTAACTGGTTGACCTATTTGAGGCTGTCCCTCCTTTTTTTATGTTTCAAACACATTCACCTTGATAACATTTGGAATCAGTGATAAAGCTCTTCCCTGAGCCCTAATTGGCAAACTAATGTGCACAACAAAAGGAGGAAAAAGTCAGAAGATATAATTATTTAATTACTGTCTCGTTTTCTGAATCCAGTATTTGTTTATTGAAGTTTGTTAGTTCAGGTAAAGGTGAGGAGGTAGAGAGCTCAAAGTTTGCCACCATTTTCCTTTTGTTCGATGCTGCCTCTCTTTCACATTGAGGCGTCTGCTGCATGAGTCTTGTTGGTTACAGTGTCCATATAATCATGGTTTTGGTGTTCTAATTTTTGGCTCTCTTGCTGCACATTTATGGGCTTTTCAATTCTTGGAAACTGAGTTTCCAAATGTAGCAAGTACTAGATTCCATATGTTTATCCTTTTTATAAATGAAATACAGGCACTTCTTAGTAACTAATTGAGGAATAAGTACAATTCAATGCATTAACTGTTCTTCTAAACTCTGTAATCGGTGCTTTGAAAACAAAACTCTCTTCATAAAGTATCTTTAACAAATGTCCTAGGTTAATAAGAAGACCCTTACTTAGATTAACTTGATGTATATCACAAAAAAGCCTCACTTTGTTCATTTCTTTGGCGAGCTTCTCATGCTGCTTTTCTGCATCTCTGCATGTGCAAGTGAAGTGGGATGCTATTTTACTTTTGATTATTTTGATGCAACCATGTAAAATGCAAATGGTTTGTGTGTATGTATATTCTCATCTTTAATTGTCTTCTACTTTGCCAGTGAAAATTACATTTGTGGTAGTGCTAGGTATATAAAGTGTTGACAAAGATTGGGGAAATTTTTTTTATGTCACACGATTATTTGTTATCTGTGTACAAATGACTGTTGTCTAGAACAAGCAATTGCTAGAATATTCTGTATAAGATTTGTATTTAGTAGTACTTGTAGATATGTGGACAATGCTAGATATACCAAGAATCGTATAAAGGTTTTAAGTGACGTGGCAGAGTTTTTTAATGTGGAATACGATCCACATGTTTAAAGGTGCATTGGTAGTCTGTTACATCACTTAGTTGCATACCGGTTTTAGTACACACAGTATTACTATATATGTATTAAGAGGATGAAATTGCAGTCACTTCTTTGCTTGACATGATTTTTCATTCATGTCTTTAACTGTATGGCAGCCATCATGTGCTGGATGAGGCTGAGAGATCTTTGCATGATGCCTTGTGTGTGCTGTCGCAAACAGTAAATGATAGCAGGGTTATACTTGGAGGGGGATGGCCTGAGATGGTCATGGCAAAGGAGGCCGATGAGCTGGCTCGTAAGACTCCTGGGAAGAAGTCCCATGCGATTGAAGCTTTTTCAAAGGCACTTTTGGCCATTCCAACAATCATTGCAGATAATGCCGGTCTGGATAGTGCTGAGCTGATTTCTCAGCTTCGTGCAGAGCACCACAAGGAAGGATGCACTGCAGGGATTGATGTTATCTCCGGTTCTGTAAGTTTCGGTTGTGAATCTAGGTTTCATTCTTGTGACCTTTGTTTTAAATATTCTCTTGTGATGATAGGAGTTGCGCTTTACCCTTCTTATTTGGAGAAGAGAGGGTAGAAAAAGTTTGCCAAATGAACTAGAAATTAGGCCTTAAAATGTTGTGGCTCCATTGAGTACAGGGAGACATGCATGACATGTCTACAGCATATTTTCGTCCCCTTTTTATCCATTTAAGAATTGAATAAACTCACCAACAGTCAACATATTTCGCTCCACAATACTGAACACTCTGATTAAATTGTGGCAGGTGGGAGATATGGTGGAACTGGGGATCTCTGAGTCATTTAAAGTAAAACAGGCCATACTGCTCTCTGCGACTGAGGCTGCTGAGATGATTTTGAGGGTTGATGAAATCATTACTTGTGCTCCACGTAAGAGAGAAGACAGAATGTGAAGATGAGTGAAGTTAATTCAAGAATCTATACTATGTAGCTTAGTCATTTCTGTGATCATGTGCTGCATCAACGTGATAAAGGACCAACAAGAAAGAGATGGCTCGCAATGTCTCTCATTGTGAAGGGGCAATTGTCTAATTTGGTAGTATGAAGTCGCGATGCATGGCGTTGCTCATTCCGATAATCTGGATGTAGGAGATAGGAGTCGGTTGTTTCAACGAATTCCAGGCTCTACTTATGTGGTTTGGGAGCCCAGCATGCTCGTTTCGTCACCATGAGAACTGTTTCACTGTAAGATCAGTTTTGTGAGGTTTGGAGTTTGTCTTTACAAAACCTTTCTAATACTGCTTTTTATTGCATGACGGTTTCTTATATCACATACCTTCTTATATGTCTTGGTGGTTTAAAAGAATGGAGATGTGGCCTACCATAACTTCTTTGGCGACATTTCAATGATAGAGGCGCATTTCTATTTTAGGATTTATGCTTCCGTCGTGATCGATATGTTTCCAAAAGTTGGGCATTTGACAAGGATAATTATCTCGCAAAGTCATGTTTAATCTGTGTATCTTTTGAATCCTCTTCTCAGGTGATCGACCATCGGTTGTCCTGTTGCTGTTCCGACACAAACAAAGAACGAGGAACTCTCGCAAGGACATGAGAAAAAACATGCGCTAAAATGCAAAGGCGATGAGAAGACGAACATGTTTTTTCTTGGGGGTAATGTCATCACTGGCTTTTATATTGGTCGTTGTGGCAAAATATACAATCGGACTGCTAAGGGCTTGCATGATTTCCATTCTTGCCAGAATTTTTTATTCTGGCAAGAATTCATTCTTTCGAGAATCAATTCTGGCAGAGAATGAAAATTTATATTTACCAAACGTACCCTCATTCTCATTTTACTTTTTGTAAGTTTACCAAACGGCGGCCGCTCGTCCGGCGTCCGGCAGACGGCGAGAGTCGCCGGCCCTCTCCAGCGGCAGCAAGGGCGTGTCGCCCTTGCCCCCGACCCCCCCTTTTTTCTTGTTTTTTTAAATTTTTTTAAATTTTTTTTAATAGTTTTAATATTTTTAAAATATTTTTTTAAATAAAAAAGTAAAAGAATCACTTCTGACAAGAATTGATTCGGGCATAGAAAATCAATTCTTTACCAAACACAAATCTCATTCAGAAGTAAAAAACTGTTCCAAAAGTCATTCTTTACTAAACGCATTTCTCTTCCGGAATCACTTCTGGCAGAGAATTAAAAATTCTGGCAGGTTATCAAACGCACCCTAATTGGATGCTAGAATGTTGAATTTGGTCGAGTTGAGAATGCGTCACATTCTTGATGGCATTGGCTCATTGGTGCTAAGTAGGCGCGGCATGAAAGGGAGGGAGCGAGAGAGAGAAAGTGCAACAGCCGCCACCGCCACGTGCAATGTTGCCGTCGCCGAAGCTCACGACCATTGTGAGGTGGCAGTCACGCTCTTAAGCCTCAAATCTTGCGAGCTGCTCGCGGGTGTCGGGGATTCGAGGGAGAGACGAAGACGAGCAAGAGAGAGCGTGACAATATTAGGTGCACAACGCAATTTGAAAAAAATACATTGGAGAATTCGGAAAAAGAAAAAGAAAAAGAAAAAGAAAAAGAGTAGACGAACAATTATAAACCCTTTTTTCTTGTGATGTCAATTATTCATATAAGGTTCGACCAAAAAACAGAGTGGAAAAGTCATAAAAAAAAAACTTCAAACCTTGCTCACTGTGACATATTTATTTCAAACTATTTTTTGTAACATCAAAAGCCTATAACTTATACTTATGTGATATATTTACTCCAAACTCTTTTTATTACATTGAAAATTCTAAACTTTTTTCTATGATACCAGTTTTTTGGAATAAATGTGTCACACGAATACAAGTTTAGGATTTTTAGTGTCACAAGTATAAGTTTTGGGTAAATGTCTCACACTGTATAAGTTTAGGGTTTTTTGTGTCAAAACAAAAAGTTTTTGGTAAATTTGTCGTAGTAAGCATATTTTAAGATTTTTGGTGGCTTTTACCCAAAAACAAATTATTCACATAAGGGGGCTTAATGGCCAAAGCACAAATACAAGTAGTTTGGAAACCATTAAGGTTAAAATCTCAAGTTACACGCGAGAGATAGTCGTTATTATCTTAATCAATTGAATTAATAGTAATTTTATCCTAGAGATAAGTACATTAAAAGTTTTAAAACTAGTCATTTAAGTGCAATTGAATCTTAAAATTTTCAAAAAATATAATCAAGTTTTAAAA
>BCNH02000006.1:10209632-10227088 GCA_001662345.2 Metrosideros polymorpha var. glaberrima | reverse complement strand
AAGAATCGAAAATAATAAAATATTATTAAAAATTATTCATGTCAGTGTTGGCGACTCCACGTCAGTGTCGGCTAGCCAAAAGGATTGAATCGGCACAAATGCAAAAGGTTTAGGACTCAATTGACAAACTTAAAAGATTATGATTATATTGGTAAAAGTACAATAAGTTTATCACTTTTTTTATAATTTTTCTTGGCAATCTTGGTGAACGAATTGAACTCTCTTGGCATACCACATTAGTACAATAAGTTTAGAACTTTTTAAACAAATTTTCCTGACAATCTTGATGAACGAATTGAAACTCTCTCGGCATACCACATTAGTGTTTTTATAGATATGGATCGGTCAATATGCATTGCTCTTGATAAGATGAAAATTCATAATAGTCTCCCTATATTAGATGATATAAAGTTCTACTTTATTTTATTTTTTTGTTTAAATCAGTAGAGTTGAACTCTTTCTATCTTTGACCACGAGTCAGTCGGTCGACATAAAACCCTAGACGACAATTCTATCAAAATCACACCCCCATTTTGGCTTCTACCATTTAACTTGAAGCTCGAATTCGCGTCTTTGCGGTTAACTGTCCTCCTCAGCCATTAATGGCGGCGGTGCCACAGCAGCGCCTTGCACTTAATGATGGTGCGGCATTGTCAGTTTTTCAATCATGATTTTTGTGGACATTTACTTCCTTGACCACGGTGATCCACATAGATTCATAAATAAACAAAATCAATTGTAATTTAAAATACGCATAAGGATTCATAATTTTTTAGTGCGACTTAATATGGACATCACTATCTCTTAATATATTATTTTCCAAATCTATTAAACTCCATTAAAAAGAAGAAGAAGATGATGATGATGATAAGTATAGGCTATTGTAAGATTTGGTGAGACGACTGTTCCAAGAGTTTTAAGTGAATTTATATTCAAATATTCCAACCCTCACCCTCTGGCATAGATTAAATTATGGCTAGAGTTTAAAGCGTAAAAATATATAATTATGAAGGCAATTAGGTAAAGATTTGAACTCATGATCGCTAGCGAAAAAAAGGAGGATCCGGAATTAATGAATAATTAATGCAAAATGATGGTGAAATATGGGCACTTCCATGCATGAGGCTTGGCTCTTTATGAACCCACCACCACTCATTATTTCCACCCTGACCTAATCATGGTCCACCTCCGAGCTACATGGCAAATACGGTAATTAAAACAGTCAAATTACTTCATGTCAATCAATGTAATTACTATTTATTCTCACTTTTTATTTTTCAATCTTTACCAAAGAAGTCCATCATATCTATCTAACCAACAACCTCTCCAATTTTCTCCTTCTTCTTTTTCCCTTTTGTAATTCCTTCTGCTAAAAAGTTCAGGAAAAAAAAAACCGAGATAACCCTAGAAGGACTTGGAAGATGTGATCACCAAAAAAAAAGAAAAAGGAAAAACAACCTAGGATATAAATCTGTTTTTTTTTTTTTGCTGAGAAAGAAACCAGGGATTTTAACTCTAGTTTTCCCGGAGCAATGAAGAGATGGGGCAGGATGAACTAGGGTTTCGAGTCGACAGATCGAAGGATCGATCATAGAGCGACGGTCATCACTTTATGAATTCATCTTCTTCTCTTTTCCAGTCACCCCATGCACGAGACGCGTCAGCAGCTAAATTTAAGCCCTGCAAAACAGCAAAGCTGCGGAGAAGAGAAGATCAAACCCCCGAGACCAATGGAACTACGAATACGTGTCTATCATCTCCTCTTTACAGGAACCAAAGTACCAGAAATTAGCGGCAACACCAAGAGATGTTTCTGCAAGTCTGAAAGAAACAAAGTAATGGTAACTTCCCGCATCCAAAATAAATGGATAAATGAAAAGAGAGGTGCTAGAGAGAGAGAGAGAGAGAGGGTTGATGTGTTGACCTTGTTTTCACTCTATCAGAAAGCTTGAAGAGATCGGCTGATATAAGATGAAGAAATGATTCACGAAGGGTTTCACAGAGAGAGCCTAACAGAGCTCAGTTGGCAGTCTGCCCACCTCCAAGAGAGATCACAAGAGAGACTTGATGAAGAATCTTTCTTCTATCCCCCTTGACGTGTTTTGCTTTTTGGGAGGGTTTTCAGATGAGAAGATCGGTCGGAGGTGGACAGAATGCCAATGAACTCTGCTGGGAACCCTTCGCGAAACCCTCATGAAATTACAGAACCAAATAATACGCAGTTTCTTCTCTATCTTCCGTTCTTGGTCTCGTACGAAGTGATGAGTATCCATATATATATTGGGTGCTTTTGGGAGAGCCTTGGTGGGGAAATGACTTTGTACATTTTCCCAAACTTCTTTGACTTAAAGTCTATTTGCTCAAAACAGATACCATTTGATTAAATGTCTTTTTTTTTTTTGCAAAGCACCTAATACCCTAAAAACCCTTTACTTTAGCTTTAGTCTCAATTTTATCCTAAATTTTTTATTCTCCCATAAAAAATCTTCAACTTTAGATTCAGTCCAAATTTTACCATAAACTTTTTTATCTCATAAAAAATCACTAACTTTTACTTGAATCCCATATCTACGTCTCTATTAACCCTCCATCCGAAATCGCTACTAGTAATCCTATGTAGCATTTTCACATCATTGCTTTAGCTTTTCCCTAAATTTTAGATCCAAGAAGAATTTTTGGAGATGAATTTTCACGTTAGCCCAAACGATGTCTTCTTGGATATAAAGTTTGGGTAATGACTAGAGTAATTATGGTTAGCTTTCTTCAATTGCTCTTACTCCTAAAAGGGTCTTCCTTCCATCTTGCTCAATGATTTTTGATTTTGCACTTAGTCTTCAATCTCTCGTGCTCCTGAGTCTTCAATCTCTCGCGGTAAGAGAGTTCACACTATGGACACTCGGCTCAAAACTAGACCTATCAAAATGGGTCATAAACACATTTTTTAACCCATATATGGTGGGTTAAGTTGTTATATGAGTTAGTTATATTCAGTTAATGGGTTTAAACATCGGGATGCTCTAACAGCTAGTGCTCATGAGTTTTCCATCTCTCAGTTGTCAAAAAAGAAACTTTGGACGGAGGGTTAACATGGATAGATTTGAAACTCAAGTAAAACTTGGTAATTTTTTATGAAACAAAAAAGAAGAAGATGTAATTGAGACTAAATCTAAAGTTATGGATTTTTTATGGGACAAAAAAAAAACTAAGATAATATTGAGACTAGACCTAAAGTTGAGATTTTATAGGATATTAAGCCTTTCGCAGTAAAAAGGAGAAAAGGAGAGAAAAATATACCCATCAAAGCAAATCGGGAGAATGGATGTCAGGGAAAACATACCCATCGAAGCAAAAGCGGAGACTTGAAAATGTGTATGCAGATCCGGAATAGCCCATCGTACTCATATTTGGAACTTCGCGAGGGAGAACATGAATCCAAATCCCGCAAACCAAGATCTCGACGACCACCGACCGTTGACCCTCGACGACACCCAACTCTCAACGATCGTTCCCCGACAACCATTGGCTTTGGGCTCGTGTCGATCGAAATCTGAAGTTACGGGTGTTGAATTTGCAATTGGGAGCAATGAAACCCTAAAATTTTTGGGCTGAGGAAGATGTAACTGAGCAAAAGTCGATCGAAAACAATGGTTGTTTCACTTTTCATGGCAAATCATCCCATCGCTAGCGAGGCAACGAAGCTCCATTGACTCTGTTACGATTAGGGTGAAGACTAAAGCAGAGACGATGAACAAAAGAAATGAGGGCCAAATAGGAATTTGGAAATGTTATTGAAGGAAAAGTTGGAAGAATAAAATTTCATTAATCCTTAGAGATGGTTGTCCCAAATGTCGTAAGCCCAAGGCAAGGCAGGTCCTATCTTGAGCTTTGGGATTTGCCAATGCCGACTTTTCCTCAAAGCGGTCTAAATATTTTACCAAACAACCTGACTTGTAAAATTGGATGATTTATTATTAAGATGCACGTGTGAATGAGTTGTGTTTGAGAAATCTCACATTAGATAATTGATGTGATGTAGAACAGTTAATATATCCTAATTGTCCCATAACTCATTAGCTTAAATTTTTTAATGAAGATGAGTCCAACTAACTATGTTAATGAGTTCAGACTTGAGCTTCTTTTTTGCGGTCTTTCCGAATGATGGTACAGTCCATTATTGAACTTCTATTATGCACTCTCAACAATGGGGATTTTCTTTGTGAGGTTCAAGAAATCATAATAATGATATGTTCCTTTTCATGATGGAAGTCCATTTGAGTGTTTTTCCTTTTTTAATAGTTTAGGAGCATGAGCACAAAGGCTTGGTTATATGGAAGCTTTTAGGACAGTTGCAAGTTTCACGAACTGATTAAATGCAGCTCTTTACCTTATGTAAGTGACTCAACCGCAGAATTTTACACGCAGTTTGTGACATTTGAATAAAATGCCTCCAATTCATGAATAGGAAATTCCATATCCCTAAACGACCACACCAACGCTAGAGTTTACAGTGTTCAAATAACTTCTCTTGGGTATCTACCTTGCAATATCCCAACCTATTGTAATTCTCTTTCTCCCTTCTAGCTGTCTCAGATGTTATTTATGCGAACAAGAACAGGCCATGAATCTCAAACACGACATCGCAGATGGCAAAGGGCATGGCAGATGCAGTCCATGTACACTGCCTAACTTGCAATCAGATGAGTGGTGTCTTTTCATGCTGTCACTTTTGTAGAAAATGCTAAAAGAATTGCGTGTTCAATGGCTTAATCATGAGTAGAAAGATTTCTTCTCGTTTTCATTTTTTCAGTGCCTGCATCATTGCCAATATCGATTAGATCGTCTCCTTTTCCTTTTAAGTTAAAATAAATAATTGAAAACATAGGTACATGTACATATACATATATGCGTGCGTGTTTTCATTTACTGGTCTAATACCGAGGTCTTATGTGATATCAAAAACCCTATCAAAGTCCAATTGCTTCTAGATATCCGTGTAGTCAAAGAAAAATGGTAAAGATTCAAAGAAGATCTATATAAAGATTCGTTTATTATGTGACGTGTCGAATATATATTAAATATTTTAAACATTAACTATGTCTTTTACGTGGGTCCCATCCATTAAAATTGATAAATTCATTCTTTTTGTCAAGTATTGATAAATCTATTTATCAAATAATGACGTGTGCATACGAATGTACAACACTCTCTTCTTCTTTTTGGGTCAGGAACACTCTCTTTAAACGCAAGAGGAACATTAAATCTCTGTGGATTTTCTTTTCTTTTTCTGCAATCCCTCCTTGGCCTCGATTCTGTTCGTGCAGAGAGCAATGAAGTATTTCCTTTTTGTCGCCTGATACGTCGCACTCGTCACAGCTGCAATGCTCCTTCAAAAAAAGTGTGAGCAATCAAATGAAAGGAGTTTGTATTTCGCAAAAAGAAAGTCCGCTATTTTATTAACAAGTGCCCCGAAATATTTTTTTTGAACTTATTTAATCGAGAATAGTTCAATTTTCATGATAGTGATCGTACATGATACGAGAAAAAGAGTGCATTGACAATTATGCTAACTTTATTTAACTGCTTGCTCAATCAATATCTCCGAGGGCACTCGATAATAAAATTTAACAAAGAACGGTCTGTAACTCTTTAAGTACACTGTTTTTCTTGTGCTTTGTGCTATCATTAATCAATATATTAAAAATCAAAACATCTTCTGGTTAAAAATGTTTAACACATGTTTTCACGAACACTCGTTAATCACATCCATATTTCAAATGGCGCATATGTCTGCAAATGACTTGTTAAAGAATGTCCAAGGTGCTCAAACACGTTCGATTAGGAACATTTAAACTTTCGAATTATTGATTACAAGTTACACGAAAAATGTAGCGCATTTTTTTATTCTTTTTTTTTAAACTTCCAAGAGAGATATGAGCAGCCCCAATTAATTGACTCTCGCCCATTAATTGCATGAGATTTACCCCCTCCAACACTTCATATTAATTTAATATTGTAGCTCTTCCCATTCAAACATTAATCATTGCAGTTATGCATTTGTCAGAACGAATAAAACATTCGCACGTCCCTGAGGACATAATGACTTTGATCTCAGCTAGAGCTATGTCCTTGAGAAAAAAAATTATGGTACGAAACAGATTTTGTTAACAAGTACTTTTCAGATATTTATAAATTATAAAATAGGTAGTTAATTTTTTTTTAATATTTGCTTTACCAATCGTCCTGTGCCATGCGTAATTAATCCGTTGAAAAATAAATTATTTCACATCGAATGTTCTTAACAAGTCTATACAAATTAGTTCGAAACTTCAAATTTAGATACTTATTCGACAAGCGTATGAATCATGGAAAACTTAAAACTTTATTTAGTAGATTATATGAAGTTAAGTTGGTTACAGAATCATTTCGATACGAGACATGGAAACAAAAAAGTATATAAAAAACGGAATTGAATTATAGAAAGTCGTAACGACAATTCGCTTTTAACTTACCATATTCCGTAGATTTTGGAAGCATAAATTGCATCTTTTTTTATAGTTCAATGAATTTCGATCGTAAAATATATTACTATAAACACAAGAAAATTTATAAAATATACTTTCGATATGGAGTTTAATCTAATAAGTAGTTGCCAAATTCAAACCCTAATTAGTGGCCAATCAAGAGACCGAGACCCTTTTTGTTCATCCGTTAGGGAAGGAATGAAGATTCCACTAACTATTGTCACTTTATTTTCTCTAAAATAAAATATGAATACATTGCACGCTATAGTTGAGCATATTGGTCTTATGGAAGATTGCTTCTCGCAATTATTTGTTCTCTCTAAAATCACGACCTTATATTTTTTTAAAAGGAATAGAGTCACAAAAAATCCTAAACTATGCCCACAATGACACATTTACCCTTAAAAAAATTATGACATAAAAAATCCT
The DNA here is from genome assembly GCA_001662345.2 of Metrosideros polymorpha var. glaberrima. Classification (NCBI taxonomy): domain Eukaryota; kingdom Viridiplantae; phylum Streptophyta; class Magnoliopsida; order Myrtales; family Myrtaceae; genus Metrosideros; species Metrosideros polymorpha. The sequence goes on along the minus strand of BCNH02000006.1, from coordinate 10,220,138 downwards.
AAACTATGCTCACTGTAATACATTTATCATAAACTTTCTCTTGTGACATGAAAACCCAAAATTTGTATATATATATAACACATTTACCTTTCATCAAGGTTTCGTTAGATAATTTTTCAGTCAAAACAACATACTTCATGTAAACACCGTTTATGTCCGGCGTCCATGTAGGTAAAACTTTTAGTGGTTCTTACTGAAAGAACTTTGACTGATGGTAAATATGTTTTGGTATCACAAAAAAGTTTAGGATAAATGTGTTACAATGGGCATAGTTTGGAATTTTTTATGGCTTTTGATAAATAAATAAAAAAGTCACATAAGTTTCAAATTCAAATATCAAAAGGAATAATAAAAGAAAAATATGAATCGAAGTGCCATGCAAGTGACGCCATGCTTACATAATGCTTACACAAGCTTTGGAAGCTCTTACACCAAATGAGCTCCACATGTTTAGTCGAATATCATGATTACTAGAGCTCTCTAGCTAGTCGCGTGTCTTTTCTTTCACGAGCCTTACATGCATGTTTTTCGGTCAATTTAATAAATAAAACGAACCTTTGACTTATGATAAAATAATCGTATCACTCGCGAAACTAACCTTAAGCCTGTGAGTTTAAAGATCTAAATATATTTATCAAACTACTTAGGCTCCGTTTATTTCGTAGAAAATAAATGATTTGAAAAATATTTTTCTTAAAACAATCGCATGTAGCGTATACAAAAATGAACAAACGAAAAATATCTTCATCGTTCACAAATTTTTAAGACAGAAATTGTTGGCGACAATGAAAATATTTTTCATTAACTAATTATTTCAATTGATGCACGCAATTGCTTTTAGCAAAATGTTTCGCAAATCATTCATTTTTCGCCAAATAAATAAAGTCTTAAATATTAAATCACGCGTTCTTCCAATGGCTTGATTTTTTAGAATAGCCGACAGCGGTCTTAAAAAATCTTACGATATTCTCCATATGAGATTGTATCATGGATTACGTTCCTCACAAGCCTTGGACCGGACATTACAAGACAGAACATATAATGGGCCGGTCCAAGGATGAGCGAATGATTAGACAATCCGGTTCAGCCCAAGCCCATGGACGCTCCATCTTCTTCCTCTCGCCGTGCTCGAATTCCCCCAACAGTGCCGTTCGTTTCGAGCTCCGATGCGAGCTTTGTAGTTTTCAAATCTCGTCTCTTTGTTACACCCACATGAATCATGATCTCTCGACCAATGTGTCGTCGCGTTGTGCTCGGCCACGAAGCGACGAGGAGTGAAATTGATGAGTCTTCTTCTTCCTTCGCGGCATCGCTCCGTCTTCAACGCGCTCGTCGAGTGCACCCAACGAAAGGACTTCCGGAGTGGGGAATCCCTCCACGCCCAGCTCATCCGAACCGGCGCGTCCACCGTCACTTACCTCGCTAATGGCCTGATCAACTTCTACGCCAAGTGCGGTCGGTTGGACAAAGCCGAGCTCGTTTTCGATGGCATAGTCGACAGGGACGTCGTCTCGTGGAACTGTCTCATCAATGGGTACTCTCAAAAGGGACCCAGTGGCTCGTTCCTCGTGATGGGGCTGTTGCGACGCATGCGAGAAGAACATGTCTTGCCCAACGCCCACACCTTCGCCGGCGTTTTCACCGCCGCTTCGAATGTTGTCGATGCTTCAGGTGGCAAGCAGGCACATGCTTTGGCGATTAAAACCGCGAGCTTTGGCGATGTTTTTGTCGGGAGTTCTCTGCTGAATATGTATTGCAAGGCGGGGCTTGTGGTTGATTCACGCAAGGTGTTTGATAGAATGCAAGAAAGGAACTCGGTGTCTTGGGCCACAATGGTTTCTGGGTATGCCTCACTGCGTATGGCTGCTGAGGCTGTTGGGCTCTTTCTGTTGATGCGTGAGGAAGGGGAAGATCAAAACGAGTTTGTTTTCACTAGTGTTCTTAGTGCGTTGACCTCTCCTGAACCTGTTGACTGTGGTAAGCAAATTCATTGTCTTGCTGCGAAGATGGGGTTGCTGTCATTCGCATCTCTTTGGAACGCGCTTGTGACAATGTATGCAAAATGTGGTGGCTTAGAGGATGCACTTCAGGCATTTGAATTTTCTAGTGCGAAGAATTCGATCACATGGTCTGCAATGATTACTGGTTATGCACAAGGTGGTGAATCTCACAAAGCCTTGAAGTTATTTTCTAGCATGCATTATTCTGGGGTTGGCCCTAGCGAATTCACTCTTGTTGGGGCTATCAATGCTTGTAGTGAGATTGGTGCTGTTGAAGAAGGAAGACAGGCCCATTGCTATTCCATAAAACTAGGATTCGAGGAGCAGATATATATCATGACAGCTTTGGTTGACATGTACGCAAAGTGCAGCAGCATTGATGATGCTAGGAAGGGATTTGATTATCTTCAAGAACCCGATGTTGTTCTGTGGACGTCCATGATTGGAGGGTATGTACAAAATGGGGAAAACGAAAGTGCTCTGTGTTTATATTGTAGAATGCAGAGTGAAGGGATCACTGCTAATGAGCTAACCATGGCCAGTGTTTTAAAAGCTTGCGCAAGCCTTGCTGCTTTGGAGCAAGGTAAGCAAATCCATGCCGGAATTATTAAGCATGGTTTGGGTCTCAAAGTTCCCATTGGAAGTGCTCTGTCAAGTATGTATGCAAAGTGTGGAAGCCTTGAAGATGGGAACCTTGTTTTTAGGAGGATGTCGTCCCGGGATGTATTGTCATGGAACGCAATGATATCAGGGCTTTCTCAAAATGGCTTTGGCAGCGCAGCCCTTGAACTCTTTGAGGAAATGCGGATGGAAGGTGTAAAGCCAGACTATGTGACGTTTGTGAATGTTCTCTCTGCCTGTAGCCATATGGGACTGGTAGATAGAGGTTGGGCTTACTACAAGATGATGTCCGATGAATTTGGCATAGAGCCAAGAGTAGAACACTATGCTTGCATGGTTGATCTCTTGAGCCGTGCCGGGAAGCTCAATGAAGCCAAAGATTTCATCGAATCAGCAACTGTCGATCACGGTTTATGTTTATGGCGGATATTACTAGGTGCCTGTCGGAACCACCGTAACTACAAGTTGGGAGTGTACGCTGGAGAGAAGCTAATGGAGTTAAGATCGCCGGAGTCATCTGCCTACGTATTACTGTCTAGCATCTATACCGCCTTGGGCAAGAGGGATGATGTGGAACGGGTCAGGAGGTTGATGAAAGCTCAGGGGGTATGTAAAGAGCCTGGATGTAGCTGGATCGAGCTGAAGAGTGGGGTTCATGTGTTTGTCGTCGGTGACCAGATGCACCCGCAGATACAGGAAACACGCTCGGAATTGCGAATTTTAAGCAAGCAAATGAAGGATGAAGGCTATCAGCCAGCCCCTGACTCATTAAATTCAATTGTTTCGAGTTCAGATGATGAGGAGATGATGGGGGAGACGTGCTTCGCATGATTGATGCCCGGCGATAATCCTATCTTTCACTGATAAAAAACTGTTGTAGTTTCTATTTTTCTTGATTGAATCAGAAATCCCCTTGGTAACAATTGGAAAAAAATCTGATTTCATCATATGATTCATGGCTCGTATCGCGTACAAATTATGTGAACTTCAGATTCTCTAATTGGGGGCAAGGCAAGGATGAATTCCTATAATCCATATTAGAACAGAGGATGAGAGAGAGTTCTCTTTAATAATTCACCATCTCGATTATACTTAGAATATCAGCTATACTCGATCATCGAGCTAAAGCATATCCTATCTTGGTCGTATTGCACTAATATTAACAATTCAACATGCTATTATGGTATTTCTAGACATAATTTTTTTTAATGATTAGGTGAGGTTGGGCCTCACTAGTCGATTTCATCAAGTGTATTTACATCCTTTTCTTTTAATAAGTCTCGGGTTTGCATAAGAATCCATAGACCCTGTCCACAACATTATATGAAAAATTATATGGCGGATTTGCTGTCCTAAATCAATCTTAGTCGTTTTGAGTCCGATGGATCCAAACGGGAAGGCAAGTAATTCATTCGGACGCATGGTCTTCACGAAAGTGGCATGCTGTACTGTCCCGTGAGAACACACGACGTGTCGTTTTCAAATGTCTCTTCCCTGTCGATGATTCGGGGCTTAGGGTTTATCGGACGCCAGACCACAAGCCTTTTACAACTTTCCCTCGCTTAAAAAACCGCCAATGGATCCCTCCACCAATCTCGACTCTCCCTCACTCGACCCTGTCACCGAAGCCCCTCGATCGCCACCACCTCAACAAGAACCCGACCCCAAGAAGCCCAAAATGTCCTCCACCTCCGACGACGAAGCCGCCGTCGCCGCCGTCGCCGACGACATCACCAGGAAGCCCAGATATAAGCGCCGCAAGGTCGCCATCTTCTTCGCGTACTGCGGCGTCGGCTACCAGGGTATGCAGAAGAACCCAGGAGCCAAAACCATCGAAGGCGACCTCGAAGAAGCCCTCTTCCTCTCCGGCGCCGTTCCCGAGCCCGACCGCGGCTACCCCAAGCGTTGGGACTGGGCCCGGTCGGCCCGCACCGACAAGGGCGTGAGCGCCGTGGGCCAGGTCGTCTCCGGGAGGTTCTACATCGACCCGCCCGGGCTCGTCGACCGGCTCAACTCCAACCTCGCCTCGCAGATTCGGATCTTCGGGTACAAGAGGACGACGGCATCGTTCAATGCCAAGAAGTTCTGCGACCGGCGCAGGTACGTGTACTTGATCCCGGTGTTTGCGCTTGATCCGAGCTCCCACCCCGACAGGGAGAGCGTGGTGGCTAGTTTGGGGTCTGGGAATGAGCTCGTTAAGTGCTTGGAGTGTTCTGAGAGAGGGCGGAAGGTTGTTGGGGTGATGGGCAAGCGCAATTTCGAGCTAAGGGGATGTGTCAGTGATGGGAATGGGTGTGGGGAGGTCACTGTTGACTCCGATGGCGCCAAAGTTGAGTCGGGCATTACGTCGAAGGACTGCTGTGCAGTCATGGGAATTGAAGTTAAAGGGGGTATTGTTGATTCCTTAGGCAATGGCATTGACGATAAGTCCAATGCCGATGTAATTGACAAGGTAGACACTTCCAGTGTGGTGGACAATGTAGCTTCTGCATACACCGCACCTGCTGATTTGGATACTGGTTCAGTGGTTAAATTAGAAGTCGACATTGCAGAGACTATAGTGAATGGGGAGGAGAAACCAGTGAAAGGAAGCGGGTTTTTTTATGGGGAGGAGGAGAAGGAGAGGTTCAATAGGATTTTGGGGTATTATGTGGGAACTCACAATTTCCACAACTTCACCACCAGAACGAAAGCCGAGGATCCCTCGGCACGACGATACATTCTTTCTTTCAACGCTAATGTTGTAGTCACCGTTGAAGGAATTGAATTTGTCAAGTGTGAGGTCGTGGGTCAGAGCTTCATGCTTCATCAGATACGGAAATTGATGGGACTTGCAGTGGCAATCATGAGGAATTGTGCTCCGGAGACTCTGATTGCGAATGCTTTGCAGAAGTAAGTATGGTCGCTGCTTCTCCTTGGGTGAATGGGATGTTTTTGCAGTGCAGTTTTCTTTGTTTTATTTTGCTGTTTTGAACTTTTAGTTATCTTCCTCAGGGACGTTAACATCAACGTGCCAACGGCTCCTGAAGTTGGCCTATACCTGGACGAGTGCTTCTTCACATCGTATAATAACAAATGGAAGGATAGCCATGAAGAGCTCTCCATGAAAGCCTATGAGAAAGAGGCAGAAGACTTTAAAATCAAATACATATACTCTCATATAGCCAAGACAGAGCACAAGGAAGGAGTTGTGGCTCTCTGGTTGCATTCTTTGAATTATCGTAACTATCCTGATTTACGTGCTGGTGATAAGCAAGAATTGACAGAAAATAAGAGCAGTGAATAAGGGACATGGACATGGAGAAATTCGTTTGTTCGACATGTCAGGATGCTTCTCGTCAAGATGCTTTTGCCAATCAGTTTTGCCATCTACATTCAGGCAACTTTGGTATTTGATCTTGACACTTATCCTATGTAACGCTCTTTTTACTTAGAATAGTTTGGAAATCTAAAAATTAGATTAAGATTATGTGGTTTTGTGAAATTCTACATCTTTCCTATGCATGCTTGGGCTCTTGTTTGGCACCCGAAATGGCATGAGAAGCAGGCAAATGAGCTGCAATCACATTTTTCTTTGCCATTTTTCTTAGCCAAACATGTCATTTAATCATGTCTATCTTGAGATTAAGACATTTATGAATGGCCGGAGCTCTTTGTGCATTGATTGCATTGCGTCTAGGTTTGTAATTTGTCATTGAGGGCTTGGGGGAGGAGCTGAAGACTGACCTTGACAACAATGTTTTAGGTGATGCCAACTTCATATTGTAACCAGAAAGCATTCATGTAGCGAATAAACCCACCTCACTGACATTATGCTCATATCAGTATCGTTTTCTGTTGTCGCATTTACAACTGTCACTAAACATCCAAGATTGAACAGGGTGCAGTCATCTCTAACTGAGATTGCAACGGAAGAGCATAATTTTGGCTTTTCTTTATGGAGGAAGCCATGAACTTCTACGGGTCGTTTAATTTATGTGAGTGAGAATTACGTCTGGAATTCTGCAGTTCAGTTTGTCGCTGTGCTTCCTCTTGATAGAAAATGCTTACTTAGCAGAATGGTATACGAGAAGGTATTGTGATGGTAATCTGTTGTGGATGATTTGTTTTGGTGCTTGAAATGAAAGCTTGAACTAGCTTTCTCCTACCTGAGTGTGGAACAAAATATTAACTTGTGATAATCATATGAATGAGATGGAAATTTCAGCTTTATTTGAGATGTAAAATTATGCTCAATTCATCAGGGAAATTGTCCTATCAGACTTAAACCTATTGTATGAATGTCAATTGAGTATTGAACTTTTCAATTTTGTCAATTTAGTTCTAAACCTTTGTGCGAAATTCCAATATACTCCTCTCGATTAATTTTCGTCAGAAATTGCTGATGTAGGACGGCCGACGATGACTAAACTGCCACGTTAGCAGTATACGGCGAAAATTGACTGAAGGGCCTGTATTAAAATTTTGGAAAAAATTTTGGATTAAATTGACCAAATTTGAAAGTTATGGACTGAATTGGCATTCATGCAATACGTTTAGGACCGATTCAATAATTTTCTCTCAATTCATCAATTAAGAGATTTGCCCCGACTTATTACACTTGGACTAAAATCAAATAATCCTATGGGTTCTTCATAGACTATTTTTTTATCCTTGTATGCGTATGTCATACATATTGTTCGACTAACAGTTTCTTCTTTTAGCCACATAGCCATATATTTTGCGACGATTGTTTTTCTTTGGAGGGAGTTTCCATGAGAGTGCTTTGGGGGATTTCGTATAGCTATGGAGTAATTTTAGGTTTATTCAAAGAAAATGATTCACAAAATAAGTATACTAAATGATGCGACAGAATGTTCGTGGGCATTTAAATAAGCAAGCGGCACTGTAGCTTCTTGAGGGTGCGACTCGAATAAAATAAAACAAGACTCCGTTCGGTTACTCGCGACCGAGTAGGAATACACATTGTGAGTACCAAATCATCTGATAAACATGGATAGGAATCAGGAAAGAGTGTCCCCAACCATTTAGACATTGTGGATCATTGATCATTATGATCATATATATAATGGTGAACGCAGATGGGCATTGGGACCACCGGTCATCAACACGCACGTGGTAAACAATAAATGCCAAAGAGGTGGTCCAAACCAAGTCTCAGCCTGAAGAGCGAACCGTGATGAGGTTATGGGGTTTGGGAGAGCTTATCGTGTGAACCGGGTCAAATGCACCCAATCTCAATGCAAGCGATCCATCGATCCGTATGAACATCGAGAGAGTAAAATCTACCAACTTTGCGTAAAATCTACACAATCCAATATTGCGTATGCATTAATCACAATAATGGATTTTCTTTTTCGCTTACTCGATTTACATATGAGTAATTTTCGTTGCGGATACTTTTCATGTCGGGTAGTACATAAAAGACCACAGTTAGACGCAACCTAAGAAGTTGAGGTAACAATATTTGTCTTTGTCATCTTTTGTCACATTGGCGATGCCCCTCTTTACTCTTTAGATGTTCGATGCACACTAACTTGATCATACGAGATTTAGCCCAAAAGTCAACAGTCAATGGGATCAAATGAAGGTGAAACTGATCCCGCGCTCTCTTGCTTTCTATGTTTGGTACCGTCTCCCCGACACGGCACGCTGTGTCCAAAACTAAACTATTCTATGAACAGAAGCAGTCCCGAAGAAACACGATCGGAAAAGAAAAATCAAAATTAAAATTATCTGAAAATATCGACACCGTTGCTAATTTACTTTCCACGGGTTGTGATTCCAGGTTCAGGCAATGCACCTCATGGAGTAGCTGGAGAAGGGGGTGGGGTCCATGAAGGGCGCGCCGTGGTGGAGACGCAGGTGATCGCTCTCAGAACCAGAGTCCGCCATGACCGGGCGGTGCTCCATCTCGTCGTCGAATTCGTACACGAACTCCGGCAGCTCCACCTCCTTCCTCCTCACCTCCTCCCAAAGAAACTCCACTCTGTTCACATACTTTATCTTCTCATACAACCTGCCATTTTTTAACCCCAAAAAAAAAACACAAAATACAAAATAAACCCATCAATTTAATTTAATTTTTCGCCAACAAAAAAAATTGTGATTTTTATGTTCTTAATGATTTCGAATGTTCCCGCAAAATAAAATAAAATCAAAATTAAAAGCGGAAAATTAAGGGCCGGACACAGATCATGAAGAAAGGTTTTTGACTCACCGGGAATTATAATATCATCTAGATTTTCGGAAAATTATATGTTAAATGTCGATGTTTATATAGCGAAAGTCTGTTGATCCAAACACGTCATAATTGAAACAGCCAGCTCTTCGGACCAAAAAAAAAAACCTGCCCACTCACCCTCCGGCGAAGAGAAGGCGGCCGAAGGTGGCGAGGACGAGGCGGGCCTGGAGTCCCGGGTGGACGAAGTAAACGGCCTCGAGGTTGCGCTTGACGCCGACCGGGATGGCCTCGTAGATCGACCGGAGGGCGGCGATTCCGGGGCAGTTCTCGCTCCTCCGGACGCCGGTGTGGACGTACACCACCGCGAATCTCCGGTCCTCCAACTTGAGGAAAATCCTCTCTGCCAAGTACTTCCTCAACGCCTCGACGCTCACGTACCGAGCTAGATCATCGCAAACAGAAGAGACAAAATTAGGCACGGCAGATTATCGGCGCGAATCATCTTTTTTCCCCATAACGATCGTGGCATTTACCGGGGAAGAACTTGCCGACGACGCGGAGGACAGCGCGGCCCCGCCGGTCACGGCCCTGGAGCCTGAAGAGGTCGAGCCTGTGGAGGAGGTCGTGTTGCTGGGAATCGGAGAGAGCGGCGGTCGTGGCGGGAGAATCCATGGACGGCGCAAGGCTGAGCACTCGGAAAGGAGAGAAAAAGTCAGCGAAAGTTCTTCCTCGTTTGCCTTCTTCCTCTCTCTTTATCTTCCCCCGAAACGACGGTGATGCAGTGGGCGTTCTCGGAACGATTTTGCACGCGGGGCTGAGTTGGGAGACCGAGTGGGACTCAGTGAGTGAGTGATGGGTTCTGGATTTCTTTCTTTCTGTGTACTCTTCTGCAATTAATGGTGGGCCATGAGGGCTTATCCAAATGCAGGCGTTTCTTATTTTTTATTTTATTTTAGGGGAGGCCTAAATCGAGTCGGATTATTTAGATAGACCTTGGAATTCTCGGCATGATCAGCTTGCACGGCGCAATGCGGAATAAAACTGGTTCGAACTTGGTTGGAATAGGTTCGCGTCGATAACATGATTGATATCGTGTCTCACGCGGATTGATCCGCTTTCGTCTGTTTAAACGTGAATTAACGCTTTTAAATTGTGTTGATGTATAATATCATCGGCTTCCACGCGACATGATTAGAACCGTGTTTTCGCGAGTTTAATACTCATATTAGAGACTTTTTATCTATTAAGACTTTATAAGGACAAGACCCACGTCAAAGAAAAGAATAATACACGATAAAATTCAATACGAATTTCAATAGTCATTGAATGGGAAGAGATCCCATCTTCAAGTTAATCTGAAGTGGAATTACGCGTTGCCTAGACACGTCTCAACAAAAATTGTTGTGTATTAACATGTTCATCGTGCTATATATTGATTATACATTTAAACAAATTAATTAAAATATAACCGTTTCGTGTAACTCATTTTATTAAGCGTATTCGTGTTTGAGAGAGAATATTCCCAAGCATATACGGCATTTGGATTGGAGTTTTATCCTGGATTCTAAGGGGGTGAATGGTAATAATTCTGTTCTAAAAATCAACTTCTTGCCAGAAATTAATTTTTCTACTTTTGGAGTAGAAATGCATTTGGTAAACAAGAGAAAATTTTTACTTCTTGAAAAGAAATAATAATATTTT
>BCNH02000006.1:10179242-10209484 GCA_001662345.2 Metrosideros polymorpha var. glaberrima | reverse complement strand
AATTATATCTATTGTGATATATTTACTTTAAACTTTTTTTAAAAAAAATTAAAAATCCCAAACTAATTGATCAAAAAAAATCTCAAACTATGCCAATTGTAATACTTTTACCCTAAACTTTTTATTGTGACATATGAAACCTAAAATTTGTACATACTTGACACATTTACTCGCGTCAAGGTTTCATGTAAAAAAAAGCATCCGGCCCTATTGGTAAAGGGATTGAGGGGGTGGGGACACTAGTACCATAGGTGTAGGGCTTGACTCTCGCTCTCTATAAGAGACAAATAAAAGTCAGAGAGATGAGAGTTAGAGATAAGACAAACCAAAAAAGAAAAAAAGAGAGGTTTCGTTGGATAATTTTTCAGCCAAAAAAAATTATTTTTATATTATCGATCCATCTTAACATCATTTGTTTTTTGTCATTCATATATGCATATTTTTAAACAATGCTTGTAGGGTAAATGTGTCACACATATACAAGTTTAAGATTTTTTGTGTCACATCAAAAAAAGTCTAGAATAAATGTGTGATAGTGACTTAGTGTGTGTATAATTTGGGATTTTTGGTAACTTTTACCTTAATAGAAACGAGGGAAGGCCCATCATCGGTTATGTCATGGTCCATTGCAATTTACATGCGGGAACATCAAAAGGGTTTAGATAGGCTTGGCTCACTACCTAGTACACTTGTGACAAATGTACCAAAAACTATTTTTTTTACCACGAAAAATCTCAAACCGGTATATTTGTATCACATTTACCTTCATCAAATTGTTGAGTTTGATGACACATAATAATTGACAGGGTCTATCAATTTAGGATTCGGTTTGGGATTTTTTGTGGTATTAACCAATTTAATAGAAATTAACGGAGGGTAAATTTATCACAAGTGTATCAGTTTATAATAAATTTGTCACATATATATTAGTTTGGGATTTTTCGTGGTCAAAAAATTAGTTCGGGGTAAATTTGTCACATGTATACCAGTTTGAGGTTTTTTGTTGTCAAAAAAATAATTTGAGATAAATTTGTCACAAGTGTACCAGTTTATGGTTTTTCATAGTATTAATCCATATATTTATATATCCAACAATTCTTAATGCCCTCATACTGTTTCCAGCAAAATAAAAAATAAAAAAATTGCATTCTATAGTTATATGCATCACCTATATTATATATCGAGGGGACTTTCGAATTTTGGTGCCCGCTCCGCTTTTAAAATTATACCTTGTCGTCTATTAAGTTAGTGAAGTAATCAAAGGGTAATATTGACTTTTACCATTTTGCGATTATACTTACGTTGCAAAATTCTCGGTTGAGCTTGCGAAAATATAAGAATTAGAGGCAAGAAAGAATAGTTATGTTAGGAGAATAAATGAGAAAATTATGCTCGATTAGCACCCACGAGCATTGCCGCTAGTATATATAGAAGAGTGTTTTTTTATTATTATCACTAAGCCATTTATGCTGACTCAAATGTTATTGATAGAAAAATATAACTTAATATATGAAGGGCGGTACTATTTTCACTCCATTTTGATTAAGACACTCTTTTTTTTTTAGTTAACTGACCAAAATACCCTTATCTTTTTGTTCAATTTAATGTTTCTTTCTTTCTCAAACTATCCAACAGGCTGATTATATTTTTATCATCTCTCCCATTGATTTTACAATATAAATGACCTATTACACCAAACAAGATATTATCTTATCCCGCGTCTTGTTATCACTTTGCCTAGAGAAGGTTGTTAATTTTAATTTACGGTCTTATATTTTTAACTACAAAAGCTATATAGAAGATTAGGAATTTCTATTTATGACGACTTATGAACACATAATTAATTGCCTATTTTTTATCATAGTTTGAGCAAAACTTTCTTTCAATTTTGAAAATTAAATTCCAATCTAAATATCTAGTTGATATTGATCAAAAATGAAAAAAAAAATGATCAAAATGTGGAAAATGGTTAATTTTTTGGAAGCATGATCAAAACATGTTTATATTTAGATCATATCTAAACAAAAGATAAGCACAAAAAGAAAAAGAAGAAGAAGAAGAAGGAAACTTCCTATTGTACTACTCCTGACAAGAAAAAAGTAACTAATATCGATAATAGATTCAATCTCATAGCAAGAGGATAACAAATTAGAACATACTTAAAACCTTCCTCTGAAATTTCAATGTGAATATGAAAGCGAAGAAGGTGTAACTAGTTTGAAGAGAGAGAAACATTACATTGAAGAGAGGATATTTTGGTCAATTAACTAAAGAAAATGAGTGTTTTAGCCAAATTGTGTGTGGAAATAGAGTGGGAATATAGAAATTAGCTCTCAAATTATTGATTTTTAATGCACAAAAATTTGATATAGGTAATTAAAATAATGTTATTCGATGCAAGCAATGAGTGGGGTAATATGAACGAATGTGGAAAGTCCGAGAAAATGGCTAAAGTACACTACAAGTGCCACAATTTAGCACAGGTGGACACTTTAGTGCCACAATTTCTAAAAGGTATACTTAAGTGCTACTTTTTTTAAAGTAGGACACTTAAGTGCCAACTCCGACAAGCTTGCCGGAAATCCGACGTGGCCTTATTTTAGAGAATATTTTTAGCCTATGTTGCTCGCCGGTGCTGACGTGGCAATTTTTTAAAAATAATATTCTAATATTTTTCAAATAATGTTTTAATTTTTTTTTTCAATTTTCCTTTTTTCCACTGTCTTCTTCCTCTAGCTCGTCGGCCAGAGGAAGGGTTGGCGACTGGCGACGACGAGGCCATGGGCGAGGTCGGCCTCGCCGTCGCTAGGCGAGGCAGACCTCGCCCTCGCCCAGCCGCGGCGAGGCTTGACCTCGCCAGATTTGGGCGAGGTCGAGCCTCGTCCACCGACGACGGCGAGGCCAACCTCGCCCATGGCCTCGTCGTCACCAGTCCCTCCGATTATAGCAAGTGTTTTTCTCAAATTTTTTTTCCATTATCTTCTTCCTTTGGCTCACCGGCCAGAGGAAGGGTTGATGACGATCGATGAAGCCATGGGCGAGGTCGGCCTCGCCGTCGCTAGGCAAGGTAGACCTCGCCCTCACCCAACCGCGGTGAGGCTCGACCTCTCGCCAGATCTGGGCGAGGTCGAGCCTCGCCCACCGACGACGGCGAGGCCGACCTCGCCAGATCTAGGCGAGGTCGAGCCTCGCCCAACGGCGATGGTGAGGCCGACCTCGCCCATGACCTCGCTAGGCGAGGGTGAGGTCGGCCTCGCCAGCCATGGCGAGGCCGACCTCGGTGGCCTCGCCAGACCTCCCTCTGGCTCACCAGCCAGAGGGAGGAGAAGATGAAAAAATAAAAGGGAAAATTAAAAAACAAAAGAAAAAATTAACAAAATTAAATTATTATTAGAAAAAAGTGTATGTGGCTTAATTTTTTTTTTAAAAATGTCACATTATTGAAAATCTCGCCGGAAAAACGACACGTCAGCGCTTTGGCCGGAAAATCTCGCCGTTGGCACTTAAGTGATCCTTTCTTCTCCGATTCTGGCGTTTAAGTGTATCTTTTAGAAATTGTGGCACTAAAGTGTCCACCCGTGCCAAATTATGGCACTTGTAGTGTACTTTAGCCTCAAGAAAAGGGAAAAAGATAGGCTTCACAGTTTAGCTTCCAAATAAATTAGATTAAAAGACCAATGTCTTTCATTATATAGCTAATTAGATATTATTATTCAGTGTGATTGAAAGAGTTCGTTAAATGCAAAGGAATTTGCGAAATCCATGACCACGAAAGGCGGAAAGACATGCTGCTTATGTACGCCGTTTAGTATGGTAAAGTGCAAATTAAATTTAGTATGGTGTATTATTATGAAAAGCCTTAGGATTTTTTTTTTTTGTAGATCTAAGACCCATTAGAATGACTGTCTCTACATGGAAACACAACATATTTGGGGAAAAGTACAAAAAAAACGTCATAAATCTATTGCATTGGTACAAATTCAGTTATAAATGTTTTAATTGGACCAATTTAGTTATTTTCACATTGGTACGAATTCCGAAATGCAATAAGCCTGTAGTTCTCAACCTCTCTCCTTCCCACTTTCTTCCAATAATACAATATTTCGTTGAAATCACCTGCTACAATCCAAGGAGATGCTTACTAGAAGCTATGTTTCGTATAATCGACCAAAGGGAAAGTTTTTCTTGGTAGTTTAAGGTCATAGATGAAGGTCATCCACATCCTCTCTTTGGTTTCAGAATCTGTGCATATAGTATCTGTATGGTTTCAAGAGCTAATTGTTCTCTTATGGACATTGAAAATAAGGGTTGTGCCTTTACTTAGGAAAATAATAGGGAAAGGGAAGCCCTAGTGAAAAAAAGATTCGATAGAGCTATTTGCAATATAGAGTGGAGGGTTTTGTTTCAGCAAGCAGAAGTCTATGCCTTACTCGCCATTGGTTCAGACCATTGCCCTATCCTGCTGTCAATAGCCCCACCATGGTCTAAAAGAAAAGAGAATTGAAATTTGAAGTATTTTGGTTAGAAGACTCGAAGTGTAATGAGTTAGTGAAGGAAGTCTGGAGTAATAAGCAATGTTCTTGGAAGGATTTGACCCATAAAATGAAGGAAATAACCACTAAGTTGATCAAGTGGAGTAAGGGAAAATATGCAAACGCCTCTAAACAGATTACTCATACTCCAAGGGAAACTTACTTCAGTCACCAACAATAAAGAAAACGCTGGAAGTATAGAGATTTCTCGACTTATTGTGGACCAAATAGAGAAATTACAGAGGCGGGAAGAAATGTACAGGAGTATGAGATCCCGGATTGACTGGCTTAAATGGGAAGACAAAAACACAAAATTCTTCAATGCCTCGACAATCCAGAAAATGCAAAGAAACAGAATTTCCTTGTTGAAAATAGATTATCACAATTGGTGTAAGAACCCAAGTAAGCTTAAGGACCACATCTCTAAGTTCTACTACTCTCTTTATGACTCGATGGGCCCTAGGAATTTTCAGCCTATTATCGATGTGTGCCCGAGCTTAGTTGGGAGTAATATGAATCAATCCTTGATGGCTCCCATTACCCTTGAGGAAGTCAAGAATGCAATTTTTCAAAAGGGAGCACTTAAGGCACCTGGTCCAGAAGGTTTTCATGGGCTTTTCCACTAGCATCATTGGGAACTATTGCAACAATATATATGGTTCATGGTCAGAATTTCTTTGTTAGAGGTATTCTTGATCCCACCTTGAACTCTTATTACTCTGGTCCCGAAAATATCCAACCCGAAAAACATTTCTTAATATAAGCCGATAAGCCTTTGTAACTTCAATTATAAGATAATATCTAAAGTTATGACTAATCGCCTAAAGCCTTGGCTCCATGACATCATTACTCCGGAACAAAGCGCCTTCATTGGTGGTAAACAAATTCAAGATAATATCTTTGTGGTCTAGGAAGTTATTCACCAATTGAGAATCCGCAAGATAACAAAAAGTTTCAGGGTTTATTGAAACTAGATGTGTAGAAAGCTTATGATCGGGTGGAGTGGGATTTCTTGTGTGCTTGTATGTAAAAAATGAGGTTTTGTGATGAATGGGTATCCTTGGTAAGGCAGTGCATTTCTACTGTGACTTTTAGTGTGAAAGTAAATGGGGAACCACTTCCTTTCTTCTGACCATCTCGCGGAATAAGGCAAGGGGATCTGTTATCCCCATACTTATTTATCATCATGGCAAATGTTCTTTCATATTTATTGCAACAAGCGATTGAAGAAGGAAGTTTAAGAGGGATTAAGTTGAACAGTCACTGCCCCATATTATCTCACTTAATGTTTGCTGACGATGCTATCTTCTTCCTTGATGAGATTATTAGGGAATGTCAGACCTGACTAATATTCTTTATCAGTATTGTTTTGCCTCAGGTCACGCAATTAACCTTAACAAATTAGGTGTTTATTTTAGTGCTGGCTGCCCGCTAAACTTGAAGGAAAATACGGCACATACAATGATAGTGCCCATTAGTATTTAGGAATTCAGTCAGACTGGGGAAAGTTGAAGAAGAACATGTTTGCCTAGATACTTACAAGAGTGGATATGAAACTTCAAGGATGGAAGGAAAAATTAATCTCAAGAGTATGAAAGGAAACCCTAATTAAAACAGTAGTACAAGTCTTGCCTTAGTTCACTATGTCTATTTTTAAAATACCTATTTCCATATGTCAAGCTGTTGAGAGAAAGATAACTTCCTTTTGGTGGAACCAAAGCAACAAGTCAAAGTCAGGAATACATTGGAAGAGTTAGAAAGTTTTAAGAACTAGGAAGGATAAAGGTGCCTAGGATTTAAAGATCTTATCAACTTCAACAAAGCTATGCTTGGCAAACAAGCTTAGAGGTTATCACAATCCCCTTCAGCTCTTTGGAGTCAAATTTTACGTGAAATTTACTTTCCAAACTGTGACTTTTGGAAAGCAAAAAAGGGTTCCCACCCTTCTTGGGGATGGCAAAGCTTAATTATGGGAAGAGATGCAATTGCACAGAATGTGAGATGGGTTGTTGGAGATGGAAAAAACACTAAATTTAGGGAGGACATATGGCTCTCAACTGGTATTTTAGGAGGACCACCCAATCGAGAAGACCCTGTGATAGTGGAGGAATTAATAGATACAAATGCATGAGTTCGGGTCTTACAAAGTTGGAATCCCTCTTCGATGCTCAGATTGTACAAGAAATCCTTACTGTACCCCTTTGTTCTAGTCCAACCATTGATAAGATGGTCTGTATAGGGACCAAGGATGGTTCTTTTAGTGTTAAAAGTGGATATAATTCAATGCAAGCAGAAAACAAGGGCCCCATCGTCGAACGAGCTTCATCCTCTTTTCTTCCCCCCCAATATCTATGGCCTAGAATTTGGAAGCTACAATCCTCTCCAAAGGTGCAATTTTTCATTTGTAGTGCATACCAAAACGCTCTCCCCACAAAAGAAAACTTATGGGGACACAAGATTCAAACCAACCCTATTTGCCTATGTGTAAACAAGTCCTAGAAACCATATAGCACCTACTTTTATTGTGTAATTGGACAAAACATATATGGTCGGATTCAAGGATAAACCTCGACTTCAACCCACAGAACATCACAAGGCTCGATAAATGGTTCTATGAATTCCTTATCAACAAAATCTCTATGCAAGATTGGAACTTAGTGGCGATGTCCTTTGGCAAATTTGGAAGGCCAGGAACGCTTTAGTCTTTTGGGCTTGCAAACCAGTGCCATCCCTTATAATAGACAAGGCCCTCACAATAAACAAGAGTGTTAGGCTATCATCTCGACAAGAAGCTTCAAGAAATTACTTGGAGGAAAGAAACTTGACCTCGCCGGGAATGGAATCGTCACTGAACCGAGGGGCCTAGAAAATCCATGTTGATGCATCATGGGTGGAGAGTAGATCGAAAGCGTCAGTTGTCGGAGTAGTGAGAGACGGCCACGAAATACTGATTGACGGCTTCTCAGAGACAATCCGAGCAAAATCCCCTCTCTCGATGGAAACTCGAGTAGTGAAGTATGGTCTACGAAACATTCTCAAATTGAAGGAGGAAGCTATGGGGTTGAAGTCTTTAACTGATCTGCACGTGAACTTATCCAATCTGCAATGGGAACTCTTTAGAGATAACTTATCATTGGTTAAGCTCTTATCTAACCAAGCCCATTCGCCTCCTAGCTCATGGCCCATAATCAACTTAATTGAAGATTGCAGAATGATGTTGGGCCAGCTCAAGAAAGTCCAAATCTTCTTCTCTCCTCGTAAAGCAAACTCTTGTGCGGATTGGCTTGCTAAGGCGCATAGATTAGGCTATCTCCCATCAAATTGGTTGTCTAAGCCCCCTATCCTTCGGTATTTGCTGTGTTTTGATGCTACTTTTCATTGTTTTTCAAACTTTGTCAAGTGAATGAAAGTACCTGTCTTTTAGATTAAAAAAAAAACATTAGTAGCAATTCAGTCCATCCGACCAATTTAGGCTGAAAATCGCTGACATGGACGACGGCTATTCTACGTGATACAGCCGACACTAATGCAAAAAATGGTATCTGACGAAATACCTTCCAACGAATGTTGGCTCTTTGGTTTTATTAAGAGGGGACATGTTCTATGACGATTCTGGACATGAGTCTTAATAAATCACAAGGAATCGATACGCTTTGGTTTAATTGACGACGGAGTGTGGAATTCTTTGCCAGAATTTGATCAATGACAAAGTGCGATGATAAATAATACAATGTCGGAATTTAATCGATGATAAAGATATCTGAAACTACGACTAAAGTACAAGAATTGAAAGATACGAGAAAGATAAATTGCAGAAAAGATAAATTGTGGACATTAAAGATAAAGATAAATTTGCGAGAACATTGAATTCTTTATTAATTGGAGGATAATTTTTTTTTGGTCGGAGATTGGAGGATAATTTACAAAGAGAACACTTGGGGTATTTATAACCCTTACAAATGGCGGTTGTATATGGCGGTTACTAAATTAGAAAGAACAAATAACTCCCTTTGGTGGTTACTAGAAGTTACTTCACGAATGGATGTCTCCAACGACTATCTTTTCGGTGGTTACTAGAAATTACTTCACGAACGGATGTGAAGATAACCAATCAACAGTTATATTCGTGTCGATTTCTCGCTGTCGATATCGGTGACTTCACTGGCGAGTTATCGATTTCCTTTAAGTTATCGATAATTCTATGCATAAATGACCAAACTCTGCTTTAATCGACTAAGTCTATCAATTGTCGATAATAACATGAAATTGGTTATTTTTGGGCGTCAACACATGCCCCCTTTAAAAGAATTGAATGATTTATGGATCATTTGATTTTTTTTAATTATCATAATCAGAAGTCATCATGTGCCTCCTTGTCATTAGCAAATTCGATTTTTCTTTGTCAAATGCTATCTTGGTCAGATTCATCATCTAACATGTTTTTTTTTCATAAAACCCACATTTTATTTAAAGTTTTCATGTGACTCTCTATCTCTTTCCTAAAGTAGGTACTCGTAGTTAGATACTCTCATTGCTAATTCAAATAAATCAGTAAAATTTTGGCCTTCAAATTTTTCTCTTAGATTGAATTTCAATCCATTATTTTCAAAGAGTAAAGTGAGGCATCTATTTTAGTTTTCTTGAATTGAGCAACAAACTGATCGACCGACTAGTTATTATATTGATAGAGTGTAGCCAAATCAGAAATCGATACCTTAGGCATCGTTTTATAAAATTGAGAATGGAATTGTTTCTCAATCTCTACCCAAATATATACCGAATTAGGTGGTAAATCGGTGTACCAAGTAAAAATAGTTTTCAACAAAGACAAAGGAAATAACATAAGTCTTAAAAACTCATGTGTCCCTACTTCTCCGCATTGGGCAATAAATCGAACAATGTGTTCAATTGTCGATTGTTCATCTTCGCCAGTAAAAATGGCAAATTCAGGGATTTCAAAGCCTCTCGAAAAGGCTGGTTATCAACCCATCCAAGATGTGGTTTCCTACAAATAGGTATGATAACACCCTTGTCTAACCTCAACCGTTGTCAAACTTCTTCAACAAAGTGTATTATTGTGGATTTGTTGGCCATTTTGCCCCCGAGGGGGGGCCTTGCCAAATTATCCATTGGCAGTTGTGGCCGATACAGTGTGGCATCGCTACACCAATATTCGGTGGGTTCATTGCTCCCTCAAGTAGCGGTACAACATTATTAAATGGTCGCACATTGTCATGATTAGGTGGCGGCATCATTGACCTTTGGTTTTCAACATTCGGCAAAAACATATTTTGATTTGCAGTTCCATTGTTATTTTAGTGGCATTGCCTTGAACTAGACCACTTTGACTAACAATATTATCAAGACAATTAAATTAGGATTACTTTGGTTCTGACTATCGGCAATTTCAAGCCTTTGCAATATTCTGACTGCTAGTTGCAGTATTGTTTGGCCTAAATTACCGACATTATTTAGATGAGCAGAGGAGGTCAAGGATACACACCCAATCGCTGCCTGATTTCCTTGCGTTGGAAACGGCTGACTTGATGGTTCTGGCCTTGAAGCAAGTTCATTCACCACATTGTCTAACATGGGCTTAAGCACTCCAGTATGATGATTGGCTAGATGATTAGTCAAATAATTTCGCTGCTCTTTGAACAATCTCTTCATAGTGGCCAACATATGAGGATTTGGTTCAACTTCTCTCGATTGATCTTTAGTGAGACCTTAGGAAAAGTTTGCCCCTTCATGTTGGTCTTCTTCTTCCATTTGGTTAACCGATGAAGATCCAAAGTGCGTAGACCTGTCACTGCCATTGGGATTGTTACTCACGGCATCGTTAGGCTTCGAATGATTCCTTGTTCTCGGCATTGAAGTTCCTCAAATTGAACCACAAGTGGTCCCACCAAGCGTGCCAAAAAAATGTTTCCCCAAAAAGTGTCCCAATTGACAAAATACCTTTCACAGAAGTTTGTTGTTCAGTTTTATTAAGAGGAGACAGGTTTTGTGGCGATTTCGGATAGGAGTTTCAATGGATTGCAAGGAACAAATGCTTTTCCAAAATTTAATTGATGATGAAGATATTTGAAACTACGACTAAAGTACGAGAATTGAAAGATACAGGAAAGATAAATAGCGGAAAGATAAAGATAAATTTACGAGAACGTTGAGTTTTTTAATTGATTGAAGGATCATTTACAAAGATAACACTTGGGGTATATATAACCCGTACAAAGGGCGGTACACATGGCGGTTACTAAATTTGACAGTTAAATAACTCTCTTTCGGTGGTTACTGGAAGTTACTTCACGAACAGATGCGAAGATAACCAACCAATGGTTATTTTCGTGTCGATTTCTTGCCGTCGATATCGATGATTTCACTAGCGAGTTTTCGCTTCCTTTCAAGTTATCGATAATTATGTGCATAAATGACAGAACCCTGCTTTTATTGACTAAGTTTATCACTTGTCAATAATAACAAAAAATTGGTAATTTTTTAATATCAACGCTAGCTCAAAATGTGAGGTTTTTCCTCACACATATAACCGACCACTAACCCTTCCACAATCGATACGGGATAACCTCAGCCAAATTTAGCTTTCTAGTTGAAATCTGTAGCAGTGTTAGATTACCCCCTTATGCATCAAGTGGGATTTACAAGATCAAGGTCCATGTAAGTCTAAGAATATCTAACCAGATGATGAAGTTGGGATTGACGCACAAGTTGGGATAAGTTACTAGACAAGAAGGGTCGATTCATTAATAGCAAGTTCACACAAGTCTCGTTTGATATCATAATGAAACCATGGAAAAAGTCTTTAGAGTGCAACAAATCCTCGCGAGGAACCCACATGGAGAGAGTTGGTCAACTCTCATCCCTAGACATTGGATCCATACAATCGCGTACGAATGTCAAACTATACAATGACAGCTTTTGTATCTCCAATGGTTTTGCTCATGGAAGACCTCGAATGCTGACTATTAAACACACGCATGCACTCACTCCCTCGTATACGCTCAAGAGTCCCAATGTGTGCTCGCAAACTGCAATGCTTGCATGTGTCTGATTGAATACTTGAAAACGAGGAGTTGACCTCGTTTTAATTCATCAAACTTCTCGCGCAAGCAACCACCTAACCTCACTCTCCCCTACTTCACAGTGGTAGTTAGTGTTTAGTACCATAAAAACACCAAGCACTTCAGAACACTTCCAATGGTTTGAGTACTGACCCTTCTCTTGACCCAAATTCACAGTGCAAGGAAGGACAGAGAAAAACATGAGACGCCCGTCGCTGCTTTTCGGCATGCTATGCTTCTTTGGTGTCATGACCAACGGAGTGAGTGCAGGGAGAGCAGCGTGCCACAATCCGTTTTTCGGCAAGTGTTATGGAATCCTCCACACTTGTCCACCTGCTTGTCCTAGAATCTGTGAAGTAGATTGCAGACTGTGTAAACCTTACTGCGGTAAGAATTGGATCCTTTGCCTCTTTACCATCTCTCTTCATGAAAGTTCACGTGTAATTGTTAACTATTCAGACTGCCTATTTCCTTGGAATGAACACGATTCACTGCTATTCAATTCCTGGTGTAACTATAGAGCAGGACTCAGATCCTCATTTTGTCCTATGTCCTACACTCTTATGCTCTAGCATTGTTGTTCCTAACTTCTTAATAGTCTCAATCACAATATAGCACACATAGTAATGTTTTAATGAACTTCTTTTGGATCAAAATTAGCTTGCGATAGGCCAGGGGCTGTGTGCCAAGACCCACGATTCATCGGAGGTGATGGGGTCATGTTCTACTTTCACGGCAAGAAGGACAAAGACTTCTGCCTGGTTTCTGATCCTAACATTCACATCAATGCCCATTTCATTGGCAAAAGTAGTAACAGGGGAAGGGACTTCACCTGGGTTGAGTCTGTCGGCATCTTGTTCGGGTCCCATAAGCTTTATATTGGTGCACGACGAGTTTCAAGATGGGAAGAGTTGGCAAACAATATGCTGATCCGTTTTGATGGAGAAGAAATCAAGGTGCCAATAGGCCAGGGCCAAAGATGGTGGTCACCAGAGACAGGACTGAAGATCCGATGGCCTGTGACAAATAACAAGGTGGAAATCAAAATGGAAGAGTTGTTCGAAATAGTTGCTCGGGTAGTACCTATTACAGCAGAGGAATCTCGGGTGCATGGATACAATGTGACGGAGGACAACTGCTATGCCCATTTGGAGCTCAACTTCAAATTCTACTCGCTCAGCCAAAGTGTAGATGGAGTACTTGGGCAGACCTACAAGACAAATTACCAAAGCAGACTCAAAATGGCAGCACCAATGCCAATTATGGGAGGAGTGGACAGATTTGCTGCTTCCGATCTCTTCGCAAGGGATTGCGCAGTTTCGAGCTTTGGGTCGAAACTGCTACCCGATTCAGTGGGAATTGAAGAATCATTCGAGGTTGAATGTGGAAGTGCACATGGTGGGAGGGGAATTATATGCAGAAGGTAAGCGGTGATGTAAGAAAATAAAATGACTGTTAAGTTTGTTTGGATCACTTATTTTCTTCTAAAAACTAGTGAATTGGAATCCCTGCCGAAGAGACTGAGTTTTTTCCCAGATATCTCTTTCACATATCTTATTGCTCTAAGGCTACGACAGGAAATGATGCCAAAGGACATTGTTGGAGATCATCTCCATCCATGAAAACCCAGCATTTTCCGTGTGCAATTGTAGTTGAATGTGAAATGTCATCTGTCATTGGAGGAAAACATCCAGGACTTTTTTTTTTTGTGAAGCTTAATGAAATATCAATCGTAGAGGCTTTTAAATCTAATGCATTGAATCTACACCACATCTCCATAATACAAAGAACAACCGATTCTTATTTTTATTCAAGTATCACTCATTGCTACCCATCCTTTTGCGGAGCGGTCAAGAAGTTTGTTCTGTTTCCGACACTAAATCAATACCCAACAGCGACCTGTCTCAGTTAGAAATTGCCATCAACCCCAAAGCTTTGCGTTGAACTATGTATCTGTTGTACAGATTCTAACCTCCTTAAGAAAAGATAAAACTAACTCGGCCAAATTTGAAACCAAGTCACCAATAGTCAGCACACGAACATATTCCATCAGTAAAATGGTGAAACCGCTTTGGATCTCGAATTATGATCGTGCGCTTTTCAATCAACGATATAATCTTGGCAAAGCTGTGACAGTCGCCACAAATTCTCAGATTCTTCCTTATTATTAACGTTCTACCTGGGTTAGTCACCAAAATCCCAAATGAGATTGCTAACTTCTCGCAGTGCTCATTGATCATATTCTCTTTCAACTCCTCATCAACATCATGCAAGACAAATTCTGTTTTAGGAGCGAGTCCGGCCTTGCGAATCTTCCCAATCAGTTCTGTCAATTTGGCGTATATCATATTTGACAGTGGATGAGACCGGTCACCCACAACAAATTGATGGATCTTATTTCCATGTTCAATATAACTACATCCAGGCAATCTAGCAACACTATTTTCCTTCATTAATGCTCTCATTTCCGAAGCATCTTTCCATAGACCGACTGCTGAGTATATATTTGAGAGCACAATATAATTTCTTGCATCTGAAGGTTCCAGATTAATCAAGTTCTCTGCAGCTTTCTTTCCAAGTTCAGCGTTTCCGTAAATTCTGCATGCACCGAGAAGAGCACCCCAGACCCCAGAATTAGGCTCCATTGGCATGCTTTTGATCAGCTCGTACGCATCTTTTAAGAACCCAGAACGACCGAGGAGATCAACCATGCATGAATAGTGGTCCAATGTAGGCTCCACCCCATAAAGTTCAAACATAGTTCGGAAGTATCGTTTTCCTTCTTCTACTAGCCCTGAATGGCTACAAGCATTTAATAGATGAGTAAATGTGACATGATCAGGCTTCATACCTTTCTTAACCATGAGCTGAAAGAGAGTGACTGCTTCCGATCCATATCCATGAGCTGCATAGCCGGCAAGCATTGCAGTCCAGGCTATACTATCCGGATTTCTTATCTCAAAAAAAACTGTGTGTGAAGCATCCAACCTCCCAGTCTTGGCATACAAATCCGAAAGAGCAGTCACAATCAACATCCATCCGTAGAACCCGCAGCGACATATTACACAGTGAATAGACTCTACTAGTCTAATAGAACCTACACTTTCACATGCTTGAAGCAATGCCACCAGAGTGGCATCATCAGGTCGAATTCCATTCCTTCTCATTAATTTAAAACAACTGATCCCTTCCATTGGTGACTCATTTTCAGCATATACAGCAATCATCGAATTCCATGAAACTAAGCTTCTCACAGGCATTGATTCGAACAAATGACAAGCGGCACCCAATTTCCCACATTTTCCATACATGTTAATTAGAGAATTAACAACCTTTACCTCCACCAACATGCCCAATCTTTTTGAGAGCCCATGAATGGACCTACCTTCATCCAGAGCTTTCACATCAGCACAAGATGAGACGACTGATACAAGAGTAACCTCGTTGGGGTTCATAAAAGTCTCATTTCTCATCCTATGAAACGCATATAAACACTTGGCCAGGCACCCTTTACGCGAAAACCCGGAAATCAAAGAATTCCACGACACCAAATCTTTGTCGGGAATTTCGTCGAACAACTTCTCCGCATGTTCCTCACAGCCCACTTCCACGTACTTGGACACGAGCTGGTCGCCGACGAATCCGTGGCTGTAACTCACGGATTTGAGGACTCGAGCATGAACTGCCTCGCAGTTAGAGGCGGAGGAGCATTTGCTCAAGGCAAATATTAGAAACGACGCGAGCGAGTCCGCGTCGGAACAAGAATGAAGCCGGCACGACAGTGGGTAGGATAGGGCGTTTCGAGCCCTCAAAGGGTGATTGTAGTTTTGAGATTTGAAGTAAACCAGGGAGAGGTTGAAGAAGGGGACTGATGAAGGAGAGCATTTCGTTATCATGTTCCATCACTGAAATTCAAACATTCAGGACAATAACCGTAAGTGTTGTTTTTTTTTTTTGACTCCCAAAATATAAAGAAGAAAAAAGAAAAGAAGGGAAAGGTGCGCCCAAAATATAAAAAAGAAAAAAGAAATTGCATGTACACGCTACTACGTGTCGCTGCACTTGGTAATGATTCAAGCCATTCATTTGTCGAACTG
The DNA here is from genome assembly GCA_001662345.2 of Metrosideros polymorpha var. glaberrima. Classification (NCBI taxonomy): domain Eukaryota; kingdom Viridiplantae; phylum Streptophyta; class Magnoliopsida; order Myrtales; family Myrtaceae; genus Metrosideros; species Metrosideros polymorpha. The sequence goes on along the minus strand of BCNH02000006.1, from coordinate 10,193,776 downwards.
TGAAGCTATTGGATTTCATGAAAATGGTTAATTATGGCGTTGTAGAGGCATGGGTTTGATGGAGTTGATTTGAAGTAATGGTTTAGTCAGAGCGAAATTTTAGGATTTTGCGCGCGAGTTCCACATTGCGGATAGTTTTGAATATATGCTTCGGCTGAGAGTTTTGTTAGTGTGTAAGAGTCATTTTGTTAGCGATTAAGCTTTGTTTAACCGATTTGTAGTTGATGTAACGTTTTACTCGATTTCAACGTTGTTCCTCGCTTACTTGATAGTATTGCGAGTTCGACGACTTGAGTAATATTTGTTGTTCGGTCATAGGCATTTTCAGGTGAGTGATGTTATATCTTCTTCTAATTTATAAATTCATATTTCGAAAGCAATACAGATTATATATAGTATGAGTTATGGCATTGCATAAAAAGCTGGATTGAGCATTTACTACTCATTGGTTATTTTCGATTGTTTTAGAATACATGTTTTGCAAGGTAGTGTGGAAGTTTATGTATATGTATTGCCTTGCGAACCGGTTTATGAGATGAATCCTGAAATGAATTGGGAATTGTTTTACGAAAAGCAATTATGGATGAGTTGAGTTGTGAAAGGTTATGTGTTTCAGTTTATAAAGTGTATTCTGGATTTGATTTCTAATATTAGATGATGATGGTTTCATACTCAATATTATTGTGAACCTAGTTAACGGTTTCTGGGTATGCATACCGATTTTAGGATATCCTTATGGGCCGAGCCACTAGCTAATAATAGGTGGAGACCTTGCCAAGGGGAATCTTGGTTGTCTTGTCATTAGGCATTATGTTGTGATCATGGCTTGAAATTGAACAATAGATTAGTCGATGGAATAGACTATTGACGTCGTTTTGATAGAGATTGATTAGTGGACTTAATCGTTGATGTTTGAATTGAAATGATGGATTAAATGAGTATTTCTATGTATAAAGTTTTGTTGAAATGAAACAACTCATATTTGATTCAATATGTATATTATATCATGGGTTTGAATTATGAGTTGCCGGTATTGCTTTATATGTGCATAGTGTAACGCTCGGGGGTCCCACCTGCACGATATTGTCCGCTTTGGGCTTTGCAACTCTCACGGTTTTGTTCTCCCAGAAGCTGCCCATACAACACCCCGCAAAACGCGTCGTGCAAGTTAAAGACACCCTAACACTTTATAAACTGGCCCAAGACTCCCCCTAAGCGATGTGGGACGAAGAGCTGCACACACCCCCTCAGCGAGATGTCACATACTCCCCCCTCAGCGGCATAGCGTCCCCGCGTGCCCTCAACGACACCGCCAGCGCCCCGCTGCGGCCCCACACGCTGTCGGAAATCGGCTCTGATACCATTTGTAACGCCCGGGAGTCCCACTTGCACGATATTGTCCGTTTTGGGCTTTGCAACCCTCACGGTTTTGTTCTCCCAGAGGCTGCCCATACAACACCCCGCAAAACGCATCGTGCAAGTTAAAGACACTCCAACACCTTATAAACTAGCCCAAGACTCCCCCTAAGCAATGTGGGACGAAGAGCTGCGCACACTCCCTCAACGGAATGTCACACATAGTGGCGGCTCAATTTATTTAGAAGAGATGTATTACTCATTGAGCTGTGGTTGCACATCCCATTCATCTTATATGTTTTTCAGGTTCCTCAGTTAGCAGCAAATAGGTTGAAAGCTCTATCGACGAAAACTTTTGGTAGTAGGATTTTAGGTATGGACTTAGCTAGTTGTATTATTACTAGGGATGTGTATGGTCCGGATTGGTCCAGTCCCCGTATGGAATGGAGAACCCAAATCGATAGTCTCGATCCCCATATTTTTTGGACTGGGGACCAGTCCGGTCCCACTCCAGTGAGACCGGTAAACAATAGCTGCTTATTTCCAAAAAGTAATTCATTCGAACGTATTTGAAATTTTGAAGATGATTTTTTCCTTCTCTGTCTTCCCCGATTCTTTCCTTGATTTTCTTTCTCCTTTTCTTCAGCTCCGAGTTCTGGTTTGCCAACTTAATGATGATTTTTCTTGTGTTTTAGTCTGAAAAAACTGGTTCTTTTTCTCATGAAATATATTTAAGATGGAGGATTAAGGCTTCCTCATGTCAAAGTCCCTGTCTGTTGATTCATATTTGTGGTTCTTTTACTCATAATTCAAGCATATGTATTTACTCTTGCAGGTTGAGGGCCCAAAATCACCTGAAGAAATGCTTACGATACTAAGGGTTTTAGCCGAACCAAGGGTTTCTATTCTAGGTTAAGAATTTTTAAAAAAAAAATATATGCATATATATAAGTGTGTGTGTGTGCGCGCGCGGGGGGATCGGTCCGGTCCGGGTGGTTCGGTCCTATCCCCCTAGAATCGGAAACCAAACCGCCCAGCCACCGGTTCCATTTATAGGGACTGGGGATCGAACTAGTATCCTTCGGTTTGGTCCAGTCCGATCCACTTTGCTTATCCTATTATTATCGAGATGATATTTGTTAGGTTAGCTGAGTTCTAAGTTGTATATAATATTTTTGATAAATATTAGAAACTCTGATGTTGTAAACAATCTACTAATATTATGTCCTTCAGGTGGAAAGACGGTTATGTAATCCCATTCTTAGTAAATTCGGAGTGTGACTAGAACAACAAACAGTTAAAGGTCAACTCATCCATCAAGGGCTCTTTCCACATCTGGAGGATTTACCGTTGGATTAAAGTCAACGAATGTCCGTTGGCAGTAAGTATTGTCCACCGTTGGAAAAATAACAGTTAATGTCCACCCTCAGCCGTTTGATCGGTCTCGATTCAATGCATCACACCTTCATCTAATTGTTTTCGTATGCGATAAAAATTATGGTTTGCCTCCATAAATTAGTTTCTCTTGATCATCCCAACTTCAAAGGCGCGCTCATCTTGCACAAAACGAAAGAGATGCTGTTACAAATGCTAGTTACTTTTATGTTCAGAGGCACAAGCTGTCCAATTGGAAGGAAGCCGGTCCGAAGTCGGGATCGGCAGGTTGCGGACATTCACATCGATAGGTAGCATCCGGTATTCGACCCCATCCTGTCTGAATATCTCGATCAAGTGTTCGATCAGGACGGCTCTCCTAATCCACTTCTCTTTGGTGTCGTGATGTTTGATCTTGTGCACGAGCCACAGCGTCATGGTTATCTTGTTCATGTCCTCTAGGTCCCTTATTAGGACCAGCGGCTCCGGGTGCCAGTGGTCGCTCCGGCTTTCCACATACCTGCAGTTTCCGCGGACAAATCAGCGCGGGACAGTTGAAGTCATCAAGGAAACATTAGACCCAACATTACTGCACTCTGTCACTCAAGTACAAGATTAGGAATGCAAGCATTGGACGCCATGAGCAAGCAGAGAATGCTTTGATGCTGCACTCCTAAGTTCTATAGGCTCTGTCCTAATTCGTTTTTTGTTGCTCTAGCATGGATTGACCTCGTATTATGCAGATGAGAGACGACACAAGCATGATAAAAGTTCCGACAGAACGAAGAAAATGAAGTTGTATACGTACTGTATAATCTTCGATTTCAACTTGTGGATCTTCTCCATGGGAGTGGAGATGTGCAGGCAAAAATAAATGGTCTCCAGCATCTCCACGCTACGGTTGTAATTGCTTATAGCCTTGGTGGCTAAGACGCTGTTGGGGTATCTGATCTTCAGGTTGTCGAGCTTCCGAAACACGGTGGTCAGTATATTCATCTCTTCAACAACCATCTGAGAACCATAACAAAAGTAAGAACAGGAGAAAGGTCACAAAATTTAACTGGTGGGTACAGATCTTTCGGTCCCTCGATACATACCGACACTCCATCCACTTCGCAGAGATCACCAACGTCATACGGGTGCATCACGAATAAGAAAATAATCGCTTCGAATACCGTCTTGCAGCTATTCCCAAAGACGAAGGCCAACAAAATGAGCTGTGAGCTTATGAAGACGAGGAACTGCATGATGGGGACTCCTAGTATGATGAGCCAGATTACAGCAGTGACAATAGCCACAAGAACGTCGAGCATGCTGTGGAGGTCGTCGATGGCTGTGTTGGTGTCGTTGAGAGATTGGGCAAGTGCCTTTCTCTCTTTAAAGGCAGTAATCTATGACAAAGCAAACCTCAGTATTTTCACATGGCTTCAACATAAAAGAGAGAGACAGAGACAGACAGATACAGAGAGAGAGAGTAGATCATATCAATAGTACTTGATGACTTATCTTATCCTATGTAGTTCATAGGAAGAAAATGTTGCTCACCACCCAATTTTCAAGAGATTTCCTGTCAATTACACGATTTCCTGCAGCAGCTCGGCGTACGATTTCTGCAGCTTCATCCTTCTTCATGAATTGCATCAGGTCATCAAGACAAATGAGCCTGTTAATAAAGAAAATGAAGACAATGTAAAGTGAAAGTAGGAACTGATCACTCAGCATCCTGAATGTAAATCAAAAGAAGGGCAAAAGCGACTGGAGAAAAATCTAACTCTTACTCGGACCCTGGTGTGGCCACATTGCGAAAAATCTTCCTGGCCACCTCTTTAGCCTGGCACACACTTCTGATCTCCATCAAAGACCCATCTTCCATGTTTGAATCCAGTATCTTCTCGTCCAGAGTCGATAGAGTCTTGTGCTGAAGGATATCCATCATCCTCCCAATATACCAAGCCGATACGCTCTTCTGATTAATCCTCCTTCCAGCTGAATCTGTGCTTCCTCCAATCTTGGGACGGTTCGTCGATCTTCCGCTCTGCATCGATCCGCCGCCTTTTGGTAGGAGTGTTTCTCTGAGATCACTTGAAGCAGCATCAACATGCTGCAACTCTGTTGTCTTCGGGGCGTCGCCACATTCCTCCTCCCCTTCATTGTGCCATATGGCTGCTTTCACCGAGAGTGTCTCGATGACGAATTGATCGAATAGAGCCTCGTGAATCCGCTCGAAGTAGGTATTGACATGGAAGGACGAAGCGAGGACCTTGACGAGGAGTGTCTTCAAGAGCCAAATCACTGATGCCACCAGGAAGCATACTAAAACCTTGGTCACATAGGGCAAGGCCCGGCTGCCAGCCTTCTTTTCCATTTCGGCATTGAAGGTGAAATGCCACACGAGCAAAACAAGGCCCAACCAGAGGCAGTTTCGCACTGCCCTCCATAGTCCATAGATGAAGTATAGAACCCTCCTGTGCCGTAGGAAAACCTGTTCGACGACTTTGACGACAACCCGGACCACACAACTCGATATTAAGCGTCCTGATACTAAAGCCAAAATCATGGCTTCCCATTTCCATATCGGAAGATCCCACAGGGTTTGCCTCTTTAGACTTGGAATACCGAGGCTGCAAATCAAGGCGAGCACAAGTATTAATAGAACCAAGCATTGGAGAATCATTAACCTGCCAAACTTCATCTTCTTCAGCTCTTCGGGGATATCTTTGACCCAATCATCCTTGACATCGTCTGGTTGACACGGTTCCTTATCATGAAGGTGCATCGACCGAGAATTCACCTTGCTCCAGATAAAGGTCCATGGGCTCTCGCGGGAAGCATCGTCGGGACTGGATCTTGATTGGTAGCTTTGCTGGTCGGATGTGTCTTGGCTCTGTCGGCAAACCGCTTCCATTAGTACTTCATGGAATGAGACCTTGGGTCTCTTGAATGTTCTGGGAGTGTTACTTCTATTCGCAATTGTTTCTTTGCTCGAAGTGTCGCCACTTTCGAAATTCACTGCAATTTCTCCTCCATGGCTACGCAAATTGATGGACTGAGCCATGTGAAATCCTGGAAAACTAGTATTTTCTACAAGAAGTGCTTGTTTCACTCTTCACCAAGTTTTGTGCTCTTGCTCATGTTTTTATGGACTTCCTGGGAAGTGACAATGATATTACAAGTCCTGAAATGTGACCTGCAACAGTTTATTGGAGAATATATGCCCCATTTTTTTTTGGGGGGTCATAATTTATATGCTCCATCTGCTTAATATCTGCATCTGTCTGATTTCTGAAGTACGATGTTCTTCTTGTGAATGACACGCCAAAGGAGATCATTAATTAGAGTATCAACACTGTAGAGCATAGAAACTTGACAAGCAGAATCGATTCCAATGAAAAGGAATGGTGCAGATACAATCTAAATGGCATCAAGAAGATCATGATATGAATTCTGCCCCATCGATCGATTGACACAACATGCGAGCCCCGCACCATGATCTGCGCAGGGAAAGCAAATGTTTGAGCAGTTAAGTCGAGGTCTCGAGCAGACGAAACTTCGAGTCCTGATGGCCATTAACGTGGAATTACGACTCCATTTACCATCATCTACAGAAATATTACCGGTCCTGGATCATATGATCAGGGATTTCGCCTGGCGATGCGTACTTTAAACCGGATCCTAAATCAAAGGCATTTCTTCAACAGTATGCAGATCAGTCTAGCTGAGTTCCCTTCCTTTTTTTTTTCTTTTCTTTTTGTGGTTCCATGAACGTGATTATTGAGAGAATAAGTCACTTCAAGCATCAATTTTTACCATTCATCATGTCTAGAGGTTCTCCTCTTTCTGTTGTTCCTCTGCAGCCTCTGGTACGTGGCCACAGAATGAGCATCAAGAATTCTTAAAAGGAGAATAATTCGAATTACAACTAAGGGCTCTATTTTTTCGTGAAAAATAAATTATTTAGATGACATTTTTCAAAAAAATCCCTTATATTACTTTAAAAAATGCATAAGCGAAAAATATTTTCGTCGTCTACGAAAATATTTAAACAAATTTGTTGTCGAAAATGAAAATATTTTTCATTGGCCGATTATTTCAAGGAACCAAGTGATCATTTTTAGGAGAATATTTTCCAAATCACTTATTTTTCGTGAAACAAATGAAGCCTAAGTTCCAATTATTTGATTGTGTTTGACTGCTAAGTTAAGTGCTGATCCACGGGCTTCATAAGTCAACACGGATGTAATTTGTAAAATCGCATGTGTTTTACAGCTTTGATTCATTTTTAATTTTCTTCTTCCTGTAAAGCGATACTTCATATTAGTATTTTGTCCAAATGGGCCAAGTCCCGCGTCTCCAATCCAGTCAAAAGTAAGCCATTCATGCGGTAATCAACGGATTCATTGGAAAGCGGGATAATAACGTAAATGATTCATGAATTTTGGTCTAACGTGTATTATGGTCCCGGAACTTTTAATTTATTCAATATAATATCTGAACTTATGATACATGTTCAATTTAGTCTCTGAACTATATGAAAATGTTCAATATTTATCATTTCATTAATTCAAGTTTAGGGACAACATTGAATATTTTCATACAGTCCAAGGATTAAATTGAATATGCACCAAAACTCAAGAGGCTACATTGATCAATTTAAAAGTTCAAGGAAGAAATTGCACATTTAGCTAAAGTTCAAGAACCACATTGAATAATTTAAAATTTAAAGACCACATTGGACATTGAACCAAAGTTTAGAGATCATCTATGCCATTTTTCCTTAGAAACCATGCCGAGCACGAACCAGACATGGAAAGTGCCGCTCATTTTACCACTGGAACTTCATCGCTATAAATTCAATCGGTAGAGTTTTCAATTCTATCATATCAACTAGGCAGATCGAGTCGGATTTCCATGAGGATGCAATCCCATTAAAAAGATAAGACGTATATGATTTTTCGGGTCGGGCCAGGTTAAGCCGAAAGGTAGACGGGCGAGGCTTTCCAAATATATAGTATCGTCCCCGAGGCCTATCCATTTATCTATCGGGCTTAACAGGCTTGAACAGATAGTCAAACTCATGTTAGCAAAATCTAATGTGGGATCGGACATGACCTTGTAATGTTCTTCTAGCCCAATTCCTTGGACCTTGGGACTGTACGATGTTGATGTCCAATAGGCCTCTCATGAGAGTCAATGAGCCTAATAGACAGCTTCTTTGGATACAGAGTCAACAGGCAGCCTCGGAGCCCAAAAAGGACCTCTTTGCCTTCAAAATTGATGAAAACGTTTTGGATAAATTTAGATTATGCCAAAAAATGATTATATATCTACATTTATGTGTGTCGATTTTAATCCAGATATATAATAATGTTATATGCTTATATCCTCTTTGGCTTCTATAATTTCTTTTCTCGAATCATGGAATTTTGGTATGATAAGGTATGATGCTCTTATGTGTCGATCCAAAATTTTTAAAAAAATCTTTTGACTAGAAGAATCAACACCACGAACCCTCGAAAAGGACAAACCGGCAAGTAGTTATACTATCTCTAAGTTTTACCCACCCAAACATCTTTTTAAAAGGGTGAAAATTGGAAAGGTGTTCTAATTGTCTTTTCTCGTAACTTTATCCTTACGGTGGTATTGGCTAATAAAAGTTACGAAGAATCAACACCACGAACCCTTGAAAAGGGCAAACTGGCAAGTAGTTATACTATCTCGAATTTTTACCCACCCAAACATTTTTAAAAAATGATGGAAATTGGAAAGATGTTCTAATGGTCTTTTCTCGTAACATTATCCTTACGGTGGTATTGGCCAACAAAAGTTATGAAGAATCAAGACCACGAACCCGCGAAAAGGGCAAACTAGAAAGTAGTTATACTATCCCCAAGTTTTACCCATTCAAACATCTTTTAAAAAGGGTAAAAATTGGAAAGGTGTTCTAATTGTCTTTTCTCGTAACTTTATCATTACGGTGGTATTAGCCAATAAAAGTTGCGAAGAATTAACACCACGAACTCTCGAAAAGGGCAAACCGGCAAGTAGTTATACTATCTCGAAATTTTACCCACCCAAACATCTTTAAACAAGGGTGGAAATTGGAAATGTGTTCTAATGGCCTTTTCTCGTAACTTTATCCTTATGGTGGTATTAGCCAATAAAAGTTACGAAGAATCAACACCATGAACCCTTGAAAAGGATAAACCGGCAAGTGGTTATACCATCCCAAAGTTTTACCCACCCAAATATTTTTTTAAAAGGGTCGAAATTGGAAAGGTGTAATAAGTCTTTTCTCGTAACTTGATCGTTACAGTGGTATTGGCCAATAAAGTTACGAAAAATTAACTTAGATAAGGTATGATACTCTAATGTCATTTCAACCTTTATCCTTTTCCCTTTTTTTTGTGCCGCTTATTTTATAGTATAAACTCATCTCTTCATTCTCATACTCTATGTGAAAGATGATATTAATAATTCGGTCAGCTACCATACCATTTGAATTATATGTCTTTTGCTTAAATGTTTCTCATTTGTCTTTTCCCTTTTCTTTTTCCATTTTGACCTTATTTTCTCATATTAATTCCTTTTGATCTCATTCCTCATTCCATTCTCTTGTCCAGTTCAGACATGATTAGCATTTGATTTTTCGCACGAGTATGTATTTTGTAAGCGCAAAAGGGACCAAGATAGAGCTGTCATTTTCGGCTTCCATGCCGAGTCAATTGATTTGGCGAGACTCTGAAACGAGAATGTGCATTCTCCCGCCCCATGCCAAAACCCACATCGATAAGGAGAAATCCTGTCGAATCATATATAAACTAACATTCATCTCCAAATGGTTAATACCTTGTTCTCTTACATGAATCGATTGGATGATTGCAGCTCCGTCGGAAAATGCAGGTACGGCTCTAACCTTCTAAATCCATCTTTCCGTGTAACCAAAAGACATATTCGAATATTTTGGAATCCCCTTCTCTATTTCCATTTTTGAAAAGATATTATTACATGATCCGTCTTATACTAAATTTGTGAGTAAATTCCACGTGGATCTCGGCGTGTGAGGTTTGACTAAACGACTGCTGGGTCATCACGGAGGCTACGCAACATCGTATTCTCGATGGTCTTAATCATTACTGCAAGGACCCTCGGAAAAAAGCAAAAGAGGAAGAGGCCGCTGTCTATTGATCTCTGTCACGGGTTCAGTTCAACCCCATCCTTCCTCCCCCACCTTTAACATGCCCGGGGGGTGGGAAACGTCATCCTTTCGTGCCCTTCGAATTAAAAAGGAGAAAATGACACAAATAAACATAAATTTTAGTCAAATGTGTAATGTTGTTCATGAATTTTTAGTTTATCTAATATGTTTATTGAACTTTAACTCAAAGTGCAATATTATTTCTGAATTTTTTATTAGCTCAATGTGATCCTTAAACTCTTAATTAGCTTAACGTGCTTCCTAAATTTTAGTACATATTCAATTTAGTCCTTGGACTATATGAAAATATTTAATATTATCCTCACATTGATTCAAGTTCGGGGACAATATTGAACATTCTCATATAGTCTAAGAACTAAATTGAACATGTACTAAAAGTTCAGGGATCACATTAAATAAATTAAAAATTTAGGGACGCAATTACATATTTGGCTAAAATTCACGGATCACATTGAATAAAAGTAAAGTTCAAGGATGACATTCCACATTGGGTCAAAGCTGAGGGACCATTTGTGTATTAAAAGTAGCATGTCTCTCTAGCTCCCCTCCTACAGTCGCACAGAGTGTAAAAGAGAACCGATTGACAAAAGTGCACAAATATAAACGTAAGAGAGCCACACATACATACCAAGATCGACATAATCAATTGTCATGATTAATCCGATTCATGTAGATCCCAATTCGAGGGAGATTTTGAATGACGTGCGTTGATATGTGCGCTTCGAAGAAATCTTGGAATCATATGTAACTTATATCGACTCAATGAGTTACGAGAGTGAAAAGCATATGACATGACATTTTATTTAACGAAATGGTCATATTGAAAAAACTACTCTAAACGTAACTCAGATCAAAGATAGGTACGCTTGAGAAAAAAATATGGATTAGTTGTTGTTTTTGCGTAGTCAAGTGTGAATTAAATTCAGACTAAATAACATAGGACAAAATGTGTTGTATCCTCTCGTAAACGAAGTTGAATAACAAGCATAAGGTCGAATATTGTTTATATTACTGGGCTAATTAGTAGTCTAGGAGTCATCCCTCTAGGGCAATTGGTAATGTATTGTCTTCTCTATTCTATGTTGTGTAACTTTGGCCAGCATAATATTAATTTCGTTTAGCCTTCTAAGTTATTCCTATGCCCCATAGTGAGGGCTTGCGGCCCTTGCCTTCTCGTCAAAAGGGCCACAAGCCCTCACCGTGGCCCATGGGAGGGTTGTGGCCCTCACCAGTGAACGTGGGAGGCACGGCCGCCCCATTCTAGCTAAACACCCCCCTCAAGCAATAATGGATCCAATGTATAGTGCTTTTTATTGCTTTTTACTATCTTTTTCCCTTTAATTGGTTGTGTGAAACCCACTTATTACCACGTGACCTCGAAAGTTATTAATAAAAATTATGTCAACATTTTCCATAACTCGATTTAAATGGAATTGATGGGAGTTCTTAATTTCACTTTTGGGACAAATTGTAAAACTCAGTTACATTATTGTAACAAATTATGGGATTTTTGTTGCATTTATCCCTTTAGTATTATATACACATTTACATTCATCATCCTTGATATAAATAGTTATATTTTGAGAAATTACATTGCATATCAATAACGATAAAGGAGAGTACAAATATATTATACAATTTGTGTATCTTTTAAAAATGTTAACCCGTTGCCACGAACTGGCATTTCTCTTTAGTGAGATGCATATTTTCTTCATACTCGATAGTCTATTTATTTTGGAAAAAAATTATTATGAAAGAAAATTTTCCTCATTTTTCAGTGTTCCAATCACTTAAGAAAATTAGTCAATGGACAACCTATGTTTGAACTTAGGAAAATGGTTGTCTTTTAAAAAACAAAATCATTTTTCAACATGCAGCTACATCACAATGTTCAGGCCCAGGTCCCTTGACACAAAGCCGAAGAGCCTAGTGTCATGGGCCGACGGATCCTTGGTCATGGATTAGCCCGTACGGCGCCTGGCGAGCCGAAACACGCCAGGCCAACCTTCTTTCTATTGTCGATCTTAAGAACAATATGGCGAACGGCTTCCTCATATCGATCGTACCACGCCCAGCTAAGCCCGAGCATCTAGTCCATTGAACGAGACACTTAGTTTACTTTAGATACGACAACTGGTTTTGGCCTGCCATGGCCTCATTTGTCACGCCTCGACCCTCAAGCACGCGAGGATCCTTGTTACTTCTCTTGGGTCATTAAAAATGCGACATCCTAGGACGCGTCGTCGACCCATTCTTTTATCTTTTGATTAACGCAAGCGAAAATGATTAATAAACACCCGAACAAACACGACAACAGAGATAACAGGAAAAACAACATAACTAACATCATTAGCAAAACTCACACTTTATTTATGTACTTGTTAATCCTAGGAAGTTATATGTACAAGCCATCGCTTCGGGTCACTTCCTATGAAGACCATCAAAAAGATATCGGGGTCGGGGTTAACTTATCTTCGCTACTACGAGGTTACACCAAAAAGTCGGTCCTCCAAGCCCAACTTAGAGGTAGTACTCGGGAGGAGGCTTGGGATTGCTCTTTACATCCAGGTCGGTCTTCGGATCTTCAACAGCGCCGTCAAGAACCTCTACGTCCATAGGATCTCAAACTTCTTCGCCCGGACCTCTACCTCCGCCCGATCCATTAAAACCCCTCAAAAGATCTAAGAGGGCATCACTGTGGCGAACGAACCATGCCTTAAAACGGTGAGGTATCAGCTATCTCAACACTTCGTCGACCCAGACCGTCGTAACATGAAGCTCATAATTGTAGTCTGCGTCAGGGACCATGTATAGCGTTATCACAAGGCTCTGGTCTGTAGGAACCCTGAACCGCATGATTTTCGTATTCATACTATAGGTCTGAAAAGCGGTTAACAACAACAAGTGAGAAAAAATCTCAATAAGTTAACAATCTAAGTCCTGTTTTAGGATGCCGATTCGCCTAAAGCATACTCTAAACATGCAGCTTAATGTCGATAACAGATCAATAGTGAGCAATTCTCGCTCTATTTAATCTATAATAGGTTCGGGCAACTCTACTCACTCAACAGACAAACCGCAGGCATTCTTACCTCGCCTTATCACATACTCTACATGATATTAATTATAGCATTTTATAAACAATGCAATCAAACAAGGCACACAATCAGAACATATATCACCATTTCTCATGCGTAATACATCTAAGCGTGTTCCAAATTTATGCCTAGTGATTACGCCCGCTCTCGGGCACGGCACAACCCGAAGGTTGGCGGTCTTTCGGCATGACCGGGTATCGTCCGCTCCATCGGGCACGACAACGTCTCCTCCTGGTCAATAAGATGCGGCCCCACCCCGACCTCCCTCGTAAGTAGACGGCATTCCATAAAAGGGAATCGGTCCAGCCTCTTCCGCGATCCATTATCCGAACTCCTGCCAGGCGTTCGATAATACCATCGATAAAATCGGGCATCATCCCCAATTACTATTGAGGGTTCGTACACTTTGTGATCACACGAGTACACCAATCATGCATACAAATCTTATTTCTTCTTTCTTTTAGCCAATGCAACCATGATACATGCTCATACCATGATTCTTGCTCATACGTCAAACTTATTGCAATTCTCACACGTAAAAATGTAATAAATAAATCACACGTGATCATATAAATGTGATTTTCCTATCAAACTTCACGTGCTTCATTTTTTAAGCCTCATAGATTATTCCAATATACAAGACTTGGCATCCAAGCACGATATCTTATGAATTATAGTTTATATTCCAAAAATTGCATTATTTTCAACTAGAAAATCATAGTTCAAGAGGCAACCATCTTTCTAAGGCAATTTACCATTCAAACCACACAAAAGCATGCATGGAACTATTGCATATCACAAGCATAAGACACATTAATTAACAACTTATCACCCAACTTTGATAGCTTATCAACTAATCACGATAGCTTATCGCCTATTTGATGATAGCTTATCATCATATCACTTCCACTTATCATTTTATGATAACCTATCAACTAATCCAACCATAGTTAAATATAAACCTCACTTAATCTAACCATAAGTGCAATTAACAACCTAACCAAGAATTAGGGAGTTAACTCACTAGTTTAATGGTGACAAATGGCAACACAGCGCGGCAAGGGTGCGGCATGGCAGTGGCAACGGCACGGACGGTTTGGCTTGGACTCGGCACGGCGCGGCGAACGACGATGATGGATGGCTCGGTGGCGAAGGCACGACACAGCTACACGACGGCAAGGACACGGCTCAAGTTCAACAGAGTGATGAACGGCGATGGTGAAAGAGAGAAAATGAGAAGAAAAAGAGAGAGAGGAGAGGGCGAGAGAGAGAGAGAGAGAGAGAGAGAGAGAGAGAGAGAGAGGGCAAGAGAGTGAAAATGAGAAAGAAAGAGAGAATTGTCTTGCTTAACTTCTTCACCAAGTTGCATTATTGCAACTCATTAATGCAACCCCAAAATTTTAATCAATTTTGCTCTTGAAATTAAGACAACTTTAAACTAAATAATTGAGGAAAGAAGGAAGAGAGAGAGAGAGAGAGAGAGAGAGAGA
>BCNH02000006.1:10161573-10179195 GCA_001662345.2 Metrosideros polymorpha var. glaberrima | reverse complement strand
GGAGGGGGGGGGAAGGGGGACGGCCACACTTGATGAAGAAAGGGGAAGACTTGTCCAACATTAAACTATCTTGTCTTAAGTCCATAATGAGTCCTTCAAAGTCAAGTTTTTTTTCTAGAATTGGTATTTTGATAATTTTCACCATTTGCACTATTTATACGGGCTTGCACTATTCACGTGAGCTTGGCACTATTCACGAGGGCTTGGGCTTGAATTTAAAGGTTTTAGTGGGTTATATATCCAATAGGCTCTTTATTTGGGCTAAAAATGAGCTTTCGGGAGCAAAATGATAATTTTCTCTTATAGGGTCTCTTGGTAGCTGAATTTCATAGGAAGTAGGCCCGTTAGTTCATGCCAATTCTGTAATGTCTCTTTGGTTCTCAACTTTCAACTTACCGTCACTTATCCGAAATTTTAGGGTTTACCGATAAATTTTGATATCTCTATTTTGTAACGTCCGATACTCTTTATTAGATTAAAATTCATGGTTAAAATCAATCGAATTCAATTTTAGTACATTGATCGAAATTTAGGGATATTACATCATTAGGATAGCAGCATCAGCTCCCAACCAATTTGTACACGAGAAGCCAACCTCGCCTTCAAAGCTCCTAAAGGTATACTCTTTCTAACCTAGAACTCCTAGCACAAATCGCTCTGACACCACTCCGAAGGACTAGTTGCATTCATCCCCTCAGCATCTCCAACTCTACTCGATGACACCATTAGCTCCACTCATAAGGGCATATGAGTACGAGAGAACCAGGCATTCTGTCGGCCTATGTCATTCTCCCCCACTCAATTCCGCAACATCCTCGTTGTGGGTTGTTTTGTTGCTTCCCTGCATCACTTCGGCACCATCAACGCCGCTGTGGGGACTCACATGGATGGTGGACGCTCACCCAACAGAGTAACCCCTCTCCATTGGTAGAGTCTTCCAATTAGAGCCTTTCAAGCTAGTCACTTGGGGTTCTTTTCTTGGGCAAGTGTGGCATTTGGGTCAACTGCACCTTTTGGCATCACCTTCTTTCTCCTACTCAGTTTCTTAGGATCAACTGACCAATAGAGGTATTTCCTTGTTGAAAACATGGTCGTAGACCTATCTTGAAATCCGCCTATTGATCCAGGAATGTTATCCCCATTCAGTGAGGAACTCGATTCTTCCTATGCCCCCATTGTCATCCTAGAAGTTGGTCGAGAACCACGCTTTGTCCGAGCACGTTTTGCCTTGGCGATTTACTCTCTGCCCTTGTAGGACCGAGTAGACCACAAGTTTTCATCGACTCTGACTCACTTACTAGAGGGAACCTACTCTGATACCACTATTGACACCTAAATTTTGACTCCATTCTAGGATTAATTTAAAATTTATTTCAGTAATTAATTTGCATAAAAATTAGGGGTTGACCCAGCCCCTAGCCTAAAATATTTAAACTAATTACATTTAATTTTCATATAGATTTATAATTATTTTTTTAGCATGCATAATTATACATTTTTGCATTAAAATCGGATCGGGTGGCAAAATTGAACCGAAAAAGGACTTGCGGACCGAACCAAAAATCATTGAAAAATTCGGTTAAAGCACATGGGATGGGCTGCTGAGTTGTACAAAATTTTGGGGCTAATTTAATGTTTAATCCAACCCCTTTAATTTAATTAAGCATTTTAAGCTAAAAAAAGTCCATAATTAATTAATAAAATGCCAAAATTAAGCCCGAAAGAGGCGAGCGAGCCCATGAGAGAGCTAAGCTCAACCCAGCCCATCCAATGGGCTGAATGAACTGTCCAAGGATTTAATTGAGAGGAAAAATGAGATTTGGGGTCAATTTGTAAATAGTAAAAAGTTAGGGGGCCAAAGTGCAAATATAAAAAATTGAGAAAACCCTCGAAACCTTTATAAATACCCCGTTATAAGCTCTAAAGAGGGGGGTGTGTCATAATTCTCTGAAAAAGAGGCACCAAATTTGAGAGAGAAGAGAGAGAGAGAGAGGTCGGGCTCCCATCCAACCGACGGGCCACTTTGTCGCCGCTGCCCCGCCCTCATCGCTGCTCCTCCGACCGCGAGCCACCTATCAATATGAAGCTCGTGTGGAGTACTTCACATCCATCTAAGAAGAACGTCCAGAAGATCACCGGTCGTGGAGAACTGAGCTCGAGAAAACCCCCAATCGCTGGTTCGCATGCCCAAACCCAGAAATTCCAATTTGCCAGGCCAACTTCCGACGCGATTTCCGATCAATTCCGATCATCCCCTGAGGCCCACGAGGAGTCAAAACGAAGCTTGTGCGAAGCTATTCACATATGTCTAAGCCGATTGCCAAGAAGAGCCACGATCGAGACGAGCCAAGTCCACGAACAAGGCCTGTCGCAGCCCCTGTTTCTACACAAAAACAGGGGCTGATTCTATTCCGCTCGCTAATTGGAGCCACTCCGGCCGACGACGACCACTCCCAGGTGTCCAGTGGTGTCCCTTGAAGTCCCAGGTGTGTCCTCAATCAAAGCCCATTCGAAGAAGAAACCGCGGAAATACGTAAACCAAGTGCACACAAGGTGTTTGACGAATTGCCCAAGTGAAGTCCGGCGACCTGCTGCTGTTCCGTCACTGTCCCAGCATCCTACGATGGTTCGGTGGTCCCCTGGTGGTTCGTGGGTGGTTCGGTGATCAACGGTGGCCGGCCCTAGCTTGGGGATTGCGATTTTCAAAGAAGGAAAGTCAATTTTCGCAAGTCCAAATTAGGTAACTCCTTTATCTGAATATTCTTTATTGAATATATGACCTAATTTCAAATTATATGATCTAAATGTGCATATTTTAGAAGATTTCCAGATTTAACTTGATTTTTAATTATTATGAAAAATTTTCTAAAATAAAAAATAATTCATAAAAGGATTTTCCTTTTATTCGACAACGTGCAAACGTGAACTGATCTTAACCACAATATCGCGCCCCCTCGCATGGAAATTTGGACTGTCCAATCTATAGCCATGTAGATTTGATTCTCCACATTTATTAGTCGTTTGAATTATTTTTGCTAAAATTATTTGGATATCTTTCCTAAATTAAAAAATTCGAAATTCTTTTTTTAAATCAAAATAAGTAGGAAAGTGAAATTTACTAGAGATTCCATCTTTAAAATCATATTTAGAAAGATATAATTTTTTAGAAATCATATCTCATAGGTTGCATTCCATTTTAGAAAGATAACGTTTCTTAAAAACGATATCTCACAGGATTTAGTTTCATTTAAATAATCTTGCATATAGATTAGCATTGCATCATTTAAGTAACAATTCATCTTAAAATCTTCTAGAACTAGGATAAGATTTTCTAAAATATTGTTGGGATTTAATTTCAATTAATTCCTAAATATTAAAGATAATCTTCATTTAGGATAGTTTGAATTTCATGCATTTTTTATTCCGAAAATCATAAAATACCAAAAATAAACATTCATATGCGTGTCATGTATTTGGTACATCATTTAGTTTAGGTTCATCTTAGTACCATGTCTAGGATCATTTGTAGTATCATGTCTAGGTTCATTAATTTAATTTGATAGCTTAAATTAAATGCGTGCCATTTAGTATAGTTGCATACATTTTACCCATCATTTAGTAAAGGTAAGTTTAGGACCATAACGTGTGACATTTATTTCATAAGTCATTAGATTCATGTCATTTAATTTAGTGCATTTCATATAGTATAGTGGCATTGCATTTTAGTATAAAGTTGCATTTATTGCATTTCATTAAATAAGTGAAAACTCCAAATTAATTGCATTAGTCTAAGTCTTACGCTTTGGAAATAAGCGTTAGGGATTAGGCTGCAGCGTCCAGGTACGTCATCTTTCCCTCTTTGCAATTTATTTAACGCTTCGATTATTTAGTGTTAAATAATGTTTGTGCACTCGCATGAATACCTCACATGTTAAAGCTTTCATTTAAAATTAATCCAAAGCTGCATGCTCAAATGTTTTCTTAAATAAAAGAACGGTACCGAAAGGGTATTAGAGTAATTTAGCGTAACCAAGTCCCCGTACTCATAATCTCTAGTTCAAAGGAATAGAGTATTTCTCCCGATACTTTATTTAGGTGTCTAATCGACCTACCGTAAATTGATTAGTGGCGACTCCAAAGTTAAATCATTTGCATGTTAATTATTTGAACTTAAGTCACGATTTGGTAAAGCTTGGGAGAGCTTAAGCTAGGTTAGTTAATTTATTAATTGACTTAGTAATCCATTAGCCTAGATTTTTTTTCGAAATTTAGGTTGCGACAACCACTTGTCACGGGCTGACAAATCCTTGACCATGGATTAGCCCATGCGATGCCTAGTGAGCCAAGACACGCCAGGCCAGCTTTCTTTCTACGGCTGATCCTAAGAACAATACGATGAACAGCTTCCTCGTATTGATTGTACCATGTCCAGCTAAGCCCAGACATCTAGTTCATTGAGACACTTAGTTTACTTTAGGTATGACAACTAGTTTCAACCTGCCATAGCCTCATTAGGAGAACGGCATCAACTCCCGACCAGTTTGTACACAGGAGGCCAATCCTGCCTTAAGAGCTCCTAAGGGTATATTCTTTCTAACCTAGAACTCCTAGCATAAATGCCCTGACACCACTCCCACGGACCTATTACATTCATCCCCTTAGTATCTCAAACTCTACTCGATTAGTAGACTAGCTCCACTCACAAGGGCATACAACAACACCCTAGCATCTGTGCTTGGGATCCTTGTGGCCGTGTACTTAGCTCTTATGCCTAGGTCTCAACCCAAGGCCGCATTCGGATCCTCAATACCCAAGGTCGGGTTCTTTGAGATTAGATCAGGATCCCAGTGCCCATGCTCGAGTCCCCGTCGGCCAAGCCCTGGTCCATCAAGGCAATGGCCAAGACCTCGACACTTGTGCCCAAGACACCCCCAATGACCATGTGTGGGTCCCCGATGGCAATGCGTGGGACCCTAGTGGTTGAGCTTGGTCCTCAACTCCTGCACTCGAGCCTAGGTTCCCATGCTCATGCACGAGATCTTGGAGGTCAAGCTCGAGTCTCCTAATCAAGGACGAGCCTGTGACTCTCAAATCCACTCGGGGCTTATGGTTGTACTCGAGACTTTTTCTCATTTACATGTAGCATAATTTTGTTAGGCCGACGCTATTTCCACCCTTTAAATGACTAAATCCACCCCCATTTGCTTTAAAAAGACAAAACTGCCATCAATCTTTCAATTGCAATTTAAAGTGGTGGCCTCACTCCTTTTTCTATTTTTTTTTTTCTATTTAGGATCTAGTTACCATGATTAAGCATTTCACATATTTTGTTTTTTAGTGTATTAAAGAAAAAGTACATTCTTAGATATTCGTATAAAGTTTCACATGCTCTGTGTCATATTATATCGCCAATGGTAAGGAAAAAAGACATTCTTTCATTTAGTAAATTTTTTTTTGAAGTCTCTTGTTTATCATTTATTTTAAAATAATTTATATATTATTTGTCCATCTTACCTCAAAAGCTCACTTTCTTGGTGAAATTTTTATTTTTTGATTTCATTAGTCCAAAATATTTATCAAGTCTCTTTATTTACTATATTAACAAATTCATCTTTTTTCCTTACTATATTGGCGAGATCGTGTGCAAGACACTAAAGGAATATCTAGGAATTCACTAAAAACATTATGTGCAATGAGGCATCTTGATATTTTTCCATAAACAGTTTGCAGATGATAGTAATTTTTTAATGATTGAGGACAGTTTTGTCTTTTTGATGAAAACTAGGTGGATTTAGTCATATAGGGGGTGGAAATAGCGCCACCCTTTTAGTATAATATACATTGAAAAATGACTTCCCTAATATTTACAAAATGCAATGAAATCTTTTTCATTTTGCTCGGTGACTTTTCCTTTCGACATTAGTCCTCTTCTTTCCTGGCCCAAATGAAGGTGCTGTCCAGAATATCCTCGATATCTTAGTTCGACCCTCGAAGAATAATGGCGTCTTTAGTAAATATGCCAAAATTGGGTCTAGTTCGACATGAAAATCCATGTCGGTAAGTGAATTGACTCCTGCGACCTACTCCACTCATCGCCTGCACAACATCAGGGCATCACACTCAGTTAAAGAAGCTCAAATATCTTATATTCTCGATCAATCTCATCTTATGATTAACATCTATAATAAATGAAACTTTTTAGGCAAAGGCACATCAGCGTAAATTGCGCGACGTTCAAGTCCGGGATGATCGGAAGATTGTCCCCACCCAAAAACAAGAAGCGTCCCTGTCCCATAGATGCATCGTCTCAATTTATATGGATTATCGTAGCGACAACTAAACCAATAGCTCGTAACACAATTTGTTTGCTTGCAGTGTATCACTAGTTGAAAGACTATGTATTTGATTGTCTCTTGGCAATCTGGTCAAGTTCATAAGGACAGCGCAGAAGATCCCATTCATACGTACCGGCAAAATTGACAAAACTAACTTAGTGCATATAAAAGCTCAGTTTATCATATTTATATAGACCCGGCAAACAAAATTACAAATTGATATCCTTTTGGTTCAGAAAGTAAATTAAACCCAATTCCTGATATTGTGTTATGGTACATAATTTCAACAACGTTGGTCCCATTTAAGATTATGATGGCATATATTGGTAATCATATTTTAAGCAAAGGGGCAACTATATGGAAATCGGGCTTAGAAAGGGACAGGCAGATGAGTGTTGAAATAAGCAAGAAGAAAAAGATAATAGAAGTTGGTACCCAATGACACAATTTCTAATTGGGCCCAAAGGCGACGGGGAGAGGTCATGTATTGGGGGTCAACATATTTTAATTTGCAATTTGCCAATTCCCTAATGTCAACATCGCTTTCTTTTTTGACCCCCAATTGTGAACCGGCACGCTTGCCCCTAGAATAAAAGCCTTGGCCGTGGTTACTTTAATTAAAGATAAAGAAACCATTGGTTTAAAGGAAGACTGTTTCCACGCGGTGTTTGAATGTTGAAAAGCTAATCGATTGTGAGAAAGAAAATAATAAATTTAGATTTGGGGAAAACGTCTTTCCCTTATGACGACCTTCTGACGAGAAGGAAATCATTTTCTTGAATCACCAAACAAATGTAAACGGTTTGTTTCGCGGAAAATGAATGATTTGAAAAATATTTTCGTAAAAATGATTTCTTGTATCACATACAAAAATAAACAGACAAAAATCTTTTCATCGTACACGAAAATATTGAGATATAAATTGTTGTTGATAATAAAAATATTTCGCATTGACTAATTATTTTAAATAATACAAATAATCATTTTAAAAAAATTAAATTTTTTATTTTTTATAAAATAAATGGAGCCTAAACTTATCATTACTGGACAAAGATTGGGGGGGTGATGTGTTTTGTTGGTTTTGTCGTTTTACCACGAAGCTGGGGAGAATCTATTTTTGTTTTGGGGAAAAGCATTTTGGGTTGCTGATGACATTTGATGGGAACGTTATGTTGGGAGTGCCAATGAAGAGCATTTCTTGCCATAATTATTTCTCTTCGTCACCTTTTTCTCTTTTCCCTTTGTTTTTTTTTTTGCCGTCCATTGAAGGGCATCGTAATTATTTAAGAACCCGGATTGTCTCTATCGCCTTAGGAAAAAAAAAAAACATACATCCTTTTGTTGGTGTTATGACTTCATTCAATTCGCCAGCGATTGGCTTAATAATTAAATGGATCACTGTTGTTTAAAAGGTCACAAATTCGATTCGCATTGTGAGCAAATCACTGAACAATTTGTCCCACACCACCTAGCTACACATATCTTGTATGAAGAGACTTTTTGGCTCTTATCATCTTGATGGAGTTGTGATGACAGCTTCATCAATTTTGGACCCTCGTGTCGCGGGACGTCCATAGTATCTATTGCTCTAATCTTTCCGTAGCGGATATAGAAACCTTATTATAGCACCTTGATGTTGGTCGTTAACACTACTCCTCGTTCTTCCCCCTCCTTTTGCCAATCAAGACAAATCCATTCGATTTAATAGATGACACGAAATACTCCTTTTAGTTTCAATGGTTGAGTTATGTTCTTACTAGGGGTGTCTAAATCAAACGGAACCAAAATTTCATGCATTTTCGATTCGGTTTACAGTTTGGATAATGAAAAAATAACCATTCTATTTTCCGGTTCGGGTTAACCGAACCGACATTCTCAACAAAAACCGAATGCCTAACTCAAAATCTTTATTCTTTCTTACCCCTCTCAAAATCATCTTGAACTCTAATCTTCGTCTATCTTCTTCCTTTTGAAAATTTAAAAGGAAAAGAGAAAGCCGCTCCCTCTCTTCTCCCGTGGCCATCAACATTCTCAGCAAAATCTCCACTGATCAGGTACTCCACAATCTCTCACATCTTCACCTAAATGCTCAGGCACTCATCAAGATCACTCCTTCCCTCCAACCCCCATCAAGTATGATCCTTCCACATGTGGTCGTCCCTTCGCTAGAACATCCGAGAAGAGTCCAAGCTGAGCCGACCCAAGCTCCTCGGTCGGATTACCCGACTCTTGGTCCTCCATCGCTTCAACGCCCTAAAATGTTTGCCCTTTGCGTTCTCCAAAAACCTCCTCAACTCTGTTCTTCACCGTCTCCGCTTGAACCCCATGTCTTGTTTGAGGTTCTTCAAATTTGCCTCCAAGCAACAGGATTATTAGCTTGATGTGAAGGGTTATTGCAAGCTCGTTCATGTATTGGCCAAAGCTAGAGCGTACAAGGAAACTAGAGCTTTTGTCAATAAACTGATCTCTCTGCGCAGGAACAATTATGTTTCGTTTCTTTTTTCTCTTTTGTGTGGGATGAGCTCATAAGGGTTTATCGGGACTACGGGTGCTTGCCTATTATCTTTTACATGATATTGAATCTGACGCCCCATAACGTCACACGCTATATGTATTCTTACCGATTATAATTAAAAATTATGATTTGCATGCGGAAGCGTAATAAAATTTTCACAACATCCATTTATATGTTATCACACGAGTTTATCTAAACTACATATGCATATTCCTTATGGAATTATTATCCATATTACAAACTCCACAACAACATTTCAAGAAAAATATAAAATACATAGACTTGGGATTAAGGGTCAGGGTCACCTATTTCCACACTACACTTTTATGTCCCCAAAGGCCTACCTATACAAATACCATCATCCAACTCACGGTCGATGGTTTCCATTATCAGCTTATTCCCTCCATCGTCATATTTAGGAGAAATATCCTACACATTTGAAAAATAAGGGGTGAGCTGAGGTTTAGTAAATGAAATCTCCAATTCTAAAATAGAAAATCAGCTCACCACCCAACCTGGTATTAACAACAACGAGCATTCAAAGCAATACATAAATGCATAAGCATACGCATTACCTTTCTTATCATGGTATGTTGATGGTAGATCAATAGCAATATTGCATGCCACATAATGATGAATGGCCATTACTCATCACAAAACATGCGGATGCACATTTTCACCCGATCATGAATTATATTCATCATTACTTCTCATCTTGAACACTTTCAGGGCATCCTAGATCACATAGCAGGGGCATCCCATATCACACAGTAGGGGTATCTCAACTCCGAGACATCTCGATACTCCACCTAGGACATCCCATATCACATAAATCATGGAGCATCTTAAAATTTCTTGAAAATCCCGTAACACTTCATGGGGCATCTCAAATCACACAACAGAGGCATCTTGACACACAGGACATTATCGCCACCATGGCATGGACAACAAAACATAACTTTTATAATTCATTCCATATTTTATCTCATAGCAAGCATGCACGTGATGATAAAAACATCACATAATTTTCTTCACTTCAATCACGAAATCAAGATTCACTTCAAAAATCAACATACGGTACACAACATCTTTCACGTAAGTCACTTTTAAAACTTGATTACCTTGCACCTTTTGATGACATCACACACGAGTAATGATATTAACATGCTTTTCATCTTTTGCGAACAAATGATACATTTTCAAGAAAGCGACCACATGAACGTCAACAACTCAACAATTCACAACATCATTTTACACAGGCCATCACTGAAATACAATCACCATTACTTTTCATGCATCATTTACATGTGTAGTAATAGACTCGCTCACCCTTCTATCATTTTTATGTAACCAATGATGCTTTAAAGAACACCTTAAGATCAGTAACTTCATAGGTCAGAATCAACGGAAAAAAAAAAATTGGTCAACCATGTTGACCTTCAACAACTCATCTTTATCGACAACTTTCAACAATTGACTTTCGGCAACTTTTTTTTTTTTGGAAATCGGTAACTTCAATCAGCAACCCATCTTCAGCAACTTCATTTCAGCATACTTCATTCGACAACTTTTTGACAATTTAGCCACTGTCGCCCTTAATTTCTAATTCGATAACTTAACCATTTTCACTCTTTCATCAAATTTCCTACCCATTCTCATTATGGAACTCACTTACACACAACAAAGACATGTAAAACTCATCAATACAAGTCAAGAAACCGTGATAATTCGACATGCTATCATTGGAGTTTAATCACAAGTAACATCAATTTCAAGCAAAATTGACATACATCAACCAACTAAGTCAAGAGTACTGAGTAGATTATCCTAACTCAGTACTTAGAGTTTTCACTTACCTCGAAAATGACTTGAGCAAAATTAAAGCTTTAACTTCATCGTCCATACCGAGAAATTGAGATCAAGACTATAATAATGCGAACGCGGGCCTTCATTTTTACTTGTGGGTATTGAAAGCGAAAGTTTGAAGAAAAGTTGGAAGTTGGTAGCTGAAGTTAATGGAGTGGAATGTCTATTAAAGCTCTTTCTCGAAAACAAACATTCGGCCAAGGCAAAGGTTAAAAGAATGAAGATGATTAACCAAGGGTGATGGTAATAATGCCCTTAGGTTACAATCATTAAATCTAAGAGAGCCTATGTGATCCAATAGAAACTCTTCAATTGGCCCCCAAGTGAGTAGTTAATAGGGGCTACTTGGCTTGGAGAGAAAGGGAAGCTCCACCGGCCAAGTAAAATACATGAGTCACCAATGTGCACTAATGAAGTAAGGTTAAAAATGATGAAGTAAAGCATGACATTAAGTCTTGACTAAGTTCAATGTAGGAAGAGATGTGGCGTATCTTAAATAACAAATGGCTCATCAATGTGGTTTTCTGAAGAAAATTTGATAAATACTAAGATATCAAGTAAATCAGTACGTAAACGAGAAAATCAGTGTCCGTTTCAAACATTGATGAATCTGAAAAAAATATTTTAACTCATCAAAACGTTCGGTAAAGTTTACTGAGCGCATGAAAATACCAAATGCAGTAAATTTCTAATTTAATACTCAATCAATACGAAATATCGGAACGTATCAGTCTCCGTTAACAAACAACTTGGCGTTACGTGCTTTGTTGTTACTTTAGAAATCAATCCAAGATTAAATATTTGGTAACTCGATCTAACGAAATCATTTGCAGAAAACTATGAACAAAAAAAAAAAACAAATTGGCTTCCGTTAATCCATGCAAATCATCCTACTAGAATTTCCACTCGTGACAATGTCGTCTACGAATTCCTACGCAATAATAAATAAATGCTGAAATTTTCAAGATATCACATTGAAGGCGTACGCGGTGAAGGGCATAGTAAAAAATGTGCTCTAAGTGTTTGATAAAATGGGCAAGCGCAGTCGAGTGCTGAGTTTGAGGTCTTGCAATTCTTTGTTGAGCAGGTTGCTTAGAAAGGGTGAGAGTTATGCTACAGTTTTCATATTTGATCAAATGGTGAGGATGGGGATTGTGCCCGATATGTTCACTTGTGCCATAATGGTGAATGCAAATTGCAAGAATGGGCGGGTTGATAAGGCTGTGGAGTTTGTGGAGGAGATGGAAAATGCTAGTTTTGAAATGAATATAGTCGCTTACAATAGCTTGACTGATAAATATATGAGTTGTGGGGATATGGAAGGAGTTGAGAGGGTGTTGAAGATGATGGCCGACAAGGGAGTATCAAGAAATATGGTTACGTACACATCAGTGGTTAAGGGTTATTGCAAGCAATGTAAAGTGGAGAAAACAAAAAAGGTTATTTGGGCAATGAAGGATGACAAGTCCGTCGTTCCAGATAGCAGGCCCAAAAAAAGTCAAATATAAAAATATAAAAAGAGGAAGGAAAACCCGAACTGAATCGAGCCAAATCAAACTGGGTTTACGGTTGGGGTTCGTATTATATTCGCGCGGCGACTTGATTGGGTTCAGCTACTCACTCTATTGGTTCAATTTGGTTCGGGTTTCTTGAAAACTCGAACCGTTGACACCTGTAATTCTTATATCCTTTCAATAAAGAATGAAGTTCCCTACCCCTTCGCTCAATGTCGATTTGGGTCTCTCATTTGATCTCTTCTATACACAATGAAATCCCAAACCCTAACAAACACAAATACCATTTATTGAAATCCCAAACCCTAACAAGCACAAATATAGATCTCTCTCTATCTCCCTCTCTCTAGTCTGCCTCTTCTCCGTTGTCAGTCCTTTGTGAGTGTCTTTATTCAGGCTTGTCCAAGGCACATCGTCCATGGCTACTTAGGTCATATTAGAGGTGGTAAAATGGGTTTAGAACACATATTTTAACTCATATTTAAAGGTGCGAGTCATAACTGGGTTGTCTTAAGTTTTAAAAAAAAACTCAAGTGGGTCATACATGGGTTTTAATGGGTCTTAAATGAACTTTAAATGGGTGATAACAAGCTTCAGTGAATCATTAACAGTTCTTTTTTTTTCTGAATTTTTTAATAGTTTTTTATTTTTATTTTTATTTTTATTTTTATTTTTATTTTACAAAATCCAGCGAGGGTCTGTCGCCAGGCGAGAGCCGCGACCATTGCCCATGATTGACGAGGGTTTTGTGGCCCTTCCTCGCGGCCGGCAAGGGTCATTGGCATTCTCCTGTGGTTGGTGAGGGTCGGTTGGCAACCCTCGTCAAACGTAAAAGAAAAAATATATATATAAAAAATTATATAAATTGTCCACTAAATTTGTATTGCATAGAAATATTTTAGCAATATAATTATTTTAAAAAAATCATAAGAAACAAGTCTTTCTAGATTGGGTTGAATATAAAAGTGTTTAGTAGTATGGGTCGGATCGAGTATAAGTCATAAAATTTGCATAATGATTAAATATTGTAAACGAGCTAATGGGTCAATCTGGGTCGGACCATTCATGAATCGACTCGACCCACCCGTTTGACAGATCTAGGTCAAGCACGTGTCATGAAGCATAGGTATTCTAGACTTTTCATATTTTATTTTTTGTAATTTCTAGATGGTGCCATCTCCAATACTTGCAGTGTCCACTATTGTTAAATTAGGTAATGCTCGTAAAGCTTTTTAGGGAGGTTCAACTACTCAAACTCTTATACTTGATAGTTCCTCATGTACATAATAGAACGTTTTCTCTCAATCTATTTTCATTCTTGCTTTATTATAAACGACCCTGCCAATTGTGTGTACGCCTTAGCATCGGGCGTTCTACACTTGATTCGGCTAATGGACTCCCCGTGGCCAGGGATAATAGACGTCGAATGGTCCTTTGGATTGGGCCAATGTCTTGAAATGTGATGACTTCAGAATCGTGGTCGACACTCAGATCGAAAACAGAGTGAGGATTTGGAAACTAAAAAGTGAGCACCCTGATGACCCGGGAATGTCATTTATGGAACTCTATGAGCAGATCAAGTTCATTAATGAATCGTATCATGTTGTGAGCAATTGAATGGGTATCTTCACCGACAATTTCTGAGAAACTATGCTCGTACGACACGAGGAGATAGCACAACTGACTATGCAAGTGGCTGTGCTAACAAGAACCGCAGGTAATACACCCAACTTTGAGATGGGTCGCATAAGGTGACGGAACCAAGGATTGATTCTCGTGCCCGTGCCTCTGGTGGCCAGGATCACTATGAAAAGAAAAACACCCTAAGGCCAAAGCCGACAAGAGTAACATAATTTTTGTCGCCTTAGGGTCGACTAAAGACGGCAATTCGTTGAGTTTGTCGCCTTAGGGTGCCTTAGGGTGCCTTAGGGCGCATTTCGCAACAATTCTAATTTTAAAAAATCAATTTTGTTAAGAAGTGTTTCTTTCTTATTATGTTCCTTAGACGAGTTTCAGAAAATCAGAATGCGTTTGGTAATTGCACAAAATTTCTGTTCTCCGAACAGAAACGTGTTTGGTAATTGCACATAATTTCTATTCTTGAGAACAATTTCTCTTCCTAATTTTTTTCATTTAAGTCAAATAATTATATATTGTCACTATAAAGTCAACCTATATAGCATCACTAATAAAATGAATAAACTTAAATGGGTCTCAGATCATGCATAATCAATAATTAGTCTATTTAATCAACTTAAATGAGTCATATAACTTTGATAGATTAAAATCTAATTGAGTACATCATTTTGGAGGGTTGAGTGAGGGAAATCAATGGCTTTTCTTCTCTTACACCACTGACACACGAGGAGAATGTTGACAAAAGCATATACTTGTTTTCTCGAAAACCTATCATCGCCAAGTGTGGATCCCTCACCCTCTTATTATGTGGCGTGTAATCTACCTACTACTCTCCATTTTTTTTTAATTGTTGCCATGCAAAGCTCAAATACATGACACCCACATGCAAGTTACCTTCTTCCCTTAAACACGCGTAGATTCCGCGTTGCTCAAAGCTGGAATTAATAACACATTACATGCTCAGTAACACATTCCAGGAGTATATCTACATCTATGACTGAAGTTTGAGTTCCATACCCGAGGGCATGCATGACCTCAAAAGTATTAAAGAGGTCAGTAGTTTGTGTCCTAAGCTTACTTACTCGCTTGCTTCCTTGAATGTATTTACCCAAGTATACGAAGGAACAAGTTTGAATCATAAACATAAACAAGACCATCAAAGGCATGATCCATCATAATCAACATGGTATCCAAATAGCATGGGGAATAAGAAATAAATGTTGATTACAGTGAATAGACTTGAGTATCCAAAGTCATATAACCAGCATGCCAACTTGCTTATGTTGAATACATAAATGTTTTGCTTGCTACGATAAACATAAATGTTGCCAAGTATTTAAAAAACAAGATTATAAAAGTCAGAAACACAAAGTCATGAAATTTTTAGCATATTGTGATTCCTTGCCATTTTATTTGCAATATTTTTCCCAAGCATGTTTATCTCAGTTGCCTTCTCACGTGAAAGAAGAGAAGCAAAAAGAAAGGAGAAGGAAAAAAGAGAGAAAAAGAACAAATATAAAAATAAAATAAAAATAAAAATATTACTTAAAATTATCCACATCAGTGTGAGTCGATCAAAAAGATTGAACTGGCAAAAGTATAATAGGTTTAAACTTTTGTTTTGGCAAATTTCCTTGTTTCTCAAAAGTGATTCTGGAACAGACAATTATTATTATTATTTTTTATTCTTAATTCTGCTTCAAAAGTAATTCTAGGAACAGAATCAGAGATTTTTTTAATCAAAATTATTTTTCTTTCTAAACGAGATTGTACTCCAAAACTGTTAGGGGAGCACAATCAGAGAATCAGAATTGTTATCAAACATGCTCTTAGGATACCCCTAGGTCATACCCTAAGGCAACAAAATTAAAATTTACGGTGACAAACTGAAACTTTATCCGCTTAGGTGAGACGGGTGCATTTGTTTCACGGAAAATGAGTGATTTGAAAAACATTTTTCAAAAAATGATCGCTTATATTATTTAGAAAAATAAGTGAATGAAAAATTGTTTCATTGCCCACGTAAATAGTTAGGCATAAATTGTTGTTGATGATGAAAATATTTTTTGTTGACTAATTTTTTCCAAACGATATAAACAATCATTTTTTGGAAAATGTTTTTCAAATCACTCGTTTTTTTGGGGAAACAAATGCACCCTTGAAGCAACAAAATCATAGTTTTGCCACCTTTGGTTTAATTATCGCTATTGAGGAGGGAAAATTTCGAACCTACATCAAAAGTAAAATTTGTCACTTATAGGGTAGACCTAAAGCGATAAATTCATTTTTTTTGTCATCTTTGGGTAAGATCCGATACGAGAAAAATTAGTGTTTTGTCGCCTCTAGAGATGACCAAAATTGTTGCCTTTGGTTGACTAGAGGCGACGAAGTTAGGATTCGATCGCTTCTAGTCGGTTCTAAGGCGAAAAATTGAAGAATTTGTTGTACTTGGTCAAGAAATAAAAATAAGATGATCAAACCATTTCTTCTGACATATGTTTGTCGCCCCATCCATTCTTCTTAATTCTGGTCTCGATAAGGAAGGAGTATAATGTATAACATAACAAAGTTTTCGTGTTAGAGATTATTTGTAAAATGGCTCCATTGAGTCACGTATCAGTTATCAAGCCTCGGCTATCTCTCTTACATAATGATTATGTCACAGTTTGTCTTCGTTCGGTTACCTCCTAGAAAGGAGAGGTGAGAGGCCAATTTACACTAGCTATTAACCTAGCGAGTGTGCTACTAGGTAATGCTAATTAAGTTATCAGTTGGTCAGGCAAGTTAGAGGCTCCCTTCCTGTGAATTGGGCTTGATGATTCATAGGGTATTCAAGGTTCAAGTGCTTATTAAAGAACATGAACAAATAACCGAATTGATTTCATGGATTTACCTAGTAAGCCAAGTTATAACAGATGTGAAGCTATAGACTCGATTCTAACATAATTATTCTGATATAACTTGCTCATAAGCAACAAACTCGTGAATTGTGTCGCCTTTGATTTACCTCAAGCCGACAAAAATAATTTGACTATCTTGACAAAAGTAAGTTTTCTCGCTATTGATTGCAATTTAAAGCGACAAGCTATTCAATTTGCGACAAAATTAACACTTTTTTGTCGTTGTTCTTATACCCTATGACGATGATTTTTTTTTTTGTTGTAACACAGCAGAAAATAGTGTCCAATTTTTTAACAACACGATAAATGGTGGAAAAATCATCATACCGATTTAGGATAAAGTTATATAGGAAATGCTTAAGTGACCGTCCTTAATCCACTGTGAGAATAATAGCATGTTCTGGAATACAAAAAAAATTAATTAATTATCTCGTCAGAACATGCTGTTATTCTCATAATTGGTCCAAAGGATGTTTTGTTGGCAAAACCCAAGTTATGTTAGCCGTTGACTTGACGAGATAATTAAACCGCTATTGCCTTGATTATATCTACAATAACAGACAAAATTACGCGTTTAGTTCTTGTAGGTCGGCTGGTCAAGCAAGAAAAAGGGCCTCTCGACATGGAAAGACTTTGTTGGACGCGAGAGACGGGATTAAAAAGAGCCAATGAGGGGGTGCATGGTAACCATTCTGGAGTAGAAATGCGTTTGTTAACGCATTTTCACTTTTCTACTTCTGGAATACTTTTTCACTTCTGGAGTAAAAACACGTTTGTTAAAACTACTTCTTTTTTTTGTTCCAGAATGAGTTTTGAAGCAAAAAAGAGAAGTAACTTTTTTTTACTTCTTTGGA
>BCNH02000006.1:10102444-10160603 GCA_001662345.2 Metrosideros polymorpha var. glaberrima | reverse complement strand
TTTAATATTTAAAATAAATGAATAAATAAAATAATACTTGAGTGGGTGAGGAGGCCACGGTAACACCTTATTTGGACTTTATTAAAAAAATTCGTATATACAATAGAAAGAATACCCAAAAAGCTGTGCAGTTGACGGGCCCCGCCTCGTTCTGGATCTGTGTACAAATTGTCGTATTTATACGTTTTATTTTTCGAGGTCGCACCCGGATAAATAAGTCGTTTTCCCAAGGAATTCGGGAAAAAAAATTTACTTTTAGAAAGGCGACTATTAGCGAAATTTACTCATACCTATAGATACCTTCCTGGTAAATCAGTCGTGCGCTCAATCGGCTCGAACCCTCGCCATGTTTGTTAAACTATCACATCACTTTTCTTCGAAGTTTACATACACAAGTCTCTCTCTATCTGAAAGCTTAAACTTTTGATTTGGAGTTTCTAACATGACATCGGAACCGGGTGTGCTCCGGCTCGCACGAGTGAGGGAGGTTGCCAAAGTACCCAACATTAATTTTCGCGAAAAATACAAAAGGAAGGAAGGAAAAAGGGGAAAGGAAAGGAAAAGAAATGTCGTTCTCAAAAACAAGAGAAGGGTGGTGGGGTATGACGCAAGGAAGGAAGCCACAGGACTCTCCGGGGGTATTTTGCTGGGATGGGGATTGACAGGGATTTTAATGTTTTCATGTCCCGGGGAAAATGATTAAATTAAATTAAAAATCCTGGAAACCAATGTGGGGTGGGGGGGATTAAGGAGGTAAAACCCCGTGTCTTGGGTGCTGCTAAGAGACATGTAGATAAAGATAATTTTAGGGGTGATATAAGCAAGGCGAAGCAGCATTGGTAAAATCCACGTCGACAACCATTGGGCGCGAATGGGGCTGGAGCAGGGTGCGCATTACGCACCCCCCCCCCCCGGCCAACTTAATTAACGTTCTAATCTTTTTTTCTTTTTCTTTATTTTTATTTTCTCTCTCCATGCTAATCACGCTTATAAGAAAAAAACGAGGGAAAGCTTGCGCACACAGACGGAGAGAGAGAGAGAAAGAGAGAGAGAGAGAGAGAGAGGTTTGAAGGCCATCGTTTGTTTTTAAATAACATGCAAAGAGAGAGGCTCGGCTCGGCTCGAGCTCTCGCGAATTCCTCTCTCCGGCGGGACGGACGGGGGACGCGCGAACCGAGTGCATGTCGCTGATCGGCGCCGGCGGCCTTTGATTTGGAACCGGGAAATCGCGCGTGAGGCGGAGACGCGGGAGGAGGAGCGGCCGCCCCGATTCGAGCTCCCTTGGGTGGCGCGTTTTCCCGGGGCGATGGAGGGAGGTGCGGAGAGTTGCAGTAGCGGAATAGCGGGCGCGCACGTGCCGAGCGGTAGTAGGCACGGGAGGCGGAGGCGGAAGGTTGATGTTTACAACGAGGTCCTCCGCCGGCTCAAGGAGGTGGACCACGAGGAAGCGTCGCGTCCCGGCTTCGAAGATGATCTCTGGGCTCATTTCCATCGCTTGCCGATCAGGTACCGCCCTGTTTCCTTTTCGGTTCGCTTTTTGAAAGCGAGGGAAAGAATTGCGCGAGTCGTAGATGGACGGATTGACGAGCAACTCGAGTGTTTTTGCTCGAATTAGGTGAAATTTGCTCACGCGACGATTGTTCGTTTCCTTTTTGCGTGCCGTTTCGAGCTGCGGCTCTTCGTGTGGGCTGTTCAGAAACCGATTCCCTGTTTCGGGATGGTTTGAGTATCGAATTCGTGAATTCTTGGTCATCGGTTTATTGACGAATCGTCTGAAGTAGGGAAAAACCTCACATTTCAACGAATATATCTCGCTCTCTACTTGCCTTAACTAGGAACAGCTCTTGGTGTTGTGAATTATTTGATGGTGGACTTGACAGAGTCGCGGGTTCCCGGTCCATCGATTGGAGTGCACTTGTGTTGTTCTCTGTTTTCATAAAATATTCTCGTTCTCGATCTCGTTCTCTCCTGACTGCTTCCTCAGTGAGAAACATGTGACTGGTGCTTGGAGGGTCTTCGATGAACTCCTCATGTTCTCATGGCGATGGTTAACTAATGCCTCCTCTGGCGGAATCTAATACGTTGATTGTAGATATGCTTTGGATGTGAGTGTGGAAACGGCAGAAGATGTTCTTCTGCATAAAAGGTTACTTCACATGGCAAAGAATCCTGCAACTCGACCGGCAATCGAAGTCCGCCCTGGGCAGGTAACAGACTATAGACCTTCACGGACTTCATTCACAAAGACAATTGTCTAGTAGGTCATGAAGTTGATGCCTCATCATATTTTACATTTCATGTAGATGCCTTATCCAATATGCTTTCATTACAGAAGTAAATATGGGTCTTATAGCTCTTTGAATGTCATTTCTTATGCTTCCACTAACACTGCGTATGTCGATCAGTCATTTGATCAATAAGAAAGCAGATGTTTGTTATTTTGCTGCATCCCCATTCGTTTCTAAGTTATTGATAGAATCGTTATCTGGAACACATGTTTGCCTTGTTTTTTAGCATGTGCCACTATTAATTTCATGAAAAGCCGTGCTTTGCTTAGGGTTCATACCAAGTACCTGTACTAGAATATGCTCGCTACCCTTTTCGCATTGTTTTCACTTTTGGAGTGAAAAGTTAGTAAATAGGCACAATTCTGACCTGGTCTTTATAGAATCTCTCAAGAATCTTGTCATAGATTTTTAAGTTCTACTTATGTTGATTCCCTGTCTAAAGCTTCCCATTCCTGCATCTTTCACTTTTATATTTCCAAAAACAGTTATTCTATTCATTTTCTTCAGTTATGGTAGCACCTTACAGGCCGGAACATTCATGCTCTTCGCGATATTTTATGCAGGTCCCTTCTGTTTCCAGCGATAACTGTGGCGATTCTGTTCATTCGACTCCTTTTTTTTATTACAAAAGAAGACAGAGGTCTGCTTAAATGGCCTAGAGCAGAAAGTTCCACTGTTTAGTCACTAGAATGTTTATGTCAGATCCTTTTTGTTTATGATCTTTCCTTCTTTTCCTCTCTCAGTATCCATCCACTTCCTGATTTTGGGTTGTCCTCTAAAATGGAAGACGAATTTGAAGGCACTGATTTACCTACTCAAAATTGGGATAGTTCCACCTCTAGTTCTCAATGTTCGGTCATTGGGTGAGTTTGCCTGGCAGCTTAGCTACTGTTAGTGAGATCTGCATACGACTTTACTTAAGATGATATCCTGTAGCAGTTAATTTAGTTGTCCCTTTATTCACCATCTTTAAATCCACTAACTTTGCTTGAACATGAACTATCTGCTAAACTACTTATTAATCTGGGGATTTGAGAATGTCTAATGCCATCTGCATTTTTCTGTTTATCCCATATGTTCCTGTTCCACTTTGTGGGATGGCCAAATTTCCACATAAATTTGGACCAACACCCTTTCAGAAGATTCCAGATTAGGCTGGATCAGTTTAGCAAATTTTTCATCACCATTCAAGAGATGGTTGGGGACAGCTTTAAATTATAACCAGCATGAGGAGAGCAAACCCCAGTAATTGTTTAATTAGGGGAACAATGCCGGCCCCATTTGAGGGAATTAGACTGAAGCCAAACTTATTCCTCATCATTCTTCTCTTACTGGAGTTGTTTTTGAAGATTATAGAAGGGAACCGGTTACATAGGAGAAGAATTTCTGCCATCGAGAGAGAGAGTGTGTGTGTGTGTTCAACGGTTGTTCCGTAAGTTTGTGTATATGGGTGCGTATGGTGGGCGATGGTTTCATGCTTTATGGTAGAGAGAACATGGTTTTGTTTGTCTTTCTTTGATTGTAATGAACTAGCTTCCCTTACCAATGAAAATTGCCGGTTTGTGATCATTCCATTTATTTGAAAGAATTTGGTTAACTGTGTGACAAACGAAATTGTTTTTATCTAGTCTTGAAAACATGCTATCCTTTCTTACTGGGATATTCTGCTCTTATTTCATCAATTTTTTAGGACAATGCATGAAGTGACGATTTCGACAAATGACAAGCGGAAATTTCTCAGCCAGGTAGCTAACTACTGCCAGCTCTTCTGCAAGAGAATCAACTGCATCCAGATTTTTAACTAAATATTAAATAGATTGAAGGTTTTTTCTGGAAGAGCACACTATCACGAAATAGAGTTTAGAGTAGTACTGCATTTTGACATATGTAAAGAAATATTCATGATGCTTTACCAAGTTTAGGATGAAATCAAAATTGGACAAGTCAGGTACAAAATAAACCAAGGAGTGAACTGCCTATACCTTGAGAAGGGCCAAGGGAATAGATCATGATTTACTTGTCAGAGTAGTGAGTATTTACGATTGAATATTGCCATTCCTCCGTATATTATACCATTGACCAGAAGAAAGAATAAGAAGGCTCATCATATTCAAAGATTATGCAGGCATCATTACTTTATATTGGCATTCTTACTATTGCCTGCATGAGATTAAACTATTAGCAAGGATAAACGTATAACTGAAATCGACTCCGGCACAGGCTACAATATGAGAAATGTACTTCATAAGGAGAAGAGTGCTTAAGAGGGTCGAGTTTGTAGAGTTCACTGGCTTATGTTTCTTCTCATGCTTGTTTGTGAATTTCAGTTGACATCCTTGATGTCTGAGATTGGGCTGAACATTCAAGAAGCACATGCCTTCTCCACTATAGATGGCTATTCCTTGGACGTTTTTGCTGTTGATGGTTGGGAACGGGAGGTACTCTTATTCATTTTCATATGCAAAATTTCAGTCATGAAGCTCTTTCATCGAATCTAACTTGCTTTTGCTATGTGTTATATCTTTAACAAAGACCGAGGAGCTTAAGGAGATACTTAAAGAGAAAATGTTGATGATTGAGGTAATGCATTTGGCTGCTACTTTTAGGAATATATTCCATCTTGAAAGATCTTTTTTTGCTGTTTATGTTCCAATTCATTGAAACTTGAATAATTTGTTCCATTCGATTGCTACTTTTATGGGTGAATTCACTGTTTATGCTCGAACTAGTTTGAGTTTGTGGTGAAAATTTTAAACTGATTAACGTTGAACAATAATATTAGCAATTGTCATGTGCTTGCTACCCCACGTGTCGAAAGCTACAGCATTGGTAATCGACAAGTATTCTTGATTCCATGTTTCCTTAGGAGCAACATGGTAGGTTTAGTTCAATAGTATTTTCTTTTGCAAGCTTTCTCTTCATCCACTTTCGTTTAGGCTATTGGTTAAGAAGCATACACGATTTTATTCTCATGGGGGAAGTTTGCTAAGTTCTGCTGTCCTGTAAAATCTCGATTTATCAAATCTTAGCATCAAGTGATCTCTCGAATATTGGTGCAGAAGCATCCGAATGGTAGTTCTGACACAGACAAGCAAAATCAGAATGGAATCAAGTCCATCCATAACCATGTAAATGTCTCCAGTGAAGGAAAAGATGTCTGGGAAATTGATGTAAACGTGTTAAGCTTTGAAAAGAAAATTGCATCTGGATCATATGGCGAGTTGTGAGTACTTATCTTCCTACTGCATTCTTCCATCGCTTACAATTGGTTATTAAGTGTTATTAGTTCATTGATATAGGTATAAAGGCACGTTTTTAAGTCAAGATGTAGCCATCAAAGTTCTTAGGACCGAGCATCTAAACAAAGCCATGCAGCAGGAGTTTGCCCAGGAAGTCTACATAATGAGGTTTGCTTTCATAATATTCATGATTTGTGCAGGAATGTTATTGTTTCCTTTTCAAGCTTTTTTAGGATGACGCCCATTTATGTAGTGTTCATTCTCCTATTATGGGACATTGTCTGATTTATTGAGTTGCACGTTATTATTAGTTATTAGGAGTGTTGTCCATCAGAAGACTTTTGTTAGTGCAACATAGAATTAGTGAACATACTTTGGTGCTGTGTCATAATCATTGTCTTTATCATTTCTAATTATCTTTTTTCTCTGTGAAAAGAAGTAAGGCTAGCTATCTTCCATTTCGCACTCTCATTTTCACATACATGTGCAGAAACACATGCACGCAGATGCACACAGTCACGTGCTAATATGCAGTGATTCAACTGCTTCCTCTCAGAGAGAGAGAATATAACTTGCTTCTTTGAGAGTCATCTAATTTCCCCATTTACTGTTCTACTGTCCTGACCTATCATCTTCTTGCACTGACATATTAAGAGGCACTGTTTGTTCATTCTTTGCCAATGCTTGCAGGAAAATTAGGCATAAGAACATTGTGCAATTCATTGGTGCATGTACTAGACCTCCAAGACTGTGCATTGTGACAGGTTATTTCAGTTCTACATATGGAAATATGCAATAGTAAAGCACCATTTTTTGTTAGCCAGAATTGAAATTCGATAAGAAATCTGAAATTTCGAATTTCAGTTGTCTTTTTTTCTACCTTTTCCTCACAGAATACATGTCTGGTGGGAGTCTATTTGACTTTCTGCATAAGCAAAATGATGTACTCAAACTTTCAACTGTTCTGAGACTGGCAATTGATGTTTCCAAGGGAATGAACTACTTGCACAAGAATAATATCATCCATCGGGACCTTAAGGCTGCTAATCTTTTGATGGATGAAAATGAGGTAAGATATTTATCTATAAGATCTCGTTGTCTTGACATTTTCTCTGTTGGTCTAGCTTTCTTTCTTGTCATAATACAGTTCTATTTGATGTTGAATGCCAAGATTTTTTTTTTTTTCATTTTTTTACTGTTGAAGTCTTTTAACTGTGCAAAAGAAAACTAAAACCAAGATCAAGATTGGTTTCTGGATAACGAAGATGCAAAGTTGCTTACACCATAGCTTATCATGTGATGTAAAAGTGAATATGCAGAAATAGAGCCACACTAGGGAAAATCAGATGAGATGAACAATAACAGGTCTGGTCTGAAATGAAATTTGTTATGATCCAGCATATGTTCAAACCATTTGACAAAGATACCAACGTGCAGAGGAATCATGGATGACTAAGCCCGGTTGTAACTAACATTGTGTCAAATGTTTACATTGTGGAAGTTTTCCAAGGAGACTGTATCATAATAATGACTTGTTATGCGTGCTTAGCTTTGTGATGTTTCTGAAAATTGCATTTCATCATGTTGTTAAGTAAAAGAGGTGTTTAGGCAAGTGCTGCATTTGGTCCCACAGCAATGTAATCCCTTCTTTTGAGGGACAATTGGAGGACTCTGTGCATGGCTTATTTTATATCACTGGTCCTCAAGAGAT
Source organism: Metrosideros polymorpha var. glaberrima (assembly GCA_001662345.2). Classification (NCBI taxonomy): domain Eukaryota; kingdom Viridiplantae; phylum Streptophyta; class Magnoliopsida; order Myrtales; family Myrtaceae; genus Metrosideros; species Metrosideros polymorpha. The sequence continues at coordinate 10,153,365 of BCNH02000006.1, read as the reverse complement.
TTGGTTATAGTTGTTGAAGGTTTCGCTCAAACTGAGTGTCCAAATGACTGCTGCAGCAGGTAGTTAAGATTGCTGATTTTGGTGTTGCTCGAGTTCAAACTCATTCTGGCGTGATGACTGCTGAAACTGGAACCTACCGTTGGATGGCTCCGGAGGTAGGCATTTTGCGAAAATATTTATTTATATTGTTTCTAGTACTTTCCTTTCTTTTTGGGTGAGGTAATTTCTTTAAAAACAAAGCGACAACAGGGAGAATTGCATTTTCTACTTCACTGATGCTGGGATTTGAGAAGTCGATATTAATCAAGAAAAAAGTTCCTTGGGTAAAGGTCGAAATTGATTTCAATTAACTTGCATTGTCAAGAGGAAAGAATTTATTTCCTTTTCCCTCACAAAAGAGAGTACCCCAAAGAGTTCAGAACCAGTAGGCATGTTATTATAGGAAAAACGACAGTCCTGATGTATAATGACTTGAATTCACACCAAGTAAAATGGAGTTCTGATGCCGGACCAGATATGGACATCCCTTATAGAGACAAAAACAAGTTTTAAATGTTTACATGGATTTTTCTGAAAGATTTTTCTGTAAATTGAAGGAAGGATCAAGTAGAAGTGTTTGAATCCAACGATTAAAATGGCCAGATGATGACATGTTGCAACTCTTCTGATATAAATCTGTGCAATGGAGTGAAAGAACTGGACTGTATATTAAACCTTCCCTCAAAAGTACTCTCCAATTTCCCAACAGAAGCTTGACTACACATCATTACTCTTCCTGAAAGAGGCATTGTGACCCTCCTAGTGCTGCCACTGTTTTGCCACCTTTCCTTGCCCACTCTGTATCTGTGGGCACAATAGATCCTCAAAAAAAGTATCCTTTGGAGAACCATTTTGATGTTGGAGACAGCATAAGAGCCGGATTATTACATTTTTTGTGCATCGATATATGTAAACCAAATATATAAATCATTGATACTGTTTTAGCTCATTTAAAATATCCAAAAAAGTCATTATCCGGTTCAAATTATTCACTTTAAATGTCAATTTGGAACCGTGTAAATGTGCAAGCTAATGAAATCCAACTTAAAAGTCATAATTCCTTTCCCTCATATTAACATCTATACAGTTTATTATGCACAATTAAAAAAAATTTACAAATTTATCATGGCAAGCTCATGTTGAGAGAGTTATATAAACAGACATTGTTGAGGAACAGGTGTATGTTTCTCCGCGAAGAAATGTAGACATGTCTCAAAGGTGCTAGCATATGTGGGATTGGTAATTGTAAGAGTACTTTCTTAAGGTTGGTAGGTGGGAGAATGCCATCAATTGCTTCACTCAAGCCGCTAGGGGTGTCTCTTAGTTTATCTCACAGTACACAGTTCATTTATGAATGAAAAATTTTAATGCAAGCTCATAAGTTTTGTTTTCTTGTCATTTTTTTTTTTCTTTTGTTTACATTTTACTGCAGTACTCATTTGCCTTTAAGTACAGGATAAATAAAAACATTAAAGATGTGAGCAGTGGCTACAGACATTACAGCACTAAGTGTTGCTGATCTTTACATGTAATATGCGTGGTAATGAGTGGGATGAATCTCTAAATCAGTCTTAATACTCTTCACAAGTATTTTCTGCATTGCACCCGTGACATGTCAATGTTTGGTGTTGATATTTGGAAGGTTATTGAACATAGACCATACGATCACAAGGTTGATGTCTTCAGCTTCGGAATAGTGCTGTGGGAACTGCTTACAGGAAAGGTAACATGATTAACACAAGTTCAAGCAATAATTGATAGCAGGCTTTTGCCTTAGTCGCACGAACTTGGGCTTGCACATGCACGTGAGCAAATATTTTCTTATCATTAAACTTTGACCAAGTGGCCTCCACAGAGGATGCCACTTCGAGTCGACTCCCTCTTCACACTCAATAAGCAGTTATGCTGCTACGTTGGTCCTCGAGGGATGGCCAGATATTTCTTCTTCGCTAGTTCAAGGTCTACTATTTACTGTAATTGGTGGATGGTGCAGCTTCCTTACGAGGACATGACGCCGTTACAAGCAGCAATTGGTGTGGTGCACAAGGTATCTAAGACACCCTAACAAATTGTCCATCTTCTTAATCCTTTTTAGTTACCAATACGAATCTAGAGGAAGTAGAAATTACCAAATTGCGATGCTAAAGTTCTTAGTTCTTCTCAAGAGTTCACAGCAAACATATGTTCACAACGAGCTTCCATTTCAGGGTCTTAGGCCTACTATTCCAGAGTGTACTCATCCAGACCTGGAGAAGCTGCTGAACAAGTGCTGGGAACGAGAGCCATCCCTGCGACCCGAGTTCTCTGAAATTGTGGAAACCTTGCAGCAGATAGCAAAGACACCACAGGACTGACTGTCCACCGAGTATTAGTTGTCCACAGGAGCAATAAATCAAGGACCGTCGGGAAAACCCGAACCAGAACAAAGGTGAAATAGATAATTGTAAATTTTGTAATGCAAGTGGTCGCTGCTAGGCTGATTTCTTTCCGATTTCGATCCACGGGGTGTTGTATTTTCTTTTGGGAAGGGGAAAACAGGTTTGTGTAGCCATAATCATAGAGTTGTTACGAAACAAGTTAAATAGCACCTGTCACAGCATTTGAAAGAAGTTCGTTGTTTTTTGAGACAATCCTGAAAACTAGAAGGTTGAGGAGAGGAGAGGATAAATCTTTCACCATCTTCTTCACCTCAAGTACCAAAACACCATGGCCGCGAACTCTGTTTAAACTTCTCTTGTCACCGCCCTGACCACGTCGGCCGCCACCATCACGACTTCATTGGAGATGGTTATGCCTTCGCGATGGACCACTTCTTCCCGATTTAAGAACTCAACAGAACCTTAGATTTGACGTCGAGATTTGATTGAATTTTTCTTCGAATGATCCAAAATAATTTGGCGCAATGACATGCCAACCGCATTTCGTAATTTACGGCATCCACGTGTTAGATAGACCCGTAGATTTTCGCATATGATATTTTCACAATATATTGAAATATTTAAAATTTGGAGTAGAATAGAACGAAAAGAGCCTTTTGGCCTTTTTTTTTTTTTGCTTAATCTTAAATTTCACTTTCAAATTGTCGTAACTACATAAATAAGAAATACACCTGACAAACTGTGCTTCGAAACTTAGTGGCCCGAGCAGACCTAGGAAAGCCCAACGGGCCACTAGGCCCATGATCGGATCTAATATCAAGCTATCGTAAGTATTTCATTAAATTTCGACTTTTATTCGAATTTACTATTATAGTTAATCGGTAATTTACCAACTTAGATTTAAGCTTTACCAGTGGCTATCAGAATTTCTTGGTGGTTATCAGTATCAAACTATCAAATTATAAATTAGTAAATTATGGATGAACCATGCAATACTAAACTTCAATGGAGGTAATCATATAGAACATTTTACTGTAGCTTGGCACCGATAAATTCACACGTAAATTCACATCTTAATTTTGCATTTGGTAAATCCGACTGTTTATTGCCTACTTTTCAAATATTACTATAGATTTTAATCTAGGATTATTATAATGAAAAACCCCAAATCGACACATCTGTGACAAATTACCCTAAACTAATTTTTTAACCATGAAAAATCTCAAACTGGTATACCCATGACAAATTTACCCCAAACTAATTTTTTTACCACGAAGATCCTAAAACTTGTACACTTGTGACAAATTTACTTCAAACTTAGTTTTTTAATGACTTAGCTAAAGTTTTTTCTATTAGCTCAATTTCTACAAATAGAGCTTAGTTCATCTTCTCCGAAAAACCCTAAAGTTTGGGATATATTTGTCACATGTGTACCAATTTTGGATTTTTCATAGTATTAACCCTTTACAAAATATGAGGTGGTAACATACTCATCCCAACACATTAGCTGATGGCTTTTTCAAACATTTTCAGCAGCATAATATTGATAAATTGAATGTAAATTGGCAAATTTGTTATCTATTTAGGCTTTGTTTGTTTTGCGGAAAATGAATGATCGAGAAAATATTTTCCTAAAAAAGATTGCTTGTATTACTTGAAATTATTTGTCAGTAAAAATGTTTTCATTATTGAAAACAATTTATGTTTCAATATAGTTGTGAACGATGAAAATATTTTTCATTAATTTATCTTTGTAAGCTATGCAAAGGACCATTTTTAAAAAAAAAATCCAAATAATTTATTTTCGTGAAACAAACACACCTAGATTAGCTTGATATCGATAGTACTAATAAATTTTGATAACCACTGATAAAGTTCAAACGTAGGTATTTTTAAAACAGCATACAGCAGCTTGATATTAATAACACAAGCAAATTAAGTCGTTGACAAAATTCAAAAGTGTTAGAAGTATAAAGGATAAATTGGTCTTTAGGACGCTTATGGCTTATTTTGTTGCTGATTACTAACTGAAAATTTTCCAAAAACGTTTTAATCTCTCAATCCACATAAGATAGTACTGAGTCTTTGCATTAAACCGAGTGTCATTTTTAGCCCATCCATGTCCAAGGAGCGAGAGTACTAAGACTATTCCCACCACCAGCTCCGGCAGTGTTATTAGATGCGTCTTCCACAAGACGAATGCCCCTGCCTGCAGCACCACCTAAATATAAAAAACAACGTGAGCATGAACAACAGGCCGCTCACCACCGGCTTGCCCCCACCATCCTGCTTATGCTCCTTCTCCGTAGTTTCCTCATTTCGTGTTTTGTTCATTCTTTTCCATTTTGTATTTACTCTATTTTTCTCTTGTTTCAAATGAATGTGATCAACTTGCAATATCCAGTTGGTGTTCTTCTTAGGGGAAGCAAAGGATGAGTCTGATACTGTGGAAGGCGAGAATAAGTAAAAAATTTAAATGCTCATAATTTTTCTGCCCGTTATCCAATTGACTCAATTATTTTGCCAATGGTAAGCTCGTGACCTGATCGTTGCGAAGTGAGATTCGATTCTCGTAACAATATTTAATAACGCTAGATTTTGTTTCAATTTCATTTCTTTTTATTTCTTTTGATTCAAACATAGTCTTAGTGTTATTTGATTTAATTTTAATTTCATTTTATTGTCATTATTATCAGCTCGTATTGAGAGACATTTATTTTAAAATAGCATGTGACACACACATAAAAGAGAACAATAAAAAAAATATATAGGCAAATACTTGTATTCCTCGTATTTCCTTTGCCTTTGTTTATCTAGGACTGTCTATAACAGAGTCAAATTACTGGTAAAGATTATAAAAGCTAATTTTAAAATTATTCCATAACACATCAATATCGTTGTACACAAAGACCAACAAAACAAATTCTGATCACATAAAATTCACATTTGGAGACAAATCATCTGCACACAAGGTGAGACCTGCTTATTTCCGTCTTCCACTGGGCTTTGTGCTCTTTCTGGCTGGGTTTGACTGCTCAAAGGCAGGTTCCTCCATTGACCTAATCTTTATCATTCATCCTATCGATTGCTTTCTGGGCTTCGATAAACACTTAGGATGACAAGGAATATACTACTGTCAACACAGCACACACGCATAGTCACATAGAGTTTGCAATATTATATGAAAACCATATAAAGGATTATAGTTTTGAGTTTCGAAGATACCTGTTCTTCCATTTCAAGTATCTTTTCATCCTTCGACTTCAGGGACAATCCGTCGTCCGATTGAAACAATTATATTGTTAGCGGAAAGCTTGTGACCTGATCTTTGTGAAATGAGATTCGATTTTCATGATACATAGTCACAGTAAACAACAGGTGCAAAAAAATGCAAATACCTCAGTAGGCAAGAAATTCTTGCCATTGAAGGTGCAATAGAAACCATCAGCAGTTGTTTCATCGATAAGCTTGATCAGCACATTGTACTTTCCATCCCATCATTCCTACGTCAAAAACACAATTTAAAACATAATGATCATTTTTTTTTGGGTCAAAGATTTCTTAAAGTATTAAAAGCATTAAAAAGAATCTGGATTGGGAAACTCAGTTCCATTGGAATGCTTCCACAAAAAATTGAATTTTCATTATCGGGACACTTCCGAAGGCATGATCACGAGCAGTTGCTTCAATAATCGAGTCAAGCTCCAATACATTTCACCAACTGCAAAAACCAGTCGAAGTTTCAAAAAAGAGGTGGAGAGAAACAGAAACGATTAAAGTCTTACCCGATGAATCGAGCTTAGAGACGTCATCAATCCGCGGGCCACAGAAGCCGATGAAGTCGTCGGGGAAGAAGTAATTGGGAACGGCAACGATGAAGAGGGCGGTGAAAAGAGAGCCAGGGCTCGAGAGAGAGGCATATGCGACAGCGTCGAGAACAGGTGGACCATGCCTCACCACTTAGTGAACTTAGGGCTAGGTGACAGCAAGGAGGAGGAGAAGGCCCCGGAGGAACATTTTCGTCGGCTTCTATGATTGCCGAGTGAGTCAAATCACCAAGTTGCGGTGATTCAAAATGCGGGATAAGAATATTACAAGTGTTGTAATTTAGGTGCTCAATTGAGCGCCATAATTTTTTTTTGATCGCTTGAGTGTTATAACTTATAAAAAAATGTTCACTTGAATGTCATAACTTTCGGTCGATCACTTAATTCAATTTTTTTTTAAAAACGTTCACTCAAGTGCCGGAAATCATATATGACATAACATTTGTAGTGAACGTTTTTAAAAAATTATAAAACTCAAAGTGATTGATTGAAAAGTTATATGGCACTTAAGTTATAGGAAAAAAAATTATGACACTCGAGTGATCGAAAAAAAGTTAAGACGCTCAAATGAGCACCAAACGAAAGTTATGACATTTATAGTTGTTAACACCTAACTTTTGGCGACTCTATTCATTGCATAAAAAAATTAGGGATTGACCCCGACCCTAAACAAAAGTATTAGTTTAAACTACATATAGATTTTAGGAGCATTTTTGTAATATTGATAGTAATAGGCCCATATAATTGCATTTGCATTAGACCAGAGGCGGATGGACTTAAGTGAATTATCCTGAGCTTAATTGAATTAATTGGACTGAGCCCACGAGAGCACGAATTCGACCAAGCCTATATGGCCGAAATTGACATTATAGAGCAAGTTGGAATAATCGAATTATTAAATAATATAATTGGAAGATAATTCATATTATTCTGTGAATATTCAACTAGAGCAAATAATCCGAAAATTGCTTAAGTTGAGTATCAGAATTAGGAAATTAATATCTTGGCTCTTGCAAGACAACCTCACAATTGAGGCGGCCATACAATTGAAAGACGCGGCCATACATTAAAAGAGAAAGGAGACAGTTTCAAGAGAGAGGACAAGAGAAATTAGACGGCTTCAAGGGAGAGGTGATGGATTAGGATCGGACCCGTGTGGCGACTTAGGCTTCCTTGGATCGTTGGAGTGCCTTAGCCAAGCCTTCTTCGCAGATCGACCGCTCTTGCTTACCCGGATCGTAGAGAGAGAAGTGTTTAGAGAGAGAAGCTCTAGGAGAAAATGCTTTGTTTCAGAATGTTTTAAATGATTCAAATGAAGGAGAGAGCGCCCTTACTTATACTAGAGGGCCTCTCGTTACAACCGTTAATCGTTCTTTCATCTAAGGGACGAGATCGCATCTCCCCATTTATCAACCACCGACATTATTACATTTCCCCATCTAACATCTACCGACATTAAAGACAGGAAAGCTCTAGAATTGGGCACAATTACTGTATCGCCCGCCCCTGAGAACATTCTGGAGGCCTTCAAGGTTTCTTGCTCGTTCATCTTGAGTTTTGCACGGTCCTTCCGCCTATGGCACCTTAGGACCGTGATATTCTCCCCCACCTATTCGAGCGACGTCCTTGGCGCTCTCAGTTCGAGGTTTGGTTTGGATGGTTGATCGTTGGCAATTTTTCTTCTTCCGCGATCGCTTCGTCTTCTTTTTCTTGACTTGATCACGATGCGATTCTTGAACTCCAACATTTATCAGGATGGAATCCTTGGTTGGTTTGGCCGACTCCATGTGGCCCGGCAAGTAGGCCACTTCTGGGAAAAGGACGTGGATCGGCATGTCTTGTTGAGTTGGAGTAGGAGGTTCTACCTTTGGCTTCTCCAATTTTTGCGGTTCGATGCATTACTCGATTGTGCGCTTCTCCAATTTTTGCGGTTCGGTGCGTGACTCGGTTGTGTGCTTCTCAACTCTTGGCCCATCATCCACGAGTCGGATCGTGGAGATCATCTTGGTCTCGGATAGCCCCATAATCAAAGGCACCATGGACGGGCATTGTGGATCCATGATGGTGAGCAATTTCGTTCTTGTATCCACCAGGGCTTTTGCACTATCGAAGAACTCCAAACCTAAGATAAGGTCGTAGTCGTCCAGGGGAATTACCTCGAAGTCAAGCTTGCCCCTCCATCCACCGACTTGCAGGTTCACAGCTCGGGCAACGCCAACGGTAGCACCGTCTTCTGAGTTCACTGCCTTGTATCGGTGGGTGGTTAGTTCCACGTGTAGCCCCAAGCTCTTGGCCGCTTCGCTTGATAAAAACATATTCGAGGCACCCATGTCAACCAAGGCATAGAGTGTTGAACCACATACCTTGACTTCCACGAAGTACAAGTGCGAAGGCGTAAGATTTTTCTTGGGTGGTGCTTGGGTCTTCACGAAGTTGGCTGAGTTGAGAATCTTCACGGTTCCGAGTCGCAGCTCCTTCTCTTGCTGTTTTGGCTCCTCGTCGTCGTGGGTGGCCAGTAAGGCATTGATCCTACTCTTTTTCGGACAAACTTGGGTCCAATGAGGACCGTTGCAAATGAAGCATGGGGATAACGGTGGATTTTTGAACCGATCCTTGTAGAAATCCCCTTGGGGTCGACTAGAATCCCCTTGGAGTCGGCTCCACCTCGGGTTGGATGATTTGGATGACCCTTCTCCCCATGATTTCCCTCGTGGATCCTTTCGATCACGAGTCGCCTCGCTCAGTTCGTCTTTGTCGTGGTGGAGATCTACTCCCCCACCATTTCCTTTGAACTTTGAGGCTTCGGGTTTGGTGAAGTCAACGAGAGACTCCGCCACGATTAGCGCCTTGGAGAGACTACGAACTTCCCGTCGCTTGAGCTCGAGTTGTGCCCACGACTTCAATCCATCCATGAAGGCTCTGAGAGCCTCCTCCTCCCCAAGGCTGGGAATTTGGAGCTTGAGCTCGATGAATTCCTTCACGTACTCTCGAACCGTGCCTCGTTGCTCAAGGCGATGGATCTTACTACGGGCTTCTTGTTGAGCAAATTCGGGAAAGAAGTAGTCCCGAAACTCTTTGACGAAATCGTCCCACGTTTTCATGGGATCGGCGCCTCGCTTGGTCTCGTCGCACCTATTGCGCCACCAAAGCATGGCATTATCGACTAGGAACATGGAAGCGGTTCGTACCTTGATCGACTCGTCTTGAATATTCACGGCGCCGAAGTATTGCTCCATACTCCATAGGAAGTTGTCCACCTCCTTGGCAGATCATTCGCCCTTGAACTCCTTGGGCTTCGGCACCTCTAGTTTAGGCGCCATTTGAACGGGCATGGCTCCATTCGCGATGATTGTTTTGCATAAGATGAGCTCAGTCTTGAGCTCAGTCTTGAACTCCTGGACTTCTATCCTCAAGGCTTCGACCTCAGCTTTGCTTGGGTTGTCCTCCTTGATTTCTTGGACTTCAACCCTTAATGCATCATGGGAAACTTCGAGGGCTTCATCCTTCTCGTGCAATAGAGCCGTGGCTTGATTCACGATCGTTGTGAAATCTTTGCGGAGCATATCTTCAACTTTGTTGATCCGCCCTCTTATCTCGTCGAGTTCTTCAATGAACTCTATCATGGCACTCCTCATTCGAGTGAGCTTCTCGTCGACGGCGGTTACGGCGTCCATTGAAGCGTCTCTTTTCTTGTTGAGTTTCCCTTTTGCTAGAGAGATCTTCTCCTGGGGAACATCATCCGCAACAAGCGAAGCAATTACCTCGTGGTTTAACATTCTCTCGACCGTTTGGTGTACTTCTCGATCTCTTCGAACAGATCTCCTCTACTTTGCTCTGATACCACTTGTCACGGGGCAATAGATTTGGATCGGACCCGTGCGGCGACTTAGGCTTCCTTGGATCGTTGGAGTGCCTTAGCCAAGCCTTCTTCACGGATCGACCGCTCTTGCTTACCCGGATTGTAGAGAGAGAAGTGTTTAGAGAGAGAAGCTCTGGGAGAGAAGACTTTGCTTCAGAATGTTTTAGATGATTCAAATGAAGGAGAGAGCACCCTTACTTATACTAGAGAGCCTCTCGTTACAACCATTGATCGTTCTTTCATCTAAGGGACGAGATCGCATCTCCCCATCTATCAACCACCGACATTATTACATTTCCCCATCTAACATCTACCGACATTAAAGATAGGAAAGCTCTAGAATTGGGTACAATTACTGTATCGCCCGCCCCTGAGAACATTCTGGAGGCCTTCAGGGTGTCTTACTCGTTCATCTTGAGTTTTGCACAGTCCTTCCGCCTATGAAACCTCAGGACTGTGATAAAAGCATCAGAAAAGAAGACAGAAGAAAAGCCAAGAGAGGGGGGGCTTTTTTTCTTTTTCTTTTTCTTTTTCTTTTTCTTTTTCTTTTTCTTTTTCTTTTTTGCAGAGGGGGAGACTTTTATAAACCAAAGAGAAATTTGGTCGCTCATCTCTTCCCGCTGCTACTGCTCCCTCACTCGCGAACTCCTTTATTTTCGGACGAACTTCACAACGTCTCGGTGCTCCCTCCAGTCGCTCCTGCCGCTGCTCAGCTGCTTCCTGCCGAACGGAACGCCCTCACGCCTCGACTCGTCGAGGCCCGCGCTCCTGCTGTCTCGGGCGTGATTCCAGCACCTGGTCGCTCTTGGTTTTCTAACGATGATCGAACATCGACTGCATCCTCAATTTCCCTTGCAGCCGTGTTTGAATTTTGTGCAGGTTTCTGGGTTTTCCCGATGGCAACCACCTGAAGATCACCAGCTCGAACTGCACAAACCCTCTTTGCCCGCAGCTTCCTGTTCAGCGAGTACTACCGGCCGATCCCCCTCAGTCCAGCGAGTTCCAGTCTCGGCCAGCATCTCACCGCCTTTGCTTCAGTCCAGGAGCCACATAGTAGCCGAGGCAAACCGACAAGTCCAGACCTTCCCTGCTGTGACCACACGTCCAAGTGCTGGTCTAGGTGTTCTTCCAGAATTCCGTTTACTCTCGGTGAATCTCTAGGCCGTTGTCGGATTCCCTTTGTGCGCCGGAGTTCCTCACCGTGCTTCATCGTTGCCGGCCGCTGTCCACGAGCCATCGCGCAGTGTTAGTCTATTCCGTCACCAGTTGATCTATTGCAAACGGCAAAACCAATTTTTCTCTCAACGTACATACGTATTTAATGCCCAACAGTGTATTTTATAAAGAAAAGACTTATTCCATTAGATTTAATATATTTTTAAATGTCCAAAAGTCTATTTACGATAACTTTAAGCAATGTAGGCGGTACGGTACGTACGCGCAAAGCCAAAAAAAAAAGGTCGTTTCTAAAATCCATTTTTACGGAAGGCAATTTAATATTCATCAGAGCATAATTTTCACTTATATTCTCTCAAAATAGCTATTTATTCTTCCCCCTATTTCCTTTTTTCTTCTTAACCTAAAACAATTTTTGTATAATTTAATCGAGATATTTGGATTTTAAACGTAACCCATGAAATGGTAAAAATCAATATCGCCCCAACTATTTCACTAACTCGAAGTTAGTCATAGATGCAAAGGTATGATTGTGAATTCGAGATGGACGCCAAGATTCTAAAGTTTGCTTTATATATTATGTCCGTAGTGTCTTTCAATACGTCAAAATTGAAAGATGAGAAAGAATTCTTATCACTATAATCATCATCGCACGAGCACTTGTCTATCGTGTAAGGTCATTTTAATCGTGATTTGATTCAAGATATTGCATGACTTGCACGCTTGATTTTGACGTAGAAAATGTCCTGAATTAGCAAAGAAAACATATCAGTGCATTGGACTTTAGTAGGAAAATTACAGAGATAGTACCCTTAGGTTCCACGTATCTCAAACATTATTAAAGTAGACTGATATATGTCTTGCATGGGACGTCAAGGCTGCCCATAATAGCGTAGCTGTGCCCCTAGGGTTCGAAGAAAAACCTTTCACACTAGTGGAAAGTTGTAGACGAATACAAAGTCTTTTGATGTCTATCACTGAGCATGACATATATCTATACACACACCGACAACTTTCGCATTCGATATTGTAATGAACTCTCCCATGTCGACCTCCATCGATAATAAAAGCATAATATAGATTTCTTCGCGAGTGATGTGACTAGTCAATCATATGTAGACATATCAAACAGGTGAGGCAAGTAAGATTTGAGTTAGATCGAAAATGGTCCGGCCTAAATTCACCCATTTAACCCGTTTTGACTAATTTCAATGCAAATACAAATCTAGTGACCATACATGACCTGACACACACCCGACCCGATCCATATTTAATCAAATCTAGAAAAACTCATATCCAAATTGAGATAAGAGCATGGAGTGAGCGAGCGCTAAATCAAGTGAGGACGAGAGGAGGTGAGTTGAGTTTAAGTAAGTTGTGAATTCATTTAACACCTATATTATTTTGGACTTTACCATTCTAAACCCATTTATGATCCATTTGCTAAATACGATTAACTCATATAACACACTCAACTTATCAAATATGGGTTAAGACTGAGTTTATGATTCATTTTGACAGATCTAATCATATGATCTATCATATTTTTTTTATGATTACAAAATGCATGTGGTATCACCGAGCACGTCAGGCCGTTCTAAATTACAAAATTCTCATATGAGGTTATTACAAAGCGAGTAAAATATGGAGTGATGCAATATCACGTCAACATGACTTACTGACTTTGGTATTTGATCTCTCTCTCTTCCACGGCATAAAATTTCAAGTTTATTGGAAAAGTCGAGTAGTATGTTAGAACGTGCGATAAGCATACTCGAAATCACGTTTGGTAGGAAGAAACTATGTATAATGGAATGTGGAGAGAAATAGAATGTAATACTAGGATGATACCTGTGCGATGTAGCATGCATATATTTATATATATCTGTAAATTATGGATTAATGAAGGAAGCCATCTATTTCGCCAAAATTGCACGCGCGACGAAATATCTTTCATCAAAGATCGTCCCTCAGCTTTTAAAAATTGGGATAAGAGGTCTTGTGCAATTTCAAACAGGAGAGATTCAGATAGTAAGGAAATCAACGAAAGTTTTACTCGAAATAGAACTATATAAAAGCAAATCAAATCGGAGTTTGACTCGACGGCTCAATTCACACACTACAACCCACTTCAAACTAAAACTATACAAACAAAAACCAAATCGGATTGACACGACGATCGGGCTTAAAAAGTATAGGCGATGCGTAAAAGATTCAACGCAAACGAACCACAACAAAGTTTGACTCAACGACGAGGCCGAAATACGTTAAGATCGCGGATGGACCAACGTACACAAAACCTTGACAGAGTTTGACTCAACGACAAGGACCTAAGTATGCAGTGATATTATGCCAGAATTAGACTCAACGACACAACACCGGAGATGAAGAAACACGCCAGAATTAGACTCGACAACGGGAATCTGAAAACTACGTCTAAAGCTACATATTGAGTATAGGAAATGTAAAGATAATTGAAAGATAACATTTGATTTGTTCGGGGGACTTCCTCGTTGGATGACTTGTTGTATTTATAGTGATAGAGTAGTAACCGTTCCTAACAGTTATATTTCTTCAGATAACCTCCATTGATCCTATTCAAATTCCTCAAAGTCAGCGAACTTCCACGTCCTTAATTAACTGCCCACGTGTGTACTTCAAATGACCATCAATGGGTAATTGTTCCCTCCAAGACTCAGTGCGACTTATTCTTCAATGCCAATGGGCTTCTTATCTCACATTCTTAGTTAATTGCCTATGCATGAACTTCAAATGATCATCGATGGGTAGCTGTTTCCTCCAAGATTCAACACGACCATTTCTTCAATGCCAGTTAGAGCCTAATTGAAACCCTAAACCCTAGAGTAGCCACTCATCATCGTCGACCACCATCCACTGCCGTCGACCACTCGCCATCAACCACCAGCCACTCACCACTAGCCACCACCAAAGTCGACAAATCTCGTCGGGATCTCCAGAGCCGAGGTTGTCTAGGCCAGCGAGCCCAAATCCTACGTCGTCTAGCATCGCCCAGTGTTCTCAATCCCTCACGAATTCATGTGAGCTTTAAAGCATGAGTCTTGAGGGGTTAACCTGTTGATTAGGGTTAATGTGGGTTCTTCAAAGTGGGTTAGTATGATTTTGTGAATTTTTGGAGGCTTAGACCAGGACATCTAAGTTAATAGTGTAAAGTTTTGGTAATTAGATGTTGCTGGAGGAGGAATTCCCTCACTTCCGTGGAAAATGCTTTACCCACTTTGAGATCTCTCGAAGGTTTGTAGTATCTCTTGGGTATCTTTTAGCCAAAGTGAAGCTGATTAGGTGAACTTTTGGAGTTAATCAATTTTTTGGGCTTTTGTCTTTGTTATCTAAAGAATAATATTGTTAGAATTTTCTTAATACTATTGGAGAACGGGTGATCTTGATATGTGTAAAGTTGAGGGTGGCTTTGGGAAGAACAAAGCTATGATGACTGAGGTGATTTCCTCTTCGTCTAATCAAATTACTGATAAGAAGCTCAAGTGTGGTGCTAACTTTCACCAAGGGAAGAAAACTGTGAAGCTTACTTTGACAAACAGGAATCAGCATAAACACATAACTAAGCCTAAGCCTAGAGATGATGAAACTTAGAATGTTATTGATGCACGTATTCTTAGTCAGATACTAAATTCTATGGAGAGTAATATAGTTGATCTAATAACTCATATTGACACAGTCAAGAACTGTAGTAGTATTTGGATGTATTATATTCGGGCCAAAATAACTTGTCACGGATTTATAAGCTATCGCAGGAATTTTACCGATCTAAGAGCAAGGGGCGTTCTATTACACAATACTTTGCTAATTTTAAGAGGATGTATGAGGAATTGAATGTCGTTCTCCCTATTTCATCCAATATTCAACAAATACAACTTCAAAGAGAACAATTGGATGTAATGGGATTCTTAGGAGGTCTTAGTCCTAAATATGAAACTGTTATGTCTCAAATCATTGGAAGAGAGACTGTTGTATCATTCACAGATACGTTTGCTCAAGTTTTTCGGGTATCTCGTGAGTCTTCTCAGGATCCCACATCTATGGCAGATAACTCAACTCTTGTGTCACAATCTCGAACTGGTAATGGAGTAGGAGTGATGGAGGAAACCGTAGAGGATATAATGGACGTGGTGATCGAATGGGAGGCCGTGGCATAAGAACAGGGAGAAGCCAAGGCCAGCAAAATTTTTCGGGACAATCCCACCTGTCTACTTATGGCTCAGGGTCAACACGGACTAGTAATTATTATGGCAAACCTGATCATATTAAAAAATTTTGCTACAAGTTACATGGGAGACCAGGGCAGCAACAACAGTTTGCCAATACTGCACCTGATATTGACTATTTTCCACAGTCTTCTGAAGGCAAGGTAGTGGTTATGTGTGAAGAGGAATTTGCTAGGTTTAATCAGCAGTTTACTTCTTCCACTGCTACTTTGGTACAGGCAGGTAATGCTATTGCATGCCTTTCAACTGCTTCTCGTCCTTAGATCATTGATTCAAGGGCTTCGAGTCACATGTGAGGTCTTTTAGGTATATTTTTCTCTCTTACTCCATCATCATCCACAGTTACATTAGCCAATGGTTCATCTACACATGTTAAGGGAGTTGGCACAATTCATCCAACTACTTCATTGTCATTGTCCTCGGTACTTTATCTTCCATAATTTTCGTTTAATTTCATGTCTGTTAGTAAGTTAACCAAAACCTTTCAGTTTTCAGTGATATTCTATCATGATTCTTGTATCTTCCAAGATCTAGATACGAAGAGGATGATTAAGTAAAGGACGTGAGGAAGGGAGACTGTATGTGCTTGAAGACGCAACTTTCTTTACATGCTCTAGTGTTACCTCCCTACATCAAATTCATTGTCGCCTTGGTCATGTTTCTCTATACAGTCTTCAGAAATTAAATTCCAGTTTTAAGTCTCTTTCTAGTTTGGAGTGTTAATCATGTCAACTAGGTAAATTACATCGCGTTAGTTATCTGCCTCGAGTCATTAAACAAACATCGTCTCCCTTTTTGTTAGTTCATTCAGATGTTTGGGTTCCATGTCATGTGATTTCCAATTTGGATTTTAGATCATTTGTTACTTTTGTTGATGACTATTCTAGGGTTACTTGGATATATCTAATGAAAAGTCGTTGATAGTTGTTTTCTATATTTCGTGCATTTATTTATGAAATTTATGCTTGGTTTGGTTGATGTTAAAGTTTTGCGCTCTATAACACTAACGAGTACTTTTCTACACCATTTTTCGACTTTATCACACAACATGGTATGATTAATGAATCTTCATATCCTGATACACCATAACAAAATGGTGTTGCTGAAAGAAAAAATAGACATTTGTTGGAAGTTACTAGACCTATGTTGTTTGAGATAAAGGTCCCTAAAACCTTTTGGTCTGACGTTGTCTTGATTACATGTTATCTCATTAATCGTATGCTTTCTTTTGTTTTGCGAGGTGATATTCTATTTTCTACTCTATTTCCAAATCAGTCACTGTTTGACTTACCACCACATATTTTTGGTTGTCTGTTTTGTTTGTGGTCATCGACCTAGAGCATCAAAACTTGATCACAGGGCTATCAAGTGTTTGTTTCTAGGTTACTCCGGTACTCAAAAGGGATATTGAGAAAATGATTCATAACTGTCGATGTTTCATTCTTTGAATCCACTCCTTATCATAATGTTCCAACTACTATGTTTGAGTTGGATGAAGAATTACATGTGACCATCATTCGGTCAACTGCTCCAGTCATTCCACCGGTATCTACACAGGAACCACCTTCTGTACTGGTTAATACTCGACGTCCTTGGGTTTCTACTTCTCAAGCACATACTCCTCATCTTCCTCCTATCACTACTACGTCATCTTTCACCCCAGATCCGCCAGTAGCTGATTCTCCTTCTGTGTCTGATCTTGATTTTGCTATTACTCATCGCAAAGTACACGTGTATGTACTCAACATTCTATTGCAAATTTTATTCATACTCTTCTGTGTCTCCTTCCTTTTAGTCCTTTTTATCTACCATTGAACAATATCCTATCATCAAGTCTGTAGCTGAGGCATTACAAGGTTCTAGCTAGAGGACAACTATGGAAGGAAAATTAAAGGCTCTACAGTTTAATCAAACTTGGGACTTGTTACCACTTCCTTCAAGCAAAACTGTTATTGGTTGTAGATGGCTATATGCTATGAAAGTCAATCCCAATGGTTCTCTTGCTCACTTAAAAACAAGACTTGTTGCAAAAGGGTGTGCTCAGGTGTATGGGATTGATTATCTAAACACTTTTTCTCCGGTTGCCAAGCTTAATTCTATTCGTATTTTGATCTCTCTTATTACCACCAATCATCGGCCCTTATTTCAGCTTGATATCAAGAATGCTTTTTTGCATGATACCCTTCATGAAGAAGTTTATATGGAGCAACCTCTGGGGTTTGTTGCTTAGGGGGAGTCTAGAGGACTGGTTTGCAAATTAAAAATCTTTTTATGGTTTGAAGAAGCCTCCACGGGCGTAGTTTGGAAGATTTTCTGAAATTGTATTTTCATTTGGACTATCTAAATGTGGCAATGATCACTTTTTCTTTTATAAACAATCAAGGGAAGGCAAATTGTTCTTGATTGTGTATGTGGATGATATTATCATCACGGGTGATGACTTGGTTGGTATAACTGGACTAAAGATCTATCTTTAGAAACATTTTCATACCGAGGATTTAGGAAAATTGAAATATTTCTTAGGAATTGAGCTGGCACAGTCACAAAAAGGTATCGTTTTGTCACAGCGAAAAATATGTCCTGAATTTACTCACTGAGACAGGTATGCTGAGATCAAAGTCTCTTGATTACTCATGGAACGAGGGGTTAAACTAGTTGCTGAGGAATTATAGCTTTTTTATAATCCTGAGAGATATAGAAGATACGTAGGCAAACTGAATTACCTCACAGTTACTCGACCAGACGTTGCATTTCCAATTAGTGTGGTAAGCCAATTTCTATCTTCTTCTCGTACATCTCAATAGGATGCAATAATTCGAATTTTAAAGTAGTTGAAGAAGACTGCATGGAAAAGAATTGTTTACCAAAACCTTGATCATAGCAGAGTTGAAGGATTTTCTGATGCTGATTAGGCAAGGTCTTCAGATGATAGGAGATCAACCACTAGCTATTGTACCTTGGTTGGAGCAAATCTAGTATCATGGAAGAGTAAGAAACAGAAAATTGTTGCCCACTCCAATGCTGAGTCAAAATATAGAGGCATGGCACAAATGACATGTGAATTAGTGTAGATTCGGTAGTTATTAACTAAATTAGGTTTTAAAGCTTCAGTTCTTATGCCTATATGGTGTGATAATAAGGCTATAGTGCATATAGCTTCCAACCCCATGTTTCATGAAAGAACAAAACATATTAAGATTGATTGTCATTTTATTCAAGAAAAGTTGTAGAGTAGAGTGATTCTTTCTGGTGACATTAGAACCGGTGAACAACTTGCATACATATTACTAAACCTCTGGTAAATGGGAGAGATAGAATATTTTTGTAATAAGCTGGACATGGTTAATATCTATACTCCAGCTTAATGGGAAGTGTTAGAAGTATAAAGGGACAATTGGTCTTTAGGACTCTTAGGGCTTATTTTGTTGCCGATTACCAATGTATAAGTTAATCTTTACTGAATAATAAAGATTACTTTCTCCTCTCACAAAAAGTAAGTTGGTAACATAAAAACATGGATAAATTGTCATGTAAGCTGAAGATCTCTTCCAACATTACAGTAGCTTCATATTGCCAAGTTAGTCCTTCTCCTTGCCTTAAAAAAAAAGCCAAGCAAGGACTAATCGTGATCTATCTATTCATAGTTCTACCTTCATATATGGCGATAAGTATATTTGATAACCACCATGGTAAATAGTCAAATAAAAATTGGTAAGTACTCACGATATTGATAAATTTAAATGCGAGTTGATAACCTCTTAACACGTAATAGACCAAACAATCTGCCACTGAATGGATACTTACTAACACGTTTAACAAATTACTATCATACAATGAATTTTACCAATCACGGACAATCAGTAGGTGATTTCCCGTAGGGATCATTAGAATCATCCTTGAGGAGACCCTGCGTGTCTTGATGTTATGGTAAATATGCTAAAATATGATCATAAGATACGGCCACAACATCTCATCTGTAAGTTGGAGACCAAAGCTTCCCCATCTTTCAGTCATATAAATATAGCAACAGCTTACTTCCCAGTAGTACACATTATCGACGATTGCTGTCAATCGTGGGTGACCAGAATTATGCCGTGATATCCATTCTCTCTACCCCTTAAGGCACAGCTATACCTTCTGATTCGAATTCAAACACCCACTAATACTAACTCTAAAATCTATGATGAGCGCTATGTCACTAACAGTATTGCAGAAAACTAGCCCCCATTAGAAAATATACATATTCTTGACCCTATTACACTATGTTGCAGGTGTAACTTACGTGGACTGATGCCTTACTCTGGAATTGACCAAAGGACATTCGTTATGGCAAAACTGGGCATTCAGATCTTCAGAACCTAGGCCAGCGAATGACAGTTGCTAACTCTGCCATCTGATATTGGAGTAGCCACTCTCATCATGACACTCTGGGCAAAGGCTATCATCTACAACAAAAATGAGATTCAATATAAAATTTGCAGGCAAAATAACAGTAAATTCAGCACATTGCTCAAAGGGGTTCAGCAATATCATAACAAGTTCTACAGCATTCCCCTTTCCCTGCTTTAGTGTGGCATGTTAAGCAACTGACCATCTGTGTTTTAAATCCACAAACAACTAATGAAAACTCATGTAGATCTCACAAGATGGAGATGCTGAAATGTAAAATAAGCCATTGAAAACAACCAAATAGGCATTTAGTTACTACTTAGTACTAACCAACAGCACATGTATGGCAGAAATAAGCATCAGGAATCAATTTAACTAGCTCATAGGACAAAAGACAACCATTAACAGCTTATTCATTTTCAATAGGACTAGCACATGACTCTTAGGATGCACGTGTGAGTTGTGTTAGAGAAATCCCACACCGGAAAATTGGTGTGGTGTTGAGCAGTTAACATATCCATATAGGCCCATAACTCATTGGCTTGAAGTTTTTAGTGGAGAGAGTACGAACCACACCCCAACAGTGACGTGATGTGGAAGTACTATCCACACATTTAATAATAAGCTGAGTTGATGAAAGTCACCTATGTCAAATGAACAACTTTTGCCTATATAATCTGGAGAGAACTCGAGCAAGATCCCTCTGGGCTGCTGTTATTACATTCATTCCAAGAAAATTGGGGAATTGTGTGACAACTGTAAAGGATATAATACATATACATTCAAAGGAACTGAGCTTGTCATGTAAGATGTGTTGCAAAACTTCTTGTGCTGTTTGTTTAATTTGATTTACATTAGACTGTTTGGCTAGCTCGTTCTTGCTCATTTTTCGAGCTTATGCTCACAAAATAAGGCAATGAAATGAATCCTCATTGTAGGTACGTTGAATCATAGTTAACAATCTTACCGAAGCGAATCCAACGCACATAATGCTGAAGCCAGGAAAATGGAAGGGTGCTCTATCGGAGAGGAACAAAGCTGGCACAACAAATGAATGAAATCTAGTTAGCTTAGCAGATCAGTGAGGCACTAGGATTAGCCTCGAATATTCCGGTTACCTGTCAATGGGGAGAAAACCAAGGGAGAGACAACATTGGCAAGTTGGCAAATCCCTGAAATGCATCCTTGAGCCTTGCCCTACGATTAAGCAAATAATAAATGACTCGTCAAGTACTAGGATCAATGGACCTAACGAGTGATGAGCTATTTTCTCTTCATTCTTGAGAGGTAACTCAATACTCTATACATGGTCATGCATTTCAAGATTGAACTTTCTACCGGCATTCTGTATACAAGACCCAATTTCGCATTTAGTACGTGGATGAAGGCGTCATTCTAGCTCAAATTCCCATCCCATGATTGGTTAGCTATTGAGCTGAAATGGAAGTTCCTAATGAAATGGTCAAGCAACCTACCAATGGAATGGCTATTTCTCCCAACTCCACAAAAAACACAGAAAGATGAGATGTATGATTTTGTTTTTCCTGTTTGAACACACAGCTTTTGAACATTATGACTGCATCTGCATTCTATTCTTCGAAGTTCCATATCAAACACAAGGAAAGAAGTATGTCAATTCAAACTCATATCCCACTTCATCGTTCCTATGTAAAATGGCATCCCGTCGTTACTAACGGACCCTGAAGAGTTTCTTCTCAAAAGAAAGTGTTTAACGTTCAAAGTGAGACAAGGGGCGTGCATATTCACATGTAAAATAAGTAACAATTTGGCGTGAGCACCTACCATAGTTTTGAGAAAAAAATTCAAAAACATTACTTCAACTTAAAATTACCTGTTCACACGAGCCAACTTGTTTAGACACAATAGTCCGCATCTGCAATCGTTAAAGGTTGATTAGAAATGACACTTAACACTCAACATCTGCTAAAGAGCTATGGAAAAATGAAACAAGGTACTCACACAAGGTTGTGAGAAGACGAACAGAATAGAGAGCATAGAAGCAGCATAAGGAACCTATCAATTTCCAAAGTTTTAGCCACATTTCGCCATTGGCAAAGTCAGACAGTGCATACAATTAATTAAGGAAGAGAAGGCAGAGGATTACCCAAGAAGCCCAGGCAACGCTGTAAAGAATCATCTGCAATTATGGCATGCCAAACACAAAATTCAGGGGAAGGAGAGTTAGCAATCACAATACAACTCTTTTGCACATGTATCAGAGGTTCAATAACTAGGCAGAACGCACTTACACACACAAATGAAGAATGAGAGAGAGAGAGACGTACGTGTGCACAGTTAAAAAATAGCCCTATAGAAAGCAGTCTTGCCTCTCCTATAACAGGAGCCAAAAGGGGCATGATAAGCAGCTGCAGAATTGTTACAGGTACCAAAATCAGCCAAAGGGGGAGTATTGAACATAAATTGCAGAAAAATAGGAGTGATGCGCACGAACTCTTCAAAAGATTAGAGCCAGAAATACCTGAGAAATAGTACCCGCAATTCCAGATATCACCATTAGGTCGGCAAACTGATTCTTGTTAAAGTGAAATTGAGCCTTCAAGTAGTACTGTGCGAGACCAAAAATAAAATTGTTCCAGTGAGCTGTGACAAATTTAAGGCCTTGCTATTACCAGTTAAGCCAAGCATTGACTACTCATGGTATTATCTTTTGCACGGTCATTCTCATTCTTCAACCTCATACTCAAGGGATGGGATAATTCGCACGCTAGATTGAATCTCGCACCCTTGTACTAAATTCGTCACAATTGACCAAGCAGACGAAAAATCTACGCATGTTAATAATGGAGGATAAGATAAATCTGACACTCGCAGATAAACAAAAGTTGAGAGGTACCATCATCGAAGCATGAAGACCAACATCAGCGAGATTGCCGAAAAAGGCGACAATTGCTGCTTGCAAGAACGTCAAGCTGCAAATTAATTGCAAGGTTATACAAGAGATGGACCTAGTTACCTAATTACATGCGCAAGCTGCAAAAGAGAGATACTTCTTCTTGTAGCACAGATAGGCGAATTCTGCTGCATCTAAACCATTCGCATTAACTCTATCGAGTACAGAGATGAATGCCTCCCGTTTTTTTCCCGCACCTCAAGTTCTTCTGCTTTGGAATTCAACATCGAACCATGAGAGTGACAAGAGATTTTAAGCTCAACAAACCTGCTCCTTAACAAGGCGACGGTGTTCCCCAAGGAAGGCGCCTTCTTAAACACCTGCGCCTTGTTTGCATTATCGTCGTCCGGACAAGCACCGTCCAGCTTCCCCTTCGAGACGATCGGGACAGTTAGAGGATGGTCATCGACGACGGAATCGGGGAGGAAAAACCTCATGTACGCCAGAGCGGCCACCGCCACCGCCGTCGCGACCTGTCCGCGACAAGCGATCGTGAAGATCGAACTCAAAGATCGGTGAAACCAGTGAACGAGTTCATGCGCGGAGAGAGAGAGAGAGAGAGACCTGGAAAGTGGAAGGAGTGGAGAGGAAGCGAGTGGAGAGGTTGCCGCAGACGAAAGCGGCGGATCCGATGCCGGAGAGGATCCCGAAGGCGGAGGCTCTTCTTCCCGCGGTAATGTTGTCCGCCTGGACATTGGGGAAACGCGTGATTCCGCCATGAACGGTACTCGAAGCGAGCTTCGGAAGCTCTTCATCGAGGGGAAATGACATTTTTTTACTTTCCATGCATTATTTTGAAATTGCGATACGACCCGAGGGACTGAATATCGGATTCGGGATAATACAGGGGTCAGTTTATAAATAACCCAAATTATATATCGCGCAACGCGCATGAGCTACGAGCGTTTGTCAAGAATAACATTGCTTGCAACAATTAGATCCTACGAGACATAAGACGACAATGCGAAATTATAATTTGCTCCCGCAAAAAGGCAAGGGGAAAGTTTTTACCACATAAGCGAGGGCTAGACAGTGAACACTTCCTTCGCAGAAAATGGCGGTCAGAGTCCGAAGCACGTAGTACAGGTAGAAGAAGTTCCTCGACCTGCTATATGCCAAGATGGCTATAACCCCGAAATGTCACGCATTAGCCAGCTCGAAAATTGCCTTAATCAGATCGACAAATATATTAAGTGACTATTTCATGCACATGTACCATCAATATATCCACCACTATAGGGCTATAAGCAATGATTGAAGTTGCAATTGTGTGAATAAAGCTAGGGATGGAACATATTACCCAAGGGGATGATGGTGAAGACCATGGGAATGGTGAGCAGGGCTTTCCTCCCATACTTGTCGGAGAGATTCCCTATCAATGGCATCATCACCATTGAGCCCAATCCCACTATCTGCAACCCCAATAAACATCTTTATCTAAGTCATGTAAAATAAATAAATGCTTGTTGAGTGCACGAAATACTAATAGTTGGCACTATCACTAAAGATATATCGTGTCAAAGCATAGATAATCATTCTCATGCATGAGAGAAGAGAATTAGTTTTTAAGATATTAAATGACAAAGGAAAAACATTGTGGGATGATATTCTTTTGGACATATTGCGTGTAAATTGCGCGAATTGTGTTCAACGAGTGCATTGTTCTAATTTCTTACGTCCGCCGATGCTATTACAAAGAAAACCTGAAAACCAACATACTCTTAGATTCTGGTGCCTCCCCTCGATTTTACCCGAAATACTCTTAAATTCCATGACTCTCACCACAATAAATTAACGAGTTGTCGGACAACATCTAATACATTATCACAAAGTCACGGGTATATTAAGAAGCTATCGGATGACATCCAATGCATTGCCATGCTAAAAGTTAAGTTTTTGCACTTTTGATTCATGGGAAGCACGATTTTTCATTAAGTATAAACTGACTTTCTAATCATTTAGAAACATTATGTCCGAAATCTAATGATGAACTTATTATTTCCGCTCTGGCAAAAAGTAATTCGTTATATTCTCGAAAAATGTGTAGAAAAAAAGAATTTGCAAGAAGATTAATTGAGGAGATGGTGGAATAACCATAAAAGAAAGTCAAAGAATAAAGAAGAAAAGGTCTAAGGACCAACCATTACAAGACACACATGGCACAAAGTGCGGGGCAATATCGTCATTTCCGATTTCTTTTTTGAAATTTTTTGGTCTTTAACAATTTAATGTGGTTAAAGAAGAATATTGATGGACGATCAAACAAAAAAGAAAGGTTGAACAAAAGCTCAAAGTGGGGGAACCGTCGATGGGTGGGCTCTACGACAGGAGAATGAATTGACACGTGGGATGTGAGTGCGGTTCCCCCATGGAAGATACAATATAGGAGATACAATATTCTAAACAACAGGAAGCCCCGCCCCTTGAATCCCTTGAAATCCCAAAAGAAAGACAATCATCACATGCTCCGAGTTCATATACAGCTCAGCTGTTGATCAATCTCGATCACTAAATAACGTGGATCTCACGATGAATTCACGTGATTCGGTACAAATGCCGCCCGTTTTCACCATAAAGAAATTTCCGGAGGTGAAAGAGAGATGAGAAAATTGTTCTAGCGATTGAATACGACACGTATATTAAAATCATTTCGATATAGCTTTTCGGGAGCAAATTTAGCTTAGAAAAGAAAGGGGTTTTCTTGGCTTCGCTTTGCAGCACTTACCAAAAGCTGGCATCAACTTGTACCAGCTTTTTAGAAAAACTCATATTCAACTCTATGCACAGTTAAAGTACTAGACAAATTGCTTTTAGAAGGTGAAGATTCGGTGAGATCCACCGTATCCGATGGCCGAGATGCCTTTTAAATAATGGAAGCAGAGAGAGAGAGAGAGAGAAAGAGAGAGAGAGAGAGAGAGAGATTTTCATCTCAGTGTGGTTTCGAAGTTCAACGCAAGAAATTATTCCAAGCAATAGCATTAAAATAAAGAAACCCTTATAAGCTTCATGACTGAATAATCCCAGTGATGCAGAGCAAACATCATAGATGTCACGGTCTCACCAACAGCGGTACGACATAGACCTGCTAAACCGATTGTCGTGTTCAGGGAAATGGAATGGCTGGACTTTGCACATAACTTGAGGCTTAAATGCGATTTCTTGAAGAGTGGTATAAAAGAAAATTCCAAGATTGAGGGTATTTTACAGGGAGAACGAAAGAAACTGGAGTGCAAAACCGAGGAGAAAGGGAAGAATTTACCACTTGTTGGATCCCAGAGAGGTAGATAGCGAGCGAGCACTGAGCTTGCCCTGGACAGAGAGCGGAGACGGTCACGTCGGTGATCACCGGGATCACCATGGTCGCCGAGAACAGTCCTAGGAAGTATGTCATGTACAGATGACTCAACCTCCCCACCTCCTCTATCTCTCTCTCTCTCTCTCTCTCTCTCTCTCTCTCTCTGAAGGTGAGCGGTTGACTGTGATGATCGAAATCAGATATAGAACAGGAGCGAAAGGAGCAAGCTTTTGCTACAGGCACGCGTTTGAAGGAGCTGCGAGAATAAGCAGGAAGAAAAAGATGGACTTGATCATCGGTGGGATCTCCCGCGAGTTCTTTATTTGACACATCATTTTCAAAAGTGCTTCACAAAAAGAAGCGAGAGAGAGAGAGAGATGTCCTTTGTCTCCCAGCACGCAAAGTAGATAATGACGGGGGAGCTTCCACGGTAATCAATGCGAGTCGATAGATAATGAGAGCCATTCCGGGAGCAAAGATAGTCCAACCTGCTGCTCCGACGTATCGATACTCACGAAGTGGTGAAAGGTTATTGGGCTTGGGCACACTTCATAAGCTTCGTCCGATGTCGCGGTCGCTGAGACAGCGATACCGAAGTAGCTTCGCGAGTTCTTCGAGCAGGTCTCGCTCAAAGAACCGCCCCGTTTGGACTTTGTGCTCGGTGTCTACCTCCGCGGCTCCCTCGCTCGGGTTAAAAAACCAGATGGGGGATGACTTCTCAGATAGCTCTAGCGTGCGATTAGGTTATATTCATCGTCGATCCCTTCGTGCGGGGCAGTCTGAATCTAAGCCAGGGTCAACTTCAACAGGAGGCTCCCCTAGGAGACACCGACGCTCGGAAGTTGGAAGCGAGACAAGACATGCTTGGAAGCAACAGAAAGAGAGGATGGAAAGAGAAATACTAAAGAATGAAAGAGGATGTCCAAGTTCGCACTCGACAGAACTGGCGACAGCTGAAGGACAAGGCCCGTTATGTGTTAAAGCTGAGGAGAAGAGGTTGAAGATTGGGCCTTAGTCGTGGGCCGCAGGACTTTCCAGACCTTTTCGCGTCAATTTATGAAGAGGTAACTTCGTCACTTCTGAGATTTCGAACTATTTTTGTCTTGAAGAGCGAGTGAAAAAGTCGAGGAAGACGCCATTGCGGGCCCTGAAAAAGCGTCTGGCAAGAGAGCTCCAAAGCGCTCGCCACGCGAAGCTAAGAGGAAGTTTCGCAACGTGACATGTAGCAAGGATCGAAAGCACATCAAAGTGCAATAGTTGGAAAAAAAAAAAACAGCACGTCGTCCCATCAACCACGAGCTTGTCTTAGGTCCAAACATGGTATACGCCAGTTTTGGTCTGATAAGAAATGATCTGAGAAGTCGATATGCGACAGTTCGGATGTTTATGATTCGAAAATGACTCGGATGTCGTTGGAGCGAGAGATGGAGCCGAGTCAGGATCGTGGACAGACAGTTCGTTCGTCCCGTGAAATCGGCGTGATCTTGTGCCGTTCTTAGATCAACTTTTGGGAAGCTTCGAAGTTGAAGATGGGTCACGACATGATTTGCAAGGAGAAGCCTCGTTTGTACCCTTGCGAATTCAAGCTTTGTCCCCAGTTAGCTGGCGTGAGAAGTTTTGTCCAAAGACAGAAGTTGCGCAAGCAATGTCTTCCGCGCAGCGGTGATTTTAAAGGCACGACCACCATCCAAAAAACAGCACATTTGGACAAGAACTTGATGTGGTCTAGTGAAGTTCGTGGCTAAATTAACAGTGGATGTGACCCCAAAAGGCATGCATTGTTCCATGCATCGGAAGCATTCACTCGATGCATTTGATAATGGTGGGGTTTCGCCCGTTTCGCTCGAGACCCATCGAATTCGATGACCTGGATGAATACCGAGTGCATGTTTTCGAAAGCAAATGCCAACATAAATCACGATACGCGACGGTGGATTATCTTGAAGGTAAAAAAGAAAGAGAGCTATTATCCGGAGGAAAGATACATTCTACCTAGCAAATCAATTCGAGTGGTACGAAAGATATGTGCGCAAAACATATTCTATTTCTCTCACTTTCATTAGTTGATAAACTATATATTAGGTCATTCGCTCGTCACATTTACATGATCGATGAAGCTAGCAGGACCTAGAAGACCATGAACGTACTCGTTTCAGGGGAAAAGAAAAAGTTAAAACGACTGCATTTCGTCTCACGTCCATATCCACCATGACTAAGAAACCAAGAAAAGGGGGATGCTAATCTATAGATCGCAAACACACCATTGCACTCAAACGACAAACCGAATTAATTCGCGCACATCGTAGAACGAGACGAGAACAGACGGGCACATGGCCGGAGAAGAGTTCACGTACCGCTTGCTGAACTCCGGAGAGGTAAATGGCCAAGGAGCACTCTTCCTCGCCGGGGCATATCGCCGCCATCGTGATGTCCGTGATGGCGGGGATCACCATGAACGTCGAGAAGTTGTGCAGGTACATCGTCATGAAGAGGTGGCTCAGCCCCCTCATCTTCTCCATCGCTCCCCTCCCTCTCTCTCTCTCTCTCTCCCTCCCTCCCTAGAAGAAGTAGTAGCTGTGAGATCTGGACTGATCACCAACCCGATGGTGATAATGACGACGGTGACGAGGGGCGATCTCTTTGAAATGAGGAGGGCCTTCGAGTGACACTCTTTACTTAAGCAGCAAAGCCTATTTGTACAACAAAGGGACGGTTAATTTAAAGAGCTCCGCGGATGGCGAAGCGTACACTTTTGCCGTTTCCCTTAATTCTCGTCACCCTTTGGCCTTTGTATTCTTGCGCATTCCTTTTCTTCCCTGCCTAGAGATACCCGAAGGTGACCCAACTCCAATCACGGACCAATCAATCAAAGCCCCACGATGTAGATAAGCCTGCTTAGTCCACGCGCGTCAAGTATAGGTCCGTTTCCCGCGACAGCCAATGCCACTTCCAATGTGATTGTTCGGGCCATTAGATTCAAACACATCCAGATCAAACCCTTAATTGGATCGCTCGGCTAACCCTTCTCGTCAATATAATCGAATAATTCAATTGCCGGGGCAATTACCTCGAAACAAGCACTCAAAAAATTAGGGAGCAGAAGTTATTTTCTCTCTTCTTTCATCTTTTGAGGAAAAGAAGGGAGATGTTGTTGTCTTGCGTGGGTCAATATATGGATGGCGAAAAGAACCCGTGAAGATGCGTGGCTTGTAAGTGGATGCAATGCAAAGGAGAAAGGGCAATTCAAAGGCTAGTCCCACATCCCATTCAAGAAACTACAAAGCGGTGCTGAAAATTTGGGGCCGCCCCATTCGGGGGTGGCGTGCCGGTCACACCTACGCTTCGAGACGTGCAAGCTTGAGTTTGTGCTTGATAAAGCGGGTCATCTCTCGATCAAAGACTTTGCCCCGCACCCACTTTGTTACCCCTTAAGTGTAAAAAGCGAGAGGTGTCTAGGCGATTTGAATTGTTGCTTAGATGAGTAATATCTTGAGTTTAGATGATTTAGAATGTTACTTAGATGAGTAATGTCTTGACTTTTGGTCATTAGATTCACTCATTCTTGGTGGAGTTTTCTTCTCGAACCCCTCATTCTTCTCAATCTTTTTTCCACCTATTAAGAGCACTCTGCGCTATGAAAGCAAATGGCTTTCTTTTCTTTCCTTTCCTTTTCAATTTGAGATAACTGCATTAAAAGTCTTAACACTTATCACGAAAGTGCAATTAAGTCCTAAAACTTCTCAAGAAAGTGTAGTTGAAACTTAAAACTTTCAAAAAGTATAATAAAATCCTAAAACTTGTCGAATTAGTTTAATCAAGTCTTTCGTTGATTGCACTTTTTTTAAAGTTTTAGGATTCGATTGCATTTTCGTAACAGGTTTTAGAATTAAATTGCACTTTCGTGATAAGTTTTAGGATTTCCAGTGCACTTATTCCTTTCAATATTTTCATATCTCGATCGATTAAGGGAATGTCTAAATACTCGCGCTCTTTTTGTAACATATCTGTGAATTGCTTAAATTATGAGAATACATATTGGGTACTGAAAAGGGGCGACGGTATTTAAAACTAGAGCGATTGGAGCCATCGTCGATAAATTAACAATCTAGCGATTATGGTAAAATGATCGCGTGTTATACAACTATGGGAATGAATGATCAATCGCTATAGAACAACACGTCATTTGAATACGGGTATATATTATGCTATATTAAAAAATTATGAAAAAATTAATGACACAATGGTGTCATACAGATAGAAATATAGTATTTAATTATGTGTTAAGGATAATGTTATCCGTAATATTTCTTAACATAAATACTGGTTACCCAATCGAGGTATTGTGGATGACGACAACCTAATAATTATTGTACAATAATTGTATATTACGGCTCCCGAGCGAGAGCGAGAAATAGGTGATGCACGCTGTATTATATTTATTTAATTGGAATATATTGAGGAAGTGTAGACTACGCATGCCATGTAGGTTGGCCCATGGCACCCAAGTGTTTGGGCATTGGAGCGGGTCGGGTAGGCCCATTTGTGTAGCGAGTCGAGCTTGGTGCTCCGTGTCGGTGAGGCCGCTAATTACTATATCGACAAGCCCGGCCCATTTTTTGTTTTAAGGATGAACCGACGGCCAATAAAAATGATGGCTATTGGCTATATTGCTCATGCTCCCTTCAATAACCATAGAGGCTGGGTTTGGCTCGTGCCAACCCATTTGCCTGGCTCAGCACGTGCCTCAAGCCAGGTCAGGAAAGAACGACTTGCTTGCTGTATTTGGGCTAGCCCGACATGGCTTTGTTGGAGATATGCGAGATTACGGAAATCCCTTAATCAGGGATCTAGATTGATTGCAATATCAATTAGAGAAATCTCATTCTTTTCATTCCTTTTTCAATTTATACAGCCTATGTTATAAATACATGTACATTGTAACAATTGAAATATACAAGAAAATTTCTCAATTCCCTTCTTGCTTATTCTATCTCTGGCTTTGGCGTCTTCTACCATGGTATCAGAGCCACCCTTCTAAACCACAGCTTCCGCCATCTTGATTGCCTCTGGACATTTCTGTTCCTGTTGTTGTGGACAATACATCTACAAAACAGAGCCAGAACTCCAGTCAGAAATCAACGTCACAGTTTATAAACCAACAAACTTACCAAAGCCATGGCAGAGAATCGAACTTCAAAAGAGATTACTGCATCAATTCATTCGGAGCCCCATGCTGCCAAATCAAATTCAAAAGCCCCTACTACGCAAACTGGAGATCAATCTGCTACGCAAGGGGTACCTGTTTCAATCTCGACAAATCTGAGCCAACCCATGCAATGGCTACCCATACACGGCCCAGCTGGACCATGGATATATGGGATGCCACAAATGGGCTCGTGGATCCTTCCCCAAGGGGCTATAGGGAGCGAAATGGGCTCGGGGCCTAGGATTCTCTCTCAAGGGGCCTCAGACATTGGACTCACGGGAAGCCCGAACCAAAATTCTCAGCCCTGAGGTTTCCAGTCGAGTCACGGGACAGACCCAAGGAGCTCAGGTTCGGGCATGAATCGCTACCCGGTTCCTCAACCCGGGATTCTGCCCTACCCATTTTCTGTCGTCACTGGCCGCCCGGAGCCCGGCGACCGCTCCACACAACCGCCGATGACAGCCCAGAACTTCGCCTCATCGTACAACAGTTAACCAGCGCAGATAATTATTCCCGGTGGTCACAAGAATTCCGGCGAGCATTAGCAACCAAAGACAAAGATGGATTTATTGATGGAACCATTCCCGTTCCCACCGACGAACGTCTAGCCCAACACTGGCGTAGATGCAACCAGCTCGTCCGTACATGGATCGGGAATTGCATCTCGCCGGAGGTCGCAGCCGAACTTCCCCCAACCGAAGATTCAAAATTAATGTGGGACAACATTGCAGAAATGTACGGAAAATTGGATCGAGCAAAGATTTTTTCACTCATGCAAGCACTCACCGAACTGAAGCAAGGGAGTATGACTGTCACAACCTGTTTCAACAAACTTTCGGCACTATGGCACGAATTGGAAGCAGCCGAAGAAAAATTGGAGGGACCCGACGCGACCTTGGAGCAATACAAACGAATCGGGACCGAGAGAAGACCACCAGATTCCTCCTGATTCTGAACGAAACCTACCTGGTTTTTTGTTCCCAGAACTTGGCCATGGAACCGGTACCATCCCTCGGCCGGATCTTCCAATTGGCGGTGCAGGAAGAAAACCAGAGGTTGGCGTCATCGGAATACGTCAAAATCGGCGACTCGGTGGTCCTCGCCGCTCAAGCTCGGCCACAACTGAGAGGCTTGCTTGATCCGAGGAAAGCAAGCGGCAAAGGGAGCCTCGCCCGAGCTACCCTAGGTTTTTCTGGAGAGGAAGAGATATCAAAAGTCATGGACGGCCACGATCTGCTGAAGAGATCCGATGGCCCTTATCCTCCTTCCTCAGTCGCGATCGGACGGACAGAGGCAGCCGCATCCGAGCGCTCACACTTCACCACGTCAGCTCCCGCGTATAGGATCAGCGGGCCCCACATAGCTAGAAATCAAAGGGAACAAAATCAAAAGGGCAAAGGTAAATTATATTGCGATTATTGTAAACGTCCTCACCATACAATAGATACTTGTTGGAAATTGCATGGTAAACCTAGTGAGAAAGAAAAAAGAGAATCTTCAGCCCATCAGGTCACTGGACATCATGGAGAAAATCCAATGATCACAGCTGATCAATATCAGCACCTCACAAAGGCTCTGCAGCACTGGAATATTTCTGAAAAAACTGGAAGCTTCTCAGGTACTTCCTACTGCATGATGAATTCTATATCAAGCGCTGCATGGATTATTGATTCAGGTGCTAGTGACCACATAGTCTGCAACGAAATTTTTTTTTCGGAAACACAAAGAAATCTGAGTTCCCCTATTACTGTTCGCCTTCCAAACGGAAATTTTACCTATGTCACCAAAATTGGAACTGTAAATCTTAGCCCATCAATCATTTTGAGAAATGTCTTATACGTTCCTCAATTCCAATTTAATCTGATGTCTGTTTCAAAAGTCTGTCAGGATAATTCCTGTCACGTCTTCTTCAATTCTGATAACTGCTTCTTTCAGGCCCATTCAACTGGCAAACTGATGGGATTGGATAGAGTTTCGGAATGGCTTTTTTTCTAGATGGATTTACCCAATAATTTTGATTCGCTTTCCATTCCTATGAATAAAGCATTATCATGTAATGCTATTTCTAATGATAAGAATTTTCTCTCTCATTGTCGATTGGGACACAACGCCTCTTTTCCATATCAAAAATGTCCCATTTGTCCTTTAGCAAAACAGTCTCGTAGTTCTTTTCCCACAAGTACCTCACGTGCAGAAATTTTTTTTTCACTTCTACATATTGATGTTTGGGGACCTTATCATATTCCCCATCGGGATGGCTCCCGCTTCTTCCTCACTATTGTCGATGATTTTTCGCGTGGAACTTGGGTACTCCTAATGCAATCAAAAACTCAAGTTCCATCTCGACTTGGAACTTTTCTATCTCTCGTTAAAAATCAGTTCCAAGCTTCCGTTCAGCGTGTCCGTACCGACAATGGAAATGAATTCCTTAGTCATGAATTTGTTTCAATCCTCTCATCTCATAACATCATTCATGAACGATCTTGCACCTACACTCCGCAACAAAATGGAGTAGTTGAGAGGAAACATCGCCACCTCCTAGAGGTTGCACGAGCACTCAAATTCCAAGCCTCTATTCCAAATAATTTTTGGGGGGACTGTGTGGTCACAGCTACTTACTTGATCAATTGCATGCCAACAAAAGTATTGGAAGGATGCACTCCGTTTGAGCTTCTCTTTGAAAAGCGACCGGCGATTAATTATTTGCGCGTATTCGGTTGTCTATGCTATGCCACTACCGTAGGTGGTCGTACTAAAATGGATGCCCGCGCTTGTCAATGTATTTTTCTAGGGTACCCAACACTTTAGAAAGGCTATTATGTTTATGATCCTTTCACTAGAGATTTCTTTGTAAGTAGGGATGTTGTCTTCCATGAAGACCAGTTCCCCTTCCAACAGGAGGAGAATGCTAGTGGAGCCTCGAGTGATCTTCAGAGAATTTCCCGCGAAGATGATCCATCCTTAAGACAACAATTTTTGCTCTTCCCGACACCTACACAACCGGCTCCCTTTATTCCCACAGACACTACTATTGGAGGCACTTTTGAAAACAATGGCAATTATATTGACGAAAATCCTGCTTCCGCTTTGCCCTCTCCCGTAGCTACTGACACTCTAGCTATGACGGCCGAACCAATGCCATTCAGACGATCCACTCGTGTCTCCCGACCACCGACATGGATTAAGGATTATGTCTGTGCTGCTTCAAATTCTTTAGGTATTCATTACCCGATTTCTTCCTATGTTACGTTCGATCGGTTATCACCCGAACACATGGTTTGTGTTAGCTGCATTTCTGAGGAAGTGGAACCATCATCTTATCATGAAGCCGTTCTCAACCCCAAATGGCAGAAAGCGATGGAATCTGAATTGTATGCTCTCCTTAATAAACAGACATGGGATATTGTCCCCTTGCCGCCCAACCGAAAACCCATTAGTTGTAAATAGGTATACAAAATCAAATATAAGGCCGATGGGACAGTTGAACGTTATAAAGCTCGGTTGATCGCCAAAGGGTTTACACAGCGCGAGGGTTTTGATTATCACGAAACATTCTCCCCAGTCGCCAAAGATGTTACCGTTCGCTCCTTCCTCTCTATTGCTGCTTTTCGCAACTTGGAGTTACATCAGATGGACGTTCACGACGCCTTTCTTCATGGCGACCTGGATGAGGAGATTTACATGGAGCTTCCCCAAGGTTTACGGAGACAGGGGGAGTCTAATGTATGTCGTCTCCACAAATCCCTCTACGGTCTTAAGCAGGCTTCTCGACAATAGTATGCAAAGTTCACCACGGCACTTATAGCCATTGATTTCCGACAATCCAAGCATGACCACGCTATGTTTACTTGGACAAAAAGTACGTCATCTATCTACTTGATGATATACGTAGATGACATATTGATTATGGGAAACGACGATTCCGCAATCCAAAGACTTAAGGAATATCTACATGGTACTTTCCACATTAAGGATCTTGGTTCTCCCAAATACTTTCTTGGTATTGAGATTGCTCGATCAAAATTGGGAATTTCTCTCAACCAACAAAAATTTGTCCTAGAGATTATATCAGAGGCACGGTTATCTGGATGTAAGCCAGCAGTCATTCTTATGGAGCAGAATATTAAGTTAACCACGGTTGACTATGACACGGGAATTTCGCAGAAGATTGATGATCCACCACTTGAGGATTCGTCCAGCTATCAGAAACTTGTGGGGAAGCTTATTTACTTAACCATGACAAGACCAGACATATGCTATGCAGTTCAGACACTTAGTCAATTTATGCATTGCCCGAAGCAATCACATATGGATGCAGCACTCAAAGTTGTCAAATACTTAAATGGGTGCCCAGGACTTGGGATATTTGTCTCGTGAATGCAATATGGAAATGACAGCTCACTGTGATACAGACTATGCTACATGTCCCATGAGCAGAAGATCGGTAACAGGATTTTGTATCAAGCTTGGAAATTCCTTACTCTCCTGGAAAATAAAAAAGCGGTCTACTGTATCTCTATCTTCAGCAGAAGCCGAATACAGAGCTATGGCTAAGACCGTTTGTGAAATAGTATGGATACGAGGGCTACTACTGGACTTTGGAGTACAAGTCAATGGATCAACCGCATTATATTGTGATAAACTTAAAGGGGTGCCCAGGACTTAGGATATTTGTCTCGTGAATGCAATATGGAAATGACAGCTCACTGTGATACGGACTATACTACATGTCCCATGAGCAGAAGATCTGTAACAAGATTTTGTATCAAGCTTGGAAATTCCTTACTCTCCTGGAAAACAAAAAAGCAGTCTACTGTATCTCTATCTTCAGCAGAAGCCGAATACAGAGCTATGGCTAAGACCGTTTGTGAAATAGTATGGATACGGGGGCTACTACTGGACTTTGGAGTACAGGTCAATTGATCAACCGCATTATATTGTGATAATGATGCAGCACTCAAACTTGCAGCCAATCCTGTGTTTCACGAAAGAACAAAGCATATTGAAGTTGATTGCCACTTCACTCGAGACAAAATTCAAGATGGGACAATCAAAACAAAAAGGATCAACACTTCAGAGCAACCAGCCAATATCTTCACTAAGCCTCTATGTCAAAGGCAGCATACATATCTCTTAAGCAAGCTCGGCATCTTAGACATCTACAAGCCACCGGCTTGAGGGAGAGTGTTGGAAATACGCGAGATTACGGAAATCCCTTAATCAGGGATTTAGATTGATTGCAATATCAATTAGAGAAATCTCATTCTTTTCATTCCTTTTCAATTTATACAGCCTATGTTATAAATACATGTACATTGTAATAATTGAAATATACAAGAAAATTTCTCAATTCCCTTCTTGCTTATTTTATCTCTGGCTTTGGCGTCTTCTGTCAGGCTTAACCGGGTAAGCATGCTGGGCTGGCCCGACACGCTTGACACCCCTATGACACGTATGGCTAGAGATCGCGAAACATCATATTAATTCCATGAACCAAATAGGATTCAAGTTAAAGTGAGAAGGATAAGCCAAACACGATAATATTTTGCATATTCCTCCTGTTATTTTATTTTCCTTAATGTCCTGGCGGGATGAAATCTTTTGCACGCTTTATACTGGTATGATCCCCCAGATGATTTTTTTCTTCCTTTTTCTATATGGTTTAGAAACGACCGATGCCCACTTTAATTTCAGAGCCATATTTTCTTCCACCAACCTCCTATCATACCTACAATTGGGTGGTTACAAGTATGGACATTATCACACACATCTGATTTTAGTTAAGTTTGCATGTGGGTACGTGTTAATCTCTTAGGGTTGGCACCTATGTTGCACCGACACCAACACGCGACACGCGACATGACACGTAATTTCTCAAAAATAAAAAATTTCGACAGGTTGTATTTTAAATATATATTTATATATACACGATAAATTATTTATAAAAAAATGTTACAATAGATTTATGAGCCATGAAATTGATGTCATTAACTTTATAGATCGAGTCTTTATCAAAGACTCCAGTAGAGAGCATGCATAAGAGAGACTCCATTGAAAACTAGAATTCAGAAACGAAAGAACCAAAAAATCTTATAGACACCCTCTCTCTCTCACGCACGCACACACGTACGCAATGCAGACCAAAGGAACCAAAGATGGAGAAGACGAAGACAAAGCAAGGTAGATTAATGATGTCTAGCATTCCAAGTAAAGCAAAGGAGGCAACCTCTTGCGCTTTACTATGCACTTCACATCCTTACGCACTACACGATGTCCAGGCCCCACGTCGAGATGCATCTGAACGTCCATTGCTCTACAATCACACCTCGTGATGGTCACCTGATGTGGAGCCCACACTCCGAATTCCCCCCCTCCCCATATTTTTCATCCTCGAGGAAAAGATCCCCCTCCACACGCTCTTCGAAAGCAAGTGGGGAGCACGCTTTTTATCGAAGGAACTCGTGCCCATTCGGTGCGCAGGGATCTTGCATGAGGGGGACGCACTCTCAATTCGCGTTATTCATAAATTCTTTTAGGTATTCCTTTTTGACTTTTTGTTCCACTTCTGCCGTACGTAGTAAGTCCAACCAATTCCACTTTTCTTCAAGCCTTTTCAAATGGCTCTCTTCTCAAGCTCCACAGTTCATACCATCCGCACTTCTCAGCATCTCATCTTAGCTTTGCTCACTCTCTCTCACTATCTTGCTAGACCAGAGTTTCTCTTACTTCCACAGAGATGGTAAAAAAGATCTAAAGCAGCAACAGCAGCACTTAATCGCACCTGAGATCAGAGGAGAAGGCGTTGAGAAAGAGGTCGTGATCATCGGCGGCGACGATCGTCGGAGAAGGAGGAGCCAAAGCCGGACCTAGGACGGAGAGAGACCTAAGAGGGAGGGAGCAACTTCAGCTTTAGGTTAGAGTCGAGCACAAGTAAAGCAAGATCACATTTTGAGTATTTTTTTTTACATATAAAAGCTGGGACACGCGTGTCGTACATGCATCCGACACGGACATGTGTAACATAGGTTGGCACAACTAGTTAGCGTACGACAGTACTTTGTCTTAAGAACTTCAAGTTGCCCGTTCCAATTCCACTAAATTGCATGCAAACTCCTTCAGGTCAAGATAGTTTACGCTGGCCAAAAGGTTGGACTTCACCTATTCATAGGGTTTGCAAGGAATTCCATGCGTCTCCAAATGGCCAGGTCTCTACAACCGTATCTTTGAATTATCGAAAAAGTTGGCATGTAAGTGATGTTCAAGACTTGTGACCCTCGAATCAAAAGCATAATCGAAGGTATGTCTTTCGAAAAAAAAATATTGCCCTTAATCTTGTTCGCAATTGGTCGCCGAGATCCGATCAAGATAAAAGTCGTTATATTCCACCTTAATTATCAAAGCAAAGGTCCTTGTAGGCATCTGTCCCCCAGATGGCAAAGGCAAAGTGAATAAGAGCACAGAATAGGAACGAGACGAAAGTGAAGTCGTCGATGGGATCGAATTTGAGGAGGCCATGTAACGACGCGGAGACACGGGATTTCTGGGGCCACCTAGGCATGCCACTTGCTTGTATCGTCGTATCTACGTACGTACAAGTGAGATCCACCACACATTACATTGCACGGTCGGGCATGGATCCCGGGGGCCCGCTCATCGCTCCCCGGATCCGTTCTTCTCATGTCGAGCATTATTAAATTTATTTATATTCTTACAAAATTTATACTTTGGATTTACCGATTGGCTTTCCTAACGGGAAGGTGATGCTCGAAGAGGCACACAGCCACAAAATAAATAAATAAGTTCGAGACGTCTTATAAATTGATACGAAGTTAAAAAAAAAAAAATGCCTTAATAAGAAGTGTAGTGCTTCTAAACACAAAAGCTTTCTGCAATTGGACGACCACATCCACATATCTTTCTTTTCGTAATGGATTATGAGATGAGCAATACTTTCTTACGACCCCGATCCCTCATTGATGGGTTAAGTTTTTGGATATCACCCACGCATAAGCTTAAGCGAAATTGAACGCATATGATATCCATATTTGCGACCCACCCACTAGGGGCATGGTTGGAGAGGGCTTTTCTCCAATTCGAAAACATGACTCTTGGGAGATTACGTGGACATTTACCGAGCACTCTCTCGTGAGAGATGCGGTTTATTAACAAAAGTCGTTATCGATGTACGACGGTGAAATTAAAAGCTTTTCCATCTAAGGGTGAAGAATGATTTGTCATTCAGCGATTAACGTTCCATACCCTTGATTCAACGTGCGGAAGGATCACGGCACCATAGAAAATTGGAGAACATGCTTTGAGATATACGAGGCATTGTCGTATGGTCATTCCTCGACAGCTTATCGGCTTATTCCAAAGTCAGTACATAGTTGCCTGCCTATCATCTATCTCGCAACGTGGCATCCGCGTCGACTACACAATAATGCAACCAACACATCTTTCTTTTCTTTGCGGTTGTGATCCCAAGCCTTGTTCGAAACGCTTAAGGAGTAAAATCCCGAACGCACGTGATGAAGCGCGCGACAGTTGCCCCAAACATTACCCACTATGCAAGAAGCAATGCCACTCACCTACAGGGATTTCAAATTCCTTTTCAAAAAATCATACCAATTAAAACCTAAACTTTTCTTTTTGGTTTTTGCACACACGTCTGCGACCTTTTTCTTTTCATTATTTTTGTAGAAAAAAGTGAGTCCTCAATTGTGCTAACTAAAAGTGGGTATCACGTAAATATTAAAATACTAATTACTGATCTTTTTCTCCCTCCACGTGCGATCCATGAATGTGGATCGACAGTCACGTGGATGAAGGACCTTTATTTCTAGTGGGAAAGGGAAAAGTAAAGGGCCGTCCGCGTGCCACCTTTTACAACAGGAAAAATGGCACAAATAATTCTCGAATTTTAGCTCGATATTTAATATGGTATTTGAATTTTCAATTTAACACAAATAGTCTATGAACTTTGGCTTAATGTGTAATGTGATTTATGAACTTTCAATTTGATACAAATTATTCCTGAACTTTTTGTACATGTTTATGAAAATATTTAATGTAGTCATTCCATTAATTTAAGTTCAAGGACAACATTAAACGTTTTCATATAATCTATGGACTAGTTTAAACATATACCAAAAGTTTAGGGATCATTTGTGTTAAATTGAAAGTTCATGGACCACATTAAATATTAAGCTAAAATTCATGGATCATTTATGTCAAATTAAAAGCTTGGGGGACTACATTACACATTGGGCGAAAGTTCATAGATCATTTGTGTCATTATCCCTTTGCAATATTTCCATATAGGCACTTGGGTAACAATACAATTTAGCTCACATGCTAGTAGATCTGATCTCAGAGTACTGATCTGGCCCATGTTATAAGGGCGTGAAGACGTTTTTGAGCGGATCCTGCGAGGGTATTTAGTAGGAACACCAGGCCCAATCTCAAATGCACAAAATATTTATGAAGGCGGATTTGACCAAAAAAATTACGGCGGGCCGACTCGAGCCCTCCTCATGACCACCTCCGCATGCCATAGGCTCTCCTCAGATCAACCATTAATATGAAGGATATGTTTATTGTTCACTAGAAGTCATAAAACTAGTTACGAAAGTGTAATTGAGTCATACAACTTTCAAAAAGTGCAATCAAATCCTAAAAACTTGTCAAATTGGTGAAATCGAGTCATTCCGTTAACTCTGTTCAACTTAGCTAATGAAAAATGCTAATATGGCTTTTAAAAAAAAATATTTTCTCTCTTCTACGTGGCGATGACGTGGCTAAATCGTGAAACATAAGGCTAAAACAATATCATTTCGATCCAAATATGCTTTTTATGCAATTTTATTTAAATTAAATTAAAAAGGCTAAATTTTAAAAGAAAAAAGGAAAGGGAGAAACCAAGTGATGAGGGCTGTAGCCCTTGTCGACGCCGCCCCACCCTCACCAACCTTAGGCAAGGGTCGTGCCCCTCCCCTAAATCGAGCGAGGGTCATCGGCCCTGGCCTCCACCAGTGGTGACCCTCAGCTAGGTTTAGGCGAGGACCGACGACCCCCTCTAACCATTCCCTACCCTTGCCAGCAGGGTGGGGTGGCGGGGTTGATTTCTCCTTTTAAAAAATAGTTCATTTTTAAAATTGAATTTAAATAAAATTTATTTAAAATCAAATTTGACCAAATGATGTCATTATAGCTATATCATCGCCACGTATGATAAAGAAAATAATAATAATAAAAAATCAACGTTATCATTTTTCGTAAGTCAAATTGGATGGACTTAACTAAAGAACTAGATTGAACAAATTTGACAAGTTTTATGATTTGATTGTACTTTTTACAAATTTTGGGACTTAATTGTACTTTTGTGACAAATATTAGGTCCTACGATGAACATGTCCCTTAATATGACTATAATTCATTTCTCAAATTTGGAAGTTGTTAAAGTATTTCCAACGGGTCAAAACTTTATATACTTTTTGGGAAGGAAATTCATGTGCAGATTGGTTAACCAAATGGTAATTGAATCCCGTGATATAAATGATGCTAAAAAGCATTAAATGGGCCATATCGAGGTTACTTCTTTTATTGATTAGAGATCGGATTGGATTAACATTACTAGGAAAGTAATGGTGTAACGATGGAAGTTTTTCCGATTTTCTTACCCCAAAAAAGAACGTAACCACAATAGGTATGAAAGGACATTTATGGACATTCTCTAGAATATAATGATTTTGGTAGGTAAATTGAATTCCTTAAGGATGCTATGGCACTAGTAAAACACTATATACTAGATCCACTTCATCATACCATACCATAAATTCAAAGTTCAACAACCAAATTCCAGCGCGAGACCGACTAATATCAAAGGATGTATACTAGATATTTTTCCCTAATATAATACATGACCAATAATATCACGCACCCTATCTCGACACGAGCTCGCTCTCACTTGGTTCACTCAGATCTCTTTCGTACGTTCCTTTCGACTCCTCACAAGAAAATAAGAATTCTTTTTCTTGTACGGGATTCCGATTTTAATCTCAACCGTCGATTTAGAGATCCACATCTCGCGGAGGGAATTTTCTAAAGTGCCCTTTTAGATTTTTTCTTTTTTGGGGGGGTCAAAACCCTTTTAGATAGAGGGCGCAATTCTTTCACATTTTAAGATATTTTCCGTTGAATTTTTCATTACAATAAGATTGCCGTAAAATTCGAATAAAATCTATGTAACGTTTAATTAATAAGATGAAAAGAATCCCCCCACACAACAACCCGTCCACGCCCGTGACTCGGTCCTGGAAAGGAAGAAGAAAAGCCCCCCCCCCCAACTCACTCCGCTCACTCGCTCGCTCCCCACTGGAAACTGAACAGTCAAACCCCACTATAAATCCCAAATAACGCCTCGCTCTCTCTCCCCCCACCCTCTCCAAATCACATCAATCTCTCTCTTGATTCTCTCTCTCTCTCTCTAGGGAAAAACATGGACTCCGTGGCTCTGTGGTGCAC
Organism: Metrosideros polymorpha var. glaberrima; assembly: GCA_001662345.2. Classification (NCBI taxonomy): domain Eukaryota; kingdom Viridiplantae; phylum Streptophyta; class Magnoliopsida; order Myrtales; family Myrtaceae; genus Metrosideros; species Metrosideros polymorpha. Next base: position 10,110,479 of record BCNH02000006.1, on the reverse strand, counting down.
CGGAGCCCTCATCGCCGGCGGCATCTACTGGTTCGTGTGCGTTCTGGGCCCGGCGGAGCAGAAGGGGAAGCGGGCTACCGACATCTCCGGCGGATCCATCTCCGCCGAGAAGGTCCAGGACAACTACGACAGCTACTGGTCCTTCTTCCGCCGCCCCAAGGAGATCGAGACCAAGGAGAAGGTCCCCGACTTCGTCGACACCTTCTACAACCTCGTCACCGACATCTACGAGTGGGGCTGGGGTCAGTCCTTCCACTTCTCCCCCGCCGTCCCCGGCCGATCCCACGCCGACGCCACCCGCCTCCACGAGGAGATGGCCGTCGACCTCATCCGCGCCTCCCCCGGCGACCGCATCCTTGACGTCGGCTGCGGCGTCGGCGGGCCCATGCGCGCCATCGCCGCCCACTCCCGCTCCCGCGTCGTCGGCATCACCATCAACGAGTACCAGGTCGGCCGCTCCCGCGCCCACAACAAGAAGGCCGGCCTCGACGGCCTCTGCGAGGTCGTCTGCGGCAACTTCCTCGAGATGCCCTTCCCCGACGCCTCCTTCGACGGCGCCTACTCCATCGAGGCCACCTGCCACGCCCCCCGCCTCGACGACGTCTACGCCGAGGTCCTCCGCGTCCTCAAGCCCGGCGCCCTCTACGTCTCCTACGAGTGGGTCACCACCGACAAGTACCGCGGCGAGGACCCCACCCACGTCGACGTCATCCAGGGGATCGAGCGCGGCGACGCCCTCCCGGGGCTCCGCAGCCACACCGACATCGCCGCCACCGCGAGGCGGGTCGGGTTCGAGGTGCTGGAGGAGCGGGACCTGGCGGCGCCCCCGGCCGGTCCCTGGTGGACGAGGCTGAAGATGGGTCGGATCGCCTACTGGAGGAACCACATGCTGATCAAGATCTCGGCGGCGCTCGGGGTCGCGCCCAAGGGGACGGTGGACGTCCACGACATGCTGTTCAAGACGGCGGACTACCTGACCCGCGGCGGCGAGTCCGGGATCTTCTCCCCTATGCACATGATCCTCTGCCGAAAGCCGGAGGACTCACCCCCCGCCGATTCCTCCTCTTGAAGGGGGAAATCTGCGGCCATGGTAACGGCGCCCCAATTTCAATGCTTCCCTTTTCGTTCCTTCTTTTTCCCGCTTTTCCTTGCTGCTGAACTGAGCTATGGTGATGACTGAGATTGCTCCCTAGGAGAGAAAAAAAAAAGCATATTTTTATTTTGGGTCTCTTCCTTTTCTCCTTTCGCTTCGATTTTGGGGTATAGTTTCGTCCTTGTAGTACACCCTTTGGGGTTTCGCAATTTGAATACTTGTTCAAAATCCCATGGCTGGATTGGATCTGCACAAGCGTTTGCTTGCTTGCTGCGGCAAGTAGTGCTAGTTCCCCTGGCTTATTTCATCTTGAATGCTGCTGCGCTGGGGATGCGAGGGCTCAAGGCGAGTCAAGAGAGAAAAATCAAGAATTTGACAGCTATGTGTGGCAAGATTCCCCCAACCGACGACAAAGTTCTCTCCATTTCTTTCCTGGATCGAAATAAATATCAGCCGGATTCGTCGCCCCCGATCCGTCGCTCGATCTTTTTTTTAATTTTATATTTCCCCATTTTGCGTGCTCCTTTGTAAAATTAGAGAGGAGCGAACGTGTACGTGGGGGAGCGTGCGCGCGAAAGCAGGCGAAACTTCCTCTAGAGAGGGGCGGGGGGGACAGAGCACGAGGCGCACATGGCTTGCACTGTGTCTTCTTCTTCCTCTGTCCGGCCTCCCTTCTCTTTTCTTATTTTCCTTTCTGGAGCCTTTTGAATTCCTGTCGCGATCGCTTTTGCTTTGATATTTTCGTTCCTTGTTTTCTTTATCTTTTTGTCAATTTCGATTTTTAGTGAGCTGGCGAGCGAGTGGCGTGAATCTGGAGGCCACGTGGGGTCCGCCCCCCAGCTTTGGATCTTACAGACTTTCGGTCCTCCTTTTGTCCTTTCGCTCGTTGTTTATGCCCTCGCGTCGGAAGGGATTTTCTTATGATAAAAGTACAGTAGATCTCGAATTTCGTGGATCTAAATGGAATAATCCCAAAAACGAATGGGGGGTTTTGAGCAAATTTCGAAACTTTTAGGGGGGAAAAGCTGAGCTGCCAGAGTAGCAAATATCCATGTTATGCCAAAGCAATTCTTGATTTGTTGTCGGCGATTTTCAAGCCTGGTCAATAGGGAAAGTCAGTATATCTTTCCACCAGCGCAGGTGAGTCAGGATTGAAACTCTTAGCTCTCTTGCCCTACAACGTCCCTCACTTTCTCCTTTGAGAAAGCCCAGAAACCAGATAGGTTGCATGCTTGGGCAACACTGATCGAGTACGGAGCAGCGTATAACCGATCGAATGCCAAGCAAAGAATAGACAGAAGAGATTAGTGTGTTGAATGACTTGAACCAGATAACTACTTAGACTTCTTTCGAGTAAAGCCGAGCACAGAAGCTCCTCTGGCTCTGGTCTAGTTGGGGAAAGAACCCCACTCATTGCCCGATGCTCTCTCTTATACGGTCTTCTTTATTTAACTGGGCGGGTTACCTAACACATGGAGCCACCGAGAGATATAAGATCTAGTCGAGGGATAGATTCGACTTTATAAGACCGGACGGTTGGCTTGGCTGATGTTTAGAAAGAACGGCCCTCTCTAAGAGTCGATGCAGACCTTTGCTCGAGAACTGAATTCAAAGATGTGCACAGGAGGTTAAGAAAGTTTAACCCAAGTGGCCCAGTTTGGTCATTTTGGCAAATGAACATCCGCATGCTAAAGAGAGATGGTGGTGGGTCACTTGGGTTGGCTTGGCATATCCCCCGAGAGAGGCAGGGGACAGCCTTGCGGCTTACCTGTTAACAGCACATCTGCATCTTCAGGCAAGTGATGCTCGAACAGCAAGACACAGGAAGATACCAGACCTTCGGTCCCCCTACATGTGGGGACGACGAGGAACTAGAATGCTGCTTCTCAACAGAGCTCTGAAACTTCAACGTCAGCTCACGGGGCTCGCAGATCCGAGATCTGGAATGGTAAGCATCCTAACATTTACCTAGAATAACTTTTGAAGAATGGTCTCAAACTGGACCACTGAATGGATTCCATCAGTAACGTCGACTGACGGCTGGCCTATGTCACTAGGATAGTAGTAACTAGAGTGGGACTGGGGAAGAGGACTTCAGTGAAGCCCTTCAATGGGTGTAAAAGCAATTTCACTTACATTGTGGCCTTGGCAACTCACAAATACGGAAATGCCAGAGCAGTGACATGGATTCATCTTCATCATGCTCGTTCAAAACGAAAAGTTTGAGGCAGATAATTTGCCCGCTGGTGACGATATGCCGGTGCTGATGGAGCGCCTGGCTATCACAAGGCTGAATTCAAGGTTCATAGTCCTTGGTGCGGTCAGGAGCTTCGCAAATGATTATACTAACTAATCAGCGAAGGAGGTTACAATTTGACCCTCATACCGTATGAGAATGGCTTCTGCTCCTCAAGCTCAATGCGCAAGTAGATCCCAACAACAGGAGAGCAAAGGTTGCAGAAATGACGAAAGTTTCGGTAGAGAGAGCTAATAAAAGGAGATTCTCAATTACCAACGTGTTCAAGCAAATGAACTATAATCTGAATTGCAAGCTACATGATGGGGACAGCTCCGTCATATGAACACCACATACAATAGCATATTCATATGGCTCCACTGCAAATCTATGCACAAGTGCACGCAGGTGTGCCAAACTAAGACGTATCTCAAACATTGTGGTATGCTGCAGCACCGCAGTATTGGCGGAAATGACATGTATCTTAGATGGATCATTATCCAAATAGGTCTAACATCCAAATTGTATCCTGAATGCTCGAAAACTTACGTGGCACATTAGTGTCTACGGTACTACACTGAATACAATCAGAGTCAAAAGGAGTTCACAGACCAATGAAACTAAAATGTCAACTTCTAACTAATCCAAAGGGCAAGAAAGAAAGAAAAACCAAAGGGGAGGAAGATGAAATTCTACAAAGACACGCACATCTCAGATACACCGAGCATCACAAAGCAGGAGATCGTGCTTGAATGGGAGATGTGCTTCAATTACTATTCTATTTTTCTGCAGTTTGAGTGCTAAGGCGCACACGTTTAAGCAGAATCCTCATTCTGAGAATACTGGAACGCATTAGCTCCATAGATATCCATCACTCTATGTATATTGGAATGAAGGCTTTCAAGCAATCTTAAATCATCTAGGAACAAGGTACTAAGGGTGGGTTTGGTTCAGCATTTGGAAGGAGCTTTCAGCCTGAATGCTCATTTGCGAAATGTTGAACTGTTTGGCAAGTTTTTTTCCAATGGAGCATTCGGCCAAATGCTGGCCTTGAGAAGACTGAAATGCTGAATGTTGAATGCTGGAGGGACCAACATTCAGCATTTCAGCCTTTTCAAGGCCAACATTTGGTCGAATGCTCTCTTGGAAAAAACTTGCCAAACAGTTCAGCATTTCGCAAATGAACATTTAGGCTGAAAGCTCCTTCCAAATGCTGAACCAAACCCACCCTAAACCCTGAAGTTGCTCCAGAAGTGCTAGTGGCTGGCAGCTGCTAAAATAGAACTTTGTCGCATTTCCAGAAATCACGACCGGCTAGGCAAAACTATCCATTTCATATGAGGAAGCGACAAGGCAACCAGCCAATAGAGGACTGGAAATTCTAATAGGGGGCTCGAATTTTCAATATTGTTTCTTTAAATTTTCAGCTTAACATTGACTACATACGAACAAAGGGAAAACACAGTGGTGTCACGTATGGAATTCACAAAAATATTCACTATTTTCTGGAACTGAACAGAGCAGATGCTCCATACAAGGATTTTTCCTCCTTAAATCAAGCAGATAAGGGGATTCCAGAGGAAGACAGATCACCAATAGATAAATTTCATACCAGAATTGAGTCACACACAAGGCAACAAAGTGTAGTTCCACATTGAAGAAATAAAGGCAAAACCTACAGTACGAAAATGACCGAATGTATTGCTGCCCTGAAGAAATGTCAAATGCTAAACTCTAATCTTGTGCATTTCAAGATGATGAAAAAAACAAAAGAGATTGTTTGGAAACTAATGCTAGGACATTATGTAACTTACTTGACCTGCATGCATATGCAGGTGAGCACAATCCTACAAAGGTCGAGTTACAAATCCCCTATCCACCATTTTCTCCACTAACTCCTCGTGCTTCTTCAGCTGCCCTGCCTTCCTAAGCTGCTCTAGAACCATCTGATAAACAGGCAAACCAGGTTTCAAGCACTTGGCTTCAATCATTTCTAGGAAGTACTTGTAGGCATTGTTCCAATGCCCCATCCCACAGTACATCAAGATCAAAATCCGGTATGTGTTCACATTGGGCTCCACGGTATTCTCCTCCATTTCCTTCTTCAGCTTGATAACCATGTCAGTTGACTTCGAGTCGGCAAACATCCGCATCAGTATATTGTACGTCACCGTATTAGGCATGCATTTCAAGTCCTTCATCCTAGCATACAACCTGTGAGCACCGTTTACATCTCTCAATTTCGCAGTGCATCTAAATATCGGATTGAAAGTAGATGCATTGGGGCTGCAGCCTTTCTTAACCATCGAATTAAGCACCTTCATAGCTTCCTCGTGACTTTCGCCTTTACAATGAGTCTCGATGAGAAAATTATAGGTAATCGTATCTGCCGGACACCCGAGCCTCTTCATCTGATTATACACCTGCAGAACCTTCTCGGTCCTGCCAGCTTTCACGTGAACTCGCATCAAATTGTTAAAGGTTATTGAATTCGGTTCGCACCCAACGTCAATCATCTCAGCAAAAACATCATGGGCACGTGTAATTTGCCCGCACCTACACAGCGAGTCGATCGCGATGCTATAAGTATACACATTGGGCTTTATCCCCGCCATTTTCATGTCTGCAAACACCCTCTCCGCCTCAGAGATATTACTGGCTCGGCACCACCCGTGAATCAAGCTAGTGTACACAACCACATCAGGCTCAAACCTATCCTTCAGACTATCAAAAAAAGATTGAGCTTCGACCGCCCTCCTCTTCTTGCTTAACATATTAATGACAATGGAGAAGGCGACCTTATCAGGCCGGCAATCATACTCCTCCATACGATTAAAGGCGTGGACAGCCTCGGCGGCCAATCCCGCCCTAACATAACGACGAATCAAAATCGCGAAAGTCTCAATCCTAATCTCAATACCTCGTGACTTCATGGTGTCGATCAAGTGCCACGCCACGTCGAACTGCCGGACCTTCCCGGCGAGGTCGATCATCTCGTTGTAAGGAGCGGGGGAGGCGAGCTCCGCCTGCGGCGCGGCCCAGTTGAAGAACGCGAGCGCCTGGAGGAAGGGGATGCCGTGGCGGAGGTCCCGGCATTTCTCGACGACGCGGCGGACGACAGAGGAGGAGAGGGAGTGGGCGGGAGAGATTCGGGAGAAATCGAGGGAGAGAGTGGAGACGGTGAAGCGAGGGTCCGGCGGGGCGAGGCCGGGGCTGGGGTTTCTGCGGTGGTGCTCTTTGATCAGGGCGTGGATGCTGTCGGCTACTAGGGTTTCTTCAGGGGAAAGAGAAGGGGAGGGGGCGAGCTGGGGAGGCTCGCGACTTCCGGGCCCTTCTTCTTGTTCTTGTTCTTGTTCTTGAAGGTGACTGGTGGAGTAAGAGAGAGGACTGCTGGAGAGAGGCGAGAGGCGATAGAGAGAGGGGTGGAGGCCTCCACTTCGCTTGAGCAGAGCCATCATCAATGGCGGCTTCTGAAGAAGCTCGCTGTTGCTGGGTGTTGCAGTGGCGGTCGCGAAGACGAGCTTGAGCAGATGCTTACCTACTGGAAACGACGACGTTGATCATGTATGTATCTCCGCCCTTGTACTTAGCTCGTGATTAGTGCTTTTTTTTTTTGGGGGGGGGTCAAAGTGATTAGTAATTAGTAGGGTGAGCATGATTTTTAGATAGAATCGAGAATCAAAGAATCGGACAAGTCGTCCATATTTTTAGGAACTTGTACTATGCAATTCTGTTTTACCAAATTGGGAACCGAACATGAAACCTACAAAACCCTAAATTAAAATATGTTGTGGGGCTTTTTAATAATTATTTTAGTTTAACTAATAGTAATTTTTTAAGTTATTAATAATATTTGTTGTTTATTTTGATTTTAGGCGGTTAAAATTTGGAGCAATAATGAAATTCTACAATTTAGATTTTATGTTATGTGTTTTGAAATTCTTATTGTTTATTTTATTTTACGTGTTCATCTTTTATGGATTGTTGCTATTGACAAATGAGAAATTTTTATTTTTATTGTTGCGTTCACTTTCATTTTATTAAACTAAAAATGAAATAAATAATAAAAGAAAATTGGCCAGTTCTCAAGTTGACTCTAGAACCGACTTTAGATCTTATAAAAGGGTAGATTCCAAGTTTGAGAGCATGCATGTAAGTCTATGTTCCAAAAATTGGGAAATTGATTTCGATAAGTAGGTTCAAGGTTCCAAAAGACGCCTGATCATATGCTTAAATTGCTCACTCTTATTGATTAGTGATTAGTGTAGTGATTGGGAATTAAGATACTAGCCAAAAAGGCATGAATTTTGAATATCAACAATTAAAAAAAAATCGATATATTTGTTTCTATTGTTCTTTCAAAAATTTGAAAATGGAAGATATCTAAATAAATCATGAAGAAAAATAAATAAACAAGTATAAATATAAGTAATTATGCAATTTGAAAATTTGTGGGCTTTCAACGTTAAAGGTCGAGTTTCAAATGTTTCAAAAAAAAAGAAGAGATTAAAAGTATAAAATGACGTCTAAAATCATACGCAATAAATTTCACTGAGTAAAAAAGTTTCAATAATTTTTATTGAAAAAAAGGGACTCCACCATCAATTAATTCAAACGAAAGAACATTAATCTATTTATATTAATGGTATATTTGTTTGGTGGAAAATAAATGATTTGAAAATTTTTTTTTCAAAAATAATTACTTG
>BCNH02000006.1:10067458-10097572 GCA_001662345.2 Metrosideros polymorpha var. glaberrima | reverse complement strand
CCCTTGACACGTCGCTGAGCCTTGTCAATGGTCGACGGAGGTCGCCCATTGCCGAATCTGGCAAGGGATGCCCTCGCCCTAGCAAGTGTTGGTCGCCCTTGCCAGCCCAGGCAAGGGGGGCCCATACCCCCTCTCGTCCTCGCTTGAGGCTAGCGACCTTTGTCGTCGGGAGGGAAAATAAAAAAAAGAAAAAAAAATTAAAAAAATATACTTATAACTTTTTCTTGGCTAAAATACCTTTTTATTTTGAAGGCCGGAATAGTCACGTATTCCCCAGCCGGCAAAGGTCCTTATTTAAGATAATTTGACACTTCGCACATGCTTAGGAGGGCGAAGAAGCCCTAGCCCCCTATTCACATTCGCAATTTCCCCCATTCACCAAGCCGATCAGTGCGACGAGCAGCGATGAACGCCCGCCTCCAGATACGGCGAAGCTCCTCGATCCTCTGGAACCCAGCGGTGCAGCGGAACGCTGCCTTCTCCATCTCCCGCGCCCTGCACTACGACACGCCCTGCGACGACGCCGACGACGGGGAGCGACTCCCCGCCAGGCGGCCGGAGCCGAAGAGCCTCTACCGGTCCATCCTCCGCATGACCCGGTTCTTCCAGTGGCCCGACCCGCACGGCGTCCCGATGAGGGACGTGCTGAGGGGGAAGGCGCGGAGGGAGTTCGAGGGAGCGCGGCTCGAGAAGGACCCCGAGGTTGTGGGCCGGCTGCTGGACGGCGCCGGCGAGGCGGTGCACGCTGCGCTCGAGGAGGTCGCCGAGGGGCAGAGGCGGAAGATCGAGAAGCTCGCGGCGGAGAAGAAGCAGGCCGAGCAGCAGTTGGAGAAGCATCGCGCAGCTGGACAGTGATCGCGCGGATTTGCTGATAGGACGATGAATGCTGTGCAAATTATGAAGTCGTCGAGTTTTTCTTCTCTTTTTCTGTTCTGTTCTGCTCCTTTCTTTCTACTCGAACGACATGATCTCGTGATGTGGTCGGAGAACCTGTTCGGGGAAAATCGTGCGGCGAAAGACTGGAGAAAGAGGATGCAACTCCTGTGTTTGTGGAAATTACTGACTGAGCTTCCGAATTAGATTGCGGGCGCTTCCGACTTGGGACGCGGTAAATTCCTCCTTTGGTCGCTACCACTCTAATATTTTTGCAAATTGTTAGCATTTTGACTGAAATTAGGTCCAATCTTTCCATGAAATGCTGAAATTTCATTGATGGAAGGAATTCATGATGCGTAGGAAAAATCAAACATTGTAAACTTTGTCAAAGTGTTCGACGGCACCCATTAACATCATCCGTCTCATCACAACCTGTCATCTAGTATATTGATCACGACTGGTGAGGAATAAAGCTATATGATCCCATGCGATTGCACTTGAAACTCCAAGTGAGATTTTGAGCTGATCGACACACCAACCACCCGCAACGGTTGGTCTGAGCACCATTCGACTCTTCATTCGGTACAGATAATATTTACAAGGTGATCGTATGAAGATGTAATTAGGTCTTTTTCGAAGCATGGAGCTCCAATTCTTTTCCCGGTCCAAATATATCATCATGTGAGAAAAATAAGAAAACTCATAAATGATCGGCTTGAATGGATGGAGAATTCGCTCTTTAAATGTATTAAAAGGCTTCGTTGAGATATGACATCTCGAATGCTGATGTACTTGAGGATGTGGGATGCAAGAAATTATATAGTTTCCGCGATATTTTTGTTCTTCTTTTTAGGAGAGAAGACAACGTGCCAATAACGTGCGAAATTGCTTGGCTAGCCGTGCCTGGCCATCCAGAGCACTTGTTAAACTTATTTAATACGAAAATTATCCAAGAAAGTCTTCAATTATTGTAATTTTTTCAATTTTAGTCATGAACCTTCTAAGTGTGCCAGTTGAATACTACACCTTTCCACGTTTTGTCAATTGAGTCTATCCAATTAATTTTAATTGGAAATCGTTGATGTGGACGTCGACTGTTCTATATGATACTATCGATGCTAATGTAGATAATTTTTTAATATTTTTTATTTCGTTTTCCTTTTTCTTTTTTCTTCTTCCTTTGCTGGTCACCCAAAGGCAACCATCGGCGAGGGCAAGCCTTGCCCGAGGTTAGCCCTCGCCATACCCAGCAAGGGTGACCCTCGCCATTATTTGCCTTTGGTCGGTCGCCGACCATCGCTGAGTCCCAAGATTGGCAGAGGAAGAAGGAAAAAGAAAAAAAAAAGGAATAAATAAATATAATGAATGTTTAATTATTATTACAAATTGTCTAATTTAGCGTCGGCACGTTAGTGATTTTCGACTAAAATTGGCCAACTGGATTTAATTGGCAAAATGTGAAAATGTTTAGGACTGAATGGCACAATTGCAATAGATTTTGAACTTTTTGGACAATTTTCCAGTTATTTAATTTGATACAATCTAATTCTCATAGTATTAATTGCTCATATTACGAGAAAAGTGCCTAAAATATAATTTATTTAATCGATTACTTAATAAGTGCGTTTAGACCGTTCCCTCGAAAACCCTAGAGTAAATACTATGAGAACACATGAAATAGAAACTTTGCATTTACAGAGCATGTTTAGTCCGGTTCTAAAGTGGCTGCCCGGAAATGGCTTCCTCCATCATTACATTGGAAGGCTTCCCCCCACTACTCCATTGTCAACGGGTCTCACCTCCAAAACTGAAAACCTGGTGCCGCCACAACCCGCCATCGCTAAAAACCATGGGTTCGCGATTTGACGAATACGCCCTCCTATTCAGTCGACCTGACCGACGTAACCGTCCTCAGCCTATCAAATAGGACCATAAACCCCAGGGGCAATACCGGAATTTCCACCTGATTAATCACGGAACGACGCCTATTTCAACAGTCGGTTTTTCCACGGTTTGAATTGAATTTTTCAATCTGACCAAAAAAAAAAAGAATTGAATTTTTCAAAAGATAAAGACAAAAATAGTTGGAAAGTTTCGTGCCGTTTGGGCGTCGCCGTATTTGAGACTATGGCATCCGAGTTTCAGGCGCCGAAGTCGATCACCTTCTTCCTCCGATCGCTGCTGGTTTCCGTCGAGAGAAGGTTAGGGTTTCGAGCTGCCCCGAAGATGGCGAAGGCTTCGAAGTACGCCCGGTTGCCCGGCAGGAGATCCACGCTCACGCTCGTTCTCGGGATGCTCCTCGCCCTGTCCATCGTCCTCCTCTTGCTCCTGGCTCTCGGCATTGTGTACCTGCCGATCGGCGACGACGATCCTCCGGCGAACGGCTGGAGTCCTTTCAGGCGTCAGGCTTTCGAGAGGTGCCCAATATTCCCAGCTTTGTCGCTTCTGATTGATGCCTAAATGGCTGGTCCGAAAGAGAAAAAAAAATAAAAATTACAGCGTCGCTGTTGGTAATTGAAGCTGGATCGTTTCTCTTGGGGTGATTTGATTTCGTTGCGGTTTGATTGTTTCAGCGGCGATGGATTGGGGCAGAGAGGTGAGCAGTGGACTGAAGTGCTCTCGTGGGAGCCCAGAGCTTTCATTTATCATGGTTTCCTGGTCAGTATTTCGATTTTCGGGTGGATGATATTCGATTGCTGTTTGTTTTTGGTGTTCATTTGGTCGATTACGGAGTTTGGCAAGTAGTAATTGAGATGCTGTTGGATTCAAGTCTATCAATGATATTGCGAACGATTAATTGGATAGCTTCTTGGTTAGGGGGATGCCTAGTCGTGCTTTTCGTATTTTAGTGTTTGAGGACATTTTCGTATTCGGGTAGTGTAACGGGATGCAACCGGAAGAGTCTGTTGTCGGTACAAGATCGATGGCTTAAGCACAGAAAGGCCGCTATTAGGATTATTGATCGGGCTTGATGATTCGATCTCTAATCTGGGAGGATGTTGGTGCTCCTGATGGCATTAGACTATATAGTAAAGTCTTTGCTGCATGTGGATGAATATTTTAGTTATGTACCAAAGTCATGCTCCTGTCTCTTGCTGACGAACAACTCCGGGATTCTGGTCTACTTCCCCTAGTTTTTTACATTAATAATAGTTCATAACATTGTGTCAGTTCATCAAAACAAAGTCGCAGACAATTTCTTGTATTAATCTCTCATTCAGTATTGGGCCAGAAATATCTCTTATTCGACAATGTGCATAAATTTTTGCATCCGGAACCAATTTGATTCAAGTTTCTTGGTTCATCGGTTAGATCTTGAATGATGTACCTTTCAATGATGAACGGAAGTGCGCTTCTTGTCTGGGCCATTTAAGTAGCTTTTCACATCTTTCTCTGATCCATTTAGTACTTTGGATTTGTTAATATGAATGGAAGAATTTTGTCACATGATGAATGATATACTTGGTTTGTTAGTCAAGTTGAATTAACGCAATACAAATCATACTTATGCAGTCCAAAGAGGAATGTGATTATCTGATAAGTCTTGCGAAACCTCATATGGTGAAGTCAACTGTGGTTGATAGCGCAACTGGGAAGAGTAAAGACAGCAGGTTTGGATTTCCAGCCCCTTTGGACCTTTCAATCTGTGGCTAGTCACGTTCACCCTTTATTGATAACGTACACGCTCTTTATTCGTGAAGAAATAAGATACCATGTTTGAAACATCATGTGGCTGCAGGGTCCGCACCAGTTCTGGAACATTTCTGCAGAGGGGACGAGATAAAATCATCAGGGACATAGAAAAAAGAATAGCAGATTTCACCTTCATTCCTGTAGGTAGGATAAATACTATGCATTATATTTTCCTAATGGTTCAATTATACAGCAATGCATTGAGATGTTCAGTCCAATGAATGTGTGATCCCCGGGTCCTAAATGGTTCGGTCAATATTTTGCTTAAAACCTTGCAAATTGTAGAACGAGAGCATCTATCAAGTAACTTAACCTAGGCCACAGTTTACTATTTTGAAATGGCTAATTCTTTTCGGTAGCTTGTTACCCTTTTGGCCCCTCCCCACTCCTCCTCCTCTTACCTTCTCCGTTTCCCATTGAGCTGTAGGAATTATAAGATATAATTCTTGAAAATATACTGCTTGGATTGTTTCTCTGCCCATCAAAATTTCTAGACGATTATTACTGACCATGGGATAACATGATGTCCCTTGTTTCTGAAACTAATTCAGAGCATGGAGAAGGTCTTCAAATTCTCCACTACGAAGTTGGTCAAAAGTACGATGCTCATTATGATTACTTCCTTGATGAGTTTAACACCAAGAATGGCGGTCAACGAATTGCTACGCTACTGATGTATTTGTGAGAGCTTTACTTGGCTTCATGCACTGAGCTTTTTCTTCCCTCTTAGACCCATTGACTTTGGGTTTTGCTTAGAAAAGTTTTTGTTCCTGGTGCTGCAATTCATTTGTATTATTACTACTTATATAGGTCGGATGTTGAAGAAGGGGGTGAGACAGTTTTTCCTGCTGCCAAGGGAAATTTCAGTTCGGTTTCCTGGTGGGATCAATTATCTGAATGTGGTAAGCAGGGCTTGGCTGTGAAGCCAAGGATGGGTGATGCATTACTCTTTTGGAGCATGAGGCCTGACTCCACGCTTGATCCTTCAAGTTTACATGGTTAGTAATTGCTTGATCTCCTGCAGACTTTAGATCTCAGACAACATTCATTCCTGCACTTGCCCCTTATTACAAGGAAGAAGAACAAGATGGTGCTTCTTTGGTGGCTTTGGTCTTGCTATTCGTTTTTGGTTAAATATTTCATAGTGTGGTTGTGTTCCATCATCAGATCGTATCTCATTTTCTTAGGTGGTTGCCCTGTGATTAACGGAAACAAGTGGTCATCTACAAAGTGGATGCATCTCCGTGAGTATAAGGTCTAAGTCAGCACATACTTAGGTACCTTTCGAAGCTGAAACTAATTTCTTATACTTGGTGTTGTGACTTTAATATCCATGTATTGGCTGGTAGACAGTTTCTATGTGGGGTTTCTCTGTTGCCTGTTTGAGGTTTTATGTATGTCGATGTGCAATTATCCCAGAATGCCATGCTTTTGCCAATCTTGGTACAGAGATATTGTGATCATCTGAATTACTTGAAGCATGCAAAATGCATATAATATTCTACTTAACCCAATTGATTGTAAAAATTCCAAGAACTCCTCAGCAGCTCTCGTGCTTCTGGTATAAGCACTAAGCAGTGCATATATATCTTTTTTTGCTTCTTATAGTTTGTCACACTTCAACCTTACCTTCGGTTTCATATGGCAGGAATAGGAAGACAGCATGTTACGGGAAATATCGTTGTCCTGCGAGAGTACAGATGCTGTCTTTGTCCGTCGACTGCTTAACCCTGCCGACTAAACGCCTTGTTATTCCCATATTCGATAAGCTTCTTTGTTTCTCTAACCACTGCATCTCATGAGAAATTTGTTTTTCCATCTTTTAGAAGAGTAAACCCTTGTACTATAAAAGTCTGCGGGAAATGTGCATAGATAGCTGGAGAACTGGAATTTTGATTGATCTGATGATAACGGAGTGAAATAAGACTAATATACGAAGGCCAACGGTGTATACTGTTTCTCTCACTATGCTTTCTTTGCCTTCTATGCTGTTGTCTTTGGAGAGGAAATACGAGAACATATTGGATTTGTATTCTTCGGCCTTGAGGGCCTGTGACTTTTACGAGATTGAAATAAGAGTTTCCCGTGATTCCCCTTCTCTTCAATTATCTTCTTCTCTTTTGCTTCTGTGCTGCGGAAGCTTCGTGTTGAAGATGACGGGAGAGTTGTGATTTTAATTGTACGAAGACCGTTTCCTTCCCAGGAAACTACATGAAAAGTCAGTAAATGAGGTCAAGACTTCCTCATATTTAATTTGCCTGCCGATTCATGCGATTGATCTAATTCTGGAGCATATAGAAGTTCATTCTCGAAAGACCCGAAATCTTTTCAAGAGAAATTGTCATGATGATCCCGAGACTCTTGATTCCCTGATTAATTCAGGAAAACCGAAAACGTCTCTATATGATTCTAGAGTATTAAACCGCGCAAGTTTCTTGAAAACTAGAGCATATTAGGCATGGATGTCGGGCGGATGGAAGATGTAGTAGCAAGCTGGTTAGGTAGAGGTGAGAAGTCATTATATGGGTTTATAAACCATACCGACAAATATCATTGGGTTGCATCAGAAAATCACGGTACGGTATTTGTATTGTTTCTGATTGAGATTGATTCTGTCCATCATGCCATTCAGATAACGAGTTTGAGCTTGTTATTTTGTCCGTGCAGAAGGTTAAATTGAAATATACTGAATTCATACGGTAAAATGAAGATCGAGGGTTAAATTGAAAAGGGATTTTGTGAACGAGTCATCTTCCTGTGTCTGAGATCCATTACTGCTGCTCACGTTACAAGCGGCTGGTGCCCAGGAAAAGACTCGGAACCAACTAACTACCGCCTTGCCTTGATCTTCCAAAATTTGGTAGCTAAGCTGGCTAAGATAGGGACCACTGGTTTCCCTTTTCTCCCACCAAGATGCATTATTGGATTTTAATATATGGGAGAAAAAGATAATTTATCAAGGAACAGTGGACGGAAAAAGACTTTTCACTCATCTACAGACAAAACATTTATTAGAAAATTCCATGAGGCTGCTTCATTGTCACGGGGGGAAATCTTGTTCATATCTTATCGCCATTGCCGACCCACCCATGTGAATGAGATTAATGTGCAACACGCATCCGAGGACGCGTTGATCATTCAAGAACAGGAATGTGGACAATACCCAGATCACTGGGACGTGCGGAGAAAATGGAACACCCTTCGGTACACGACTTCCCCGCCTTTTCGCCGAGTTTTTCGCCGTTTCCGATGAGCAAATTTCCAAATATGTAACAGCAGAAGAATGGATATCGATTGTAGATATGTAATATGGTCATCTATGCACATTTCTAATGGCTATATCACCACATACAGATGCTTTTGTGCACCAGCAAAAAGATTGAACACCAACATTACACAAAAGAATTCGAAAGGAAGAAAAGAATTTGCAGGAACAGAAAATTACAGAGCCAAGAGAAAGAACTCGTGAAACATGGATAATCCGATTTCAACTTGCTCGAACCATGGCGGGTTGGTGCACTTCGAGAGGCCTAGGAGGAGCCATGGTCCTTCTCTTCCACAGGTTGATCTCTTTCCTCGGTTGCGGATTCACTCTGCAGCCGCCGCCGCCGCCAATCGGAATTGGTGCGGAGAAAGGAATGATCACTTCCTCATCCTCCTCTTCTTGATCTCTCTCTCTCCTCTCTTCGTCCGAGTAGTAGTGGTAGTAGTCCCGGTGATCGGCATCCAACACCGGCCCGACCTCAGCCGACCAGTCGAAGCTTGCCAGCACGTCCCTCCCGCTCGCAAACTGTTTCATCTGACTCAAGGACGGGGCTCTATCGGGAAGCAATGGTGGCTTCCGGCAATTATTTCCCGAAGTATCAGACGGTTTCTTCTTGTTGCCTCCTCTAGCTATGCTGAATATTCTCTTTAACGTTGAGCTGTGCTTCTTCAGCTCGCGAGAATTACTTGATCTCGGAGGCTTATTGGCATCCCGGTTCAACTTGGAAAACGAAGAAAATGCAGATGAGGCAAAGGAAGAACGTTTATCAGCTGATGACGGCCACGATTTCCTGGTCTTGTTCTTGTGCTTGATCTGGCCCATGCACGAGACTTTCGGCGATGTGGGCTCGATAACGTCGAAATCTCGATTGTTCTTGTTCTTGGCTCGAGCTTCGTCAGGAATCAGGGATATGAGCGGACCGGAAAAACCTTTACCGACATGGGATCTGAGCCTGCATTTTGTGCTGTTAATGAGCTCCGAAGAAGACGATCTCTTGTCTCTACCAGGGCTAAACGGAGGGTTTTGGAAGAAGCTGATGGATGAAGCTGTTCTGAGCAAGAACTTCGACACCTTCTTGCTCTTCGGCTTGGCTTGTGATTTCTCCATTTTTACAAACGATGAGCTGCTCTTCTTTGACTGTAATACCTCTCGTTCTACCGAGTCATATATATATATATAATAGTATGAAGCTTGGAAGGACGTGTTGTAGCAGATGACAAGCAATTCCAGGAGTTGTTTATTGACTGAAATCGAATGGCCAAGCGGGTAGCGGTCAAACCCAAAGGAGGCAGAAGGGCCTACTTCCGCCAGCAGAATTGATAAAAAAAACAGTTGGGCTGATGCATGTTCTTGTCCTCATACTTACGCACACTGGACTTGAAGTCAAAGCTTACGTAACATCATGCCTCTATGTAAATGATTTGGTCAACCAATCGGAACATATTCTTGGAAGTACGTGAAGACGCGCTTATACATTTTCATTTCACTTTGGCGCTTCTTGACTTTGAGAGGGTTACAAATTTGAATGTCATGCGTGTGCAGATTAGGGTTGAGTGTACAAGGGGTTAAAGAACATGACGCGCAGAAGATCCAGTTTCAAGGACTTCGGAGATGACTCCCTTACCTTTCATTCATCTGTCTTTGCACGTGCAGGTGCCGATGCTAGTCTAAATGAAGTGATGATTTCCTTTAGGGTTTAGCAGGACATTCTTCTTTCCCTCTTGATACACCTGCGCTCGACCCTTCGAGCACGAGTAGATCTTCTCCGTTCCTCTGCGAAATGTTGGGATACATTCGAGACCGCCTGGATGATTGGTGGATGAAATGGTCATTTGCCTTTCGCGAGATCATAGGTTCGATTCTGATCGTGGGGTGAATCTTGAAACTGCTATAGCTGTGGTGTCTCTCGTGTGGAGAGATTTCCCGACTGTTAGTATCTTGGTGGAGCTGCGTTGGCGGGCTCACAAACTTTAGATCTTTGAGAGACGGGTGGTGCAAGGTAATTATCATTTAATTCGATTATTTCATAGTGGATGTGTGGCCCTTATGGTAATGTTTAGAGGGGGTCGTTATCCCTTTAACTTGTCAAAAGGAAAAGAAAAGAAAAAAACAATATTGCAGCTCACAAATCTGTTGTCTCTCCATGCATATGCATGTACGTGGGACTAAAAAGAAAGATGAAGGGAAAACATTCATTCTGCATTCCAAATCTCCGATGATCAACAATTGTATTCGACACAATAATTTGGAAAAACGGGACGTCTATTATTCGCTGCGCCAGATCGATTGAATCGTGCATCATGTCGGCAGTATTCGGATGTCACCGCAGTTGGAATTAATAGTACACATTCTATACACAGGCTTATTATAGAGATAAATGTACGAAAGGAGAACATATAATCATTCATCTACCGTTCCTCCTATCTCCCGTTTCCATTACGATCTTGAGTTCCTTTTCTCATCATGGCCACAAACTCCTCGTAATTGATGTTCCCGTCCTGCCACGCATAGCCGGGATCATAGTGAACCTGAGTAAGTAATGGGGATATAGGGATCGAGAAATCAGAGTTAAGATTCGAGGAAAGATACGATACCTTGTCTATGTCGACATCCTCGATGATCTCGTCTATGGTGGCTTCGTCCCCCATTCCGTATTGTGCCATAGCGCTCCTCAGCTCGTCTCTCGTGATAAACCTACAGAAGATTAAGCAAAGCCAAAATGCAGGTCAAGAAAACAAGCAAATGCAAAAAACTTTGAACACTAACAACACTGAGCATGATATGTTCTTGATTTCAGAGGTTTCAGAGTTCTGAGATACATCGGCCCCTCAATTGTGTTTGCAGATCTTAATCTCTCTCTCTGTACAGCAGTCGCCAAACGTGCCCCGAATAAGGTAATTCTCATTATTCTTGAGGCACAACGCATTGGAGCCTAGCAGAGGCAAGTTGAAAGCGAAACTAACCCGCTGTTGTCCTTATCGAAGTATTGGAAAGCCTTGTACAGATTTTCTTCCTTCTCAAGCCTGTGACGGTTAACCGTGGCAGTGATGAATTCGTTGTAATCGATGGTCCCATTCTTATCGACATCGGCCTGTTAGAAGAAATGCATTTACGGAGTGACTTCCCAAAGAGGAAAGCTGCTCAACTGTAACTTGAGTGTTCCATAGAGAAGAAGTAAACGAGAGTTCAAACTATGCTTACAGCATCCATTAGCTGCCTTGTTTCTGGTTCAGAGAGCTTCGATCCCAACCTAGACAATCCGGATTTAAATTCTTCGAATGTGATCGTACCACTTCCATCGGTGTCCATGTTGTTGAACATTTGTCTCAAGCCCTTGATTTCTTCTTCCGAGAGGTTTTGCGCAATTACCTTCACTCAATAACAATTCCAGTAAGGAAAGTGAAACTTTGAAGCAGCTCTTCAAGTACACCTCAAGAACATAGAATAGCATCCTCTTTTCACCAAAACCATATAATAGAGGCTACTGATAAGAGCTATGAAATCAAGTAAAACCGGGATGATGATTGTTCAAGAAGTGTACTAAGCTAGACTGTCTAATCTATTTCTGGAACCTGATGTCCGAGTATGCGACGAAAATCTCTGTAGACTAGTAGAATAACAATACCTTCAGAGCAAGTTTCTTCAGCTTGTTTGACGCTCTAAATTGCCTCATTCTCCGCAAGACAGCATTGTCAATAGGTTTATCAGTAGCCACTCCGTCTTCCCGGAGCCAAGGATGTTCTGTCCATACATTGCGCGCAAACAATATGTCAGTATTCTTTTAATGATTTTCAGGTTTTTTACCTAAATCAGAACTGACAGTCTGGATCTCCTGGAAAAGTTCGGCAATACGTCTTTGTGCGCTATCAGGTACGCGTTCTGATGAACAAAAGGGTGATTTGACCAAGAAGACAGTCCTCTCTTTTCCTGACTTGTGGTTCAGATTTGCCAATTAAACTAGGATCTAATTCGTTATCCTGTTAACATATTAAAGTGGACCGACTTGATCAAGAATGTCGTTTCATGAATTCCCTAGGAATTGGTTGATTTTGATGTGAAACCACTGAATTTCACTAGAAAAAGGAGCACTTACCGAGGGCCTCTGCGGCGGTGATCCTTTTCTTAGGATCCTTCATCAACATTTTCTGCACGAGATCCTTCGCCGAAACCGAAATGGATGGCCACGGAGCGCTTTCTAGATCCAGGTTGCCTTTCAATATTACTTCGAATATGCCCTTTTCGTTATCTGAGAGGGACAAAAATGTTACAGATTCACAGTAAAAATCAGGAGATACTAGTCCAGCAAAAGTTAATCATTGGGAAATCAGGATCGATGTCCAACGGAACAACAAATGGTGTCTGTTTTCTCGAAAACGATTTACAGGGATGCGGAAAACTGCAATTGAATCCGGAAAACACCTGACAAAATAGTTAATAGCGAACAACTGTCGTACAAGCAAAGGCTTACCTGCCCAGTAGGGAGGTGCACCGCAAAGAAGGATGTATAAGATGACGCCTGCACTCCAGATGTCGATTTCCTTCCCATAGGTTCGATTCAACACCTCCGGCGCAACGTAGTATGCACTTCCGACCAGGTCCTTGTACACCTTCCCTGCCAACAATGGCTCAAATTCCTCATTCAGATTTACTAATTACATTGCTGGAAGATCAATTCACATGGAATATAAGCGAGTCAGACACTGGGCGCCTAGTCATTCAAAGGGTGTACTAGAATAAGAGCGACAATAGACTGCGAAGCTCCTTCCTCTTCCCGGGTTAATGCAGACATGATTCTAGGACGTGCAGATGCCACACATGGTGGTACAAAACCTATGAGATGGTCTGATGTTGTTACTTAACAAGCATCACCACGCGATCGACGTGCTGCAAATACTTTCAGAACCTAAACCTGCGCGGTAACTTTTGGAAAACTTCCTAGAGCACATAACTTCTCCGATTCCGCAATTCCCGGCAACAAATCATATATGACAAGACAGAGATAGAAACAGACTTTATGGTATAAAATGTACATGAATATAATAAATTGAGAAGTTACTCATCGAAAATAGACAAAGTATCCTACACAAATTAAGGTAGAGAGAGAAATGGACACAAGTAAAATTCCATTAAACTGGTATATAAAAGCACATCATTAGCATCAGAGCTTTTCGAAGAGAGAATGAAGAGTGAGAAGCAATTCTATCCTAATAAAAAAGAGGAAGGCAGAGAGGAAATTAAAGCTGCAGAACTCATGAATTTAGGAAGCGACAGGAGTATTTTCGATGCAAAGTAAAGATTACATAAACATAAGATTACATCGGATGTGAAATTTCATTCATGCGATTTTTCACTTCTACATAGAATAAAAAAAAATTGAATGTCGTGAAATTGCACCCTTAAATGCTTATTAAGTAACTAAAATAAGAAATTTAATTGCAGTTTCTAGTGGACCGATTTCACTACTAGTTCCAACATCTGACTGGTTAGCTGACAAGAGACCACTTTCAACCAGTTCCAAGTTTCATGAACAGAGAATAGAACCTCTTCTCTTCGGAACCGGTATGGAACCAAATCGATGGGTTAGGTCAGCTCCAACAAAGTTCCTAATTCTGTCCCGTATAAATTACTCAAATTGTGAATGGTGAATAATTATGGTGCTCTCCAACACGCACCTTATAATGGTCCTGACGGAGCATGTTTTTGGAGACAAGGCTATGGGGTCGTACTCGACAGATGTGGGTCAGTCTTTAGATCATGCGAGCCCCACATGGAATCATAAGTCGACAAAGAGGGCTTGCTTAACCAAGAATTTTTCGTGGGAGCCCCATTTATATATTACTTTTCGTCTCCCTCTATTTTCTCTTAGCTTTTCTCGATTCAATTATTAACAATGGTTGACCCCAGTTGACCTGTCCCTTTCATCGTTGATCCGAAATATCAAAATAACCCACCAGAAAATGAGAAGAAGAAAAACCCAAATCCAAGCATCATCAGCTTCCAATTTCCACAATCCACGACGACATTGGATTCCCCTCACCATTCTCCTCCTCCTTTTCAGCAAATTCTAATTCGCGACAGAACCCCGTGAAGAGAACGCAACCTCCGATGCCCAAAAGGCAAGAACGTGGTCAACGACACATCTCTTCCACATCATTCGTTCTTCACGACTCGAAGCAGATTCCGGAAGGACTCGTCGAAATCGGAGGCTTGAAGGAGACAAAAGATTTAGAAGCGTGTGCGAAAACCGATGAAGCAAAAGGACTCCACGCGTGTCGGAACGACCAACAAGACAAGCATCGCCAAACATCCCATGCTGAATCATAGACAAAACAGCACAGCAAGCTAAGCATCAAGAACAGCAAGGCCTTTCATGGCGTCCCTGCTTCTACTTTTGCAGTCCACAAGATGATGGAAAGAAGAAGATAGTTTGTTGGTTATGCCTTGCTTGTGCTATACCCTAGTTTGTTCTTTCTTAATTACGATGAAGAAAGTTTTACAGTAGGTGAGTAATGGCTGGGATCGCGCCTTCGGTTTGCGTTTGTAGCTCAACGAGGAAAGTTGTAATCCGAAACAACATGCAGCAAAACGACTGAACCAACCGACCTGGTTCGATGAATACGGAGAGGCCGAAGTCGGTGAGCTTGAGCGGGGCGTCGTCGTCCTTGCTGGCGAGCAGGAAGTTCTCGGGCTTGAGGTCGCGGTGCATCACCCCCATGAAGTGGCACACGTGCACCGCGGTCACCACCTGCCGCCCGACCCTCGCCGCCTCCCGCTCCGAGTACGACCCCTTGGCGATGATCCGGTCGAAGAGCTCGCCGCCGGAGCAGAGCTCCATGACCAGGTGGATTTTGTGCCGGTCCTCGTACGCGCCCTTGAACTCCACGAT
The DNA here is from genome assembly GCA_001662345.2 of Metrosideros polymorpha var. glaberrima. Lineage (NCBI taxonomy): Eukaryota > Viridiplantae > Streptophyta > Magnoliopsida > Myrtales > Myrtaceae > Metrosideros > Metrosideros polymorpha. The sequence continues at coordinate 10,082,852 of BCNH02000006.1, read as the reverse complement.
GTTGGGCTGCCCGGATAGGTGCTCTAGCATCAGGATCTCTCGCCGGACGTCCTCGATGTCCTTCTGGGTCTTCAGCTTGAGCTGCGAGATGGACTTGCACGCGTACTTGAGGCCGGTCGAGCGTTCGGTGCAGAGGTAGGTGACCCCGAACATGCCGCGGCCGAGCTCGCGGTCCAGCTGGTACAGGGCGTTTATGTCGGTGTAGGGCTTGCGGAGGATGGAGCCGATCTGGGAGGACGGCGGCGGAGGTGGAGCCTGCGGATTGGTGAACGAGCGCAGAGAAGGTGGCGGTTTCGATGGTTGCGGTTGCTGTTGCCATCGCGGTGGTCGTGGTGGGTCTGTTCTGGGCCGCCCTGAGGGGTGACGAGGGGGAGACTCCGAGGAAGAAGAAGAGATGGGAATGTCCTGGGGTCTGGAGCAGCAGTGTCCCATTGTTGGCGATCAGAGAGAGAGAGAGAGAGAGAGAGAGAGAGAGAGAAATGACTGATGATGCTTTTGTTGCTTTGCCGTGTTCAAGAGATTATATGGAGGATGATGAAGCGAAGAGGAAGGAGGGTCTTTATTATTATTATTATTGTTGTTATTATTATTATTATTCTTTCTTTAAATTGCCAACATTTGCTTTGGTTCTTTGCGTTTTCACTTAGGCAGTCCATAGAATATTTGTAATCCTCTCCTTTTGTTGGTGTAAGCTTTTTGGTCATCTCTGTAGAATGTTTTAAGACACAGGGAGGGTTTCATTTTACCCTCCCCGTACGCATTGAATTGACCTCTCCATCATTCTACAAACTTGCCACGTGAGAGGCTCTTGAGTTCTAAAAAAATTTCAATTTCCTTCTATTTTGGCGAATCAAGCTTTTAGAGTTAATTGATTATATGCTCAGTTTTTCGAATACTCTGACGCAGTTGTTTTGCGGAAGAGTGTTGAGGAAATATCTTTTGAAGAATCGATCGATCGATGAATGAATCGATAAAAGTTGTGAAGGGTCATTTATTGATTTTGGATAGAAAAGTAAATGATAAGAAAATTTGAAGGTAGGAATATCGGAGACAATCGCAGCCATCCATTTAAATTGCGAAAAAGTAAGATAAAGATAAATTTGTAAAAAATAAAAAAAAAAACGTTGAGTCCCGTTATTAATTAGGGTCTCTACAAAGAGTACAATATGACTATTTCAATCCTACAATTGATGATTGTTACAAACGGTTATTAAACTTTAAAAATAACTTTCTAATCCTATCTTGAGAAAATAACTTCATAATCCCATTTGCGATTAGAAGAAATTACAGCAACATTTATCAACAAGAAGTTATAAAAACCTAAAATAGTAGCCATAAACATAACCACCCAATTGTTACTTATTAACTAGTAACACTTATTTAAAAGAAGTTACATATTTGAAAAAATCGCTACTCGGTAATTGCATGTAGATGTCGATGACTTCATCTCCGGTGAGGGTTCTCATCAATAACTAATGTTTGTTATCGATAACTTCCTTGGCGAGTTGTCGGCAGAAGAACGCCGCAAGTGCCAAAACTTGGCACGATGGGACACTTTAGTGCTAAAAGTTTCAAAAGGTACACTTAAGTGCCAAAATCGGAGAAGAAAAAAACACTTCGTGCCAACGGCAAGAAATTCTAGCCAAGTTGTTGATTTGACTTTTTCCAACGAAAATTTTAAATAATGTGGCAATTTTTTTAAAAAATGCAAGCCACATACATGTCTAAAACGACATTGCTTCATATCTTGTACCTCTGAGGAAGGAACGACGTCGTGGGGGGACGTCATTGTGACGCCCCATACACGTTACGCGCGACACGTGTCCCATTTAATTTATTTATTTATTGCCTTACAAACATGCGAAAACAAAACAAGGCATCACATAAACATTGCACAAGATTCATAAAATACTTATGCATCATTTTCACATATTACACAACATTAACAAAAGATCTGGAATACATACAAAGGCTTCAAAAAGGCAAGGGTAGTCTAACTCCCATACTATCCATGTACTCCAAAAGCGAGCCTACACCTAAATTGAGATCGACATCAAGGGTCGATTACTTCACCATCAAACAGACGTCGTCAAAACCTCTCAACGGACCGATCAGCTCTTCGTCGAGGTTAAAGTACCAAGCAACAAAATGATAAGGTACCAACTCCATTACGCCCACATCTACCCACAAAGTCGAAAAACATCTAGTATAAACTGCATCAGACTCGGGTACATAAATACTATCATACGTGGCTTCAAAATACATAGGCGCACTGGCTTGCAAGGGCGGTAAGTCCATACCTACACGTCTGAAAAATATTTGAATGAACATAAGCCCAATAAGTGAACTTTCTAGGTTTAAATTAGTAAATCATTTCAACACTTAACCTGGCAACACAAGCAATGAGATTTCAATGTATTACCGATACATCATGAATGCAAAACAAAAGCTTACCTCTGAAGGCGATGGCAAATCAATAGTGATATCACATAACATGTTTTATTCAATACATGCGGAGGCCATAACACCTTAGAATGTATCAGTATCACCTAGTGTTTTATTAACACAAATACAGTATGCACATGCGCATGCATAATCATTTTACATTCTTTCCCGACCACTATCGGGGCATCCCAACACTATGGGACATCTCCACTTCGAGGCATCCCGCAACGTCCGCCCACGAGGCATCCAAGATCACACAGCATGGGCATCTTGACTCCCGAGACATTCCGAACCTCTCCGGGGCATCCCAATACTATGGGGCATCTCCATTCCGAGACATCATCACCCTTTAATTTAGGGGCGACGAAAATATCTTATTTTCATGCAATGTTCATTCTCATACTTTTCGACACGCTGATAAATATATCTATGCAGTCACTCAGATTTTACATGCGGTCATTCAGACTTTACATCATATACAGTCACTTAGACTTTACATGTCAATTGTAGTTACTCAGACTTTACATGCAGTCATTCAGACTTTACATCAATCACTCAGACTTTACATGCCAATTGCAGTCACTCAGACTTTACATCACATGCAGTCACTTAGACTTTACATCATATGCAGTCACTCAGACTTTACGGGTCAGAATGCGTTCACTCAGACTTTACATCACACGCAGTCACTCAGACTTTACATCAATCACTCAGACTTTACATACAGTCACTCAGACTTTACATACAGTCATTCAAGCTTTACATCAGTCATTTAGACTTTGAAAACATTCAGGCTCAGAAAATAGATTTCAAAAGATACCTCAATGCATAAAATAGATTCAGATTCATGTGCAGATTTCGCTCAGATGATGCAGAACATGCTTAGATGCAGAAAATAGATTCAAACTCATGTGCAGATTTCGTTCAGATGATGCAGAACATGCTCAGATGCAGTAAACTCCCAAGTTCAAATATATCACTTTCACATGTCGTACGAATACCACACCTTATTAGAATCTATCAAACACCTTTAGGATATATAAGCACTTATCAAGGCAAACATCATCACATCATCATTTCACACAATCATTTTCGGATTTAAACTTCATCTACAACCAAGTGCAAGTGCTAAATAGATTAGGCTAATTTAATGCCTAGAACTTTTACTTACCTCGGATTAGGAACCGCAGTCTTAAATATGTGAGTTACCTTCAAATAAACAAAAATCGAAATCAACGATTCTTTATTTACAAATGACAAGAAAACCGTTGAAGAAGAGTAGTTGAAATCAATGCTTTACTGAATCAAAGTCTGAAAGAGGAAATCTGAAAATCACGCTCGTGGGGCCTCTGTTTCACGTACGGCTTTGAAAGATGAAGAAGAAGTTGGTGAGGAGAGTTATGGATGTAAGTTTGTTTTAGCTTTGAGTCTTTGATTTGGGGGAGTTCGTTCAAGCCAAGATGAAAGATCAACTCAATTATACTTGAAGGTAATAATGACCTTAGATTAGCTAGGACACTTGGATTAATAAGAATGAGTCACAAAGAGATAATTGTAGGCTAGTAATAAATGAGGAACTTCTTGGCCAAGTAAATAAGAGAGAGTCACCAATGCATTTAAGAACTCAAGACAAATTAGTGATGCAAGGCATGATGTCAAGAGCTCAAGTTCAATGTTTCACGTGGGTAAAAATTGGGAAAGAAGAAAGGGATCGGTGGTGACTGAACCAAGCAAAAGGAAGAGTTAAAATGCTTGAACCAAATAGTTAGATTATTAGGGTACCAAAATATTTAATAAACCCACATGAAAGAAATGAAAAATCAATTTTCGTTATGAATATTAAATTCCGGAAAAATATTTTAAATTTACTAAAAATCATTGATAACCCATCCGAATGCTAGAAAAATTTAAAATCAAAATTCTGAGGTTCCGGGACATCAAATATAATGCTTCGGAACTTATCGACCATTTAAAAAAAATTAACTTGACGGCAAATTAAATATCGTCACACATAATATAAACACATGAGGATAACAATAAAACAAAACTTAATGCCTCAAACGTGGAGCAATCTCACGTGATAAATAATTCAGAATTTTATTATAGGAACTCGAAATTTTCGGATGTCACAGTCATTCACAGAAGGAACGACGTTGCATTTGAGGAAGGAACGACATCGCATCTCGTGGCTTTGCATCTCGCTGACTTGTCGCTAGCTCGCCGCTTGTCGTCATCGCTGGCTCGTCACTCGGTTTGGGGGCAAACCAAAATAGGGCATTAATTTGGGTTTTAGGGCTCGATTGGGTTTGAAATTGAGGGTTTTGTTCAAATTGGCTAATTTATGGTTCTTATTTGGGGAACATAGCTAAATGACGTCGTTTTAGGTTGTAGGAGCTGATTGGATCTTCTGGCGAGCCACGTAGACTGAGTTTATTAATAAAATAATGCTACGTTGGATTTCTGATTAGGCTCACCGGACTTGGCACTTAAGCATCCTATTTTAAAAAAAAGTGTCCCTTAAGTGTACATTTTGAAACTTTTGGCACTAAAGTGTTCTATCGTGCCAGGTTTTGGAATTTGTGGTGTTCTTCTGCCGTGAGTTGTCGACTTTTCTTTTCATTAGTGACTTGTTCACTTAACTTTGTTATTATTGACTAAATCTGTTACTTGTCTATTATAAGCAAAAGTTCGTAATTTTTTTAGTGTCAACATATGTCCCTTTTAAAAGAATCGAATAATTTATCGATCATTTGATTTTTTTAAAATTAGATAATTGAGAGTCATCATATGCCCCATTATTGGCAAATTCGGTTTTTCCTTGTCGAATTTATCTCGGTTAGATTCATCATATGACTCATATCTTTCCATTAAAGCCATGTTGTAGAAAGTCTTCATGGGGCCCTCTATTTATGTTTTTAAGTGATTGCTCCTATTTAGACACTCTTGTTGTTAATTGAAATAAATCAGCAAAATCTCAAATTTTTCTCTAAGATTAAATTTCAACCCATTGAAAGCCAAATTCGTGAACTCTTTTTCTAAGAGTAAAGTAAAGCATATATTTTTTGCCCTTTTAAATTTAGCAACAAATTGATCTACTAACTCATTACTATATTAATAGATATTAGCCAAATCAGCAATAGATACCTCAGGTAATGTTCTATAGTTATGAGAATGGAATTGTATTTTCATCTCAGCCTAGTTTTCAACAAGAATTGGGTGGTAAGTTAGTGGTAAGTTAGGTACAAAGTGAAAGCGGTTTTCAATAAAGACGAAGCAAATAACCTAAGTTTTAAAAACTCATTTGTCTTTGCTTCCTGACACTGAACCAATGTGTTCGATGGTCAATTTTTCATCTTTGCTAGTAAAAATTGGCAAAGTCAGGATTGAGGCCTTTTGGAAAAGGTTTACTATCAACCCATTTAAGACGTGATTTCCATAAACATATATGATAATGTTGAATAAACCTCATAATATGTTTTGAATATTGACAAAACCTTCCAAGATGTTTGCTTAATCTGATGAAGATATTTCAGGTAAATACGTCTAAGGAATCTATCATCAGACGCTGAATTCTGCCTCATGGATATTGCATATGAGGATATAGATTAATCTCCTTGATGACGCCATACATGGAATGGACTTTGTTAGAGTTGAAGTATTATGAGGATATCAACAAGATTTGAATGTGATTGTATATCGAGTCACTTGTGACCCTTAAACCCAGACTCTACGCAAAGGAGATTATATCTCAGAGTTTGTTCAGACCCAAGCAATAACATTTGATGAAGTAACTACCTCAGACTCAGAACGCCTTGATGATACATTTCGCAATGGCTAGTAATATGGTTAAGATTTCACTTATAGAAGATCCTTGATTGAAGATTAATTCTCTAGATGGTTTTGCAATGGTATTATTAAAGCAAACATCTTAGATTGATTAACAAATCTTCGGAAGACAAGACACCATTTCCAAACGAAAAACTCTAATTTATGGAAACTTAAATTCAGTGGTATAGGCGACTAAACTAATGGGAGATTTTAATAACACCTCTCAATAGCTACACAATCTCTTTAGTGCATTCTGATCTAATGGGATAATTGGAGAATGATCTTTTGAGGATGTCCAACGGCTAGTTTGGATGTGGAGTAGTACATAGGGAGGTTGAAGTCACGAAGATGAGTGAGACCAAGAATCTACAATTCCAAAGTTTGATGAGAGCTTCAAGCATATACATTTGTCTTTATCTTAGCTATAAAACTATACTCTTTGAGAGACTCTGTTAGAGTGATTGTGAGATAGTGTGGTCTATCATCTGAGCATCATCACTCATTATAATTTTTGAAGATTATCTAGTGAAATCTAGCTAGTAGTCTGTTAGCATGAAGAGTGAACGTAGGTTTAACTTAAGCCGAACCATTATAAGTTTCGTTTACAAGTTTTTCTATCCCTTAATTCTCATTTACTGCATTTGAGGCCATATTGCACACTTGCATCGTTCATTTCATCAGATGCAAAGCTTAGACTTTGTCTTATCATTCATATATCATATCTTGGCTATTTTAATTCTGCAATATAAGTCAAGTTTATTTAAATATACCTATTTACCCCCCTCTAGGTGATAGTTTTAGCTATAACAAATAACACCCATGTCTAACCTCAATTGTTGTCAAACTTCTTCGACAACCTTTGTTGGGTTTAACTGTGGATTTGGTTGGCCATCTTGCCTCCTAGGTGGTGTGGGTCTTGCCAGATTATCTATGTTAATTGGCATGTTAGGCCTAATAGGTGCATTTGCCTCATTGAGTGGCACAAGTACACCCATTGACCTTGTATATTCAAAGTTTGGCATTGGTCCATTTTGTCGACTATTTTGGCTTGCCAGATTGTTAACTGTATTATGAGTATTTCGACTCACATTAATAACAGGGGAAAATTGTCCCAAAAAATCATAAACCTATTGTACTTTGGCTAATTCAGTCATAAATTTTTCAAATTTACCAATTAAGTCTTAAAAATTTTCACGTTCACCAATTGAATCAATCTAACCAATTTTAACCTGAAATGGCTGACGTGGGCAATTTTTATATTTTTTTTGTTTTCATTTTTCTTTCTTTCCAAGCCTGACAAGGGTTATCGGCTAACCTTCGTCGATCATAGGAGAGGGTCTAGCGAGGGTCGCGACCCTTGCCTAGTGGCCGACGAGGGTTGCCGGCCCTCGTTGTGATCAAACTTGGTAGAAAGAAAGAAAAAGAAAAAGAAAAAGAAAAAAATTCAATTTTCAAAAAAATTATAAAAATTGTCCACATTAGTGTCGTGTGTTCTACGTGGCACTATCGGCGTCTACTTCAGTGGTTTTCGGCTAAAATTGATCGGATGGACTCAATAGGAAAAATTGAAAGGTTTAAAACTGAATTGGCCAAAGTGCAATAAGTTTATGACTTTTTGGACAATTTTTCCTCAATAAATGGAGAGAGAAACTAGGAACAAAACTTGTTACCATTAGATTGAGTTGGAATAGATGTGGTTGATTGGACGATCCTAACCTCGATAGAGTCTCATTCACATCATTGATGACAATTGGCTTGATCACACCTGACATGTGACTCAAATATGTAATTAGCTGTTTTATTTTGCTGTTCTTTGAGCAATCTTCTCATGGCAGACACCATGTTGGAATTTTGAGCAATATCCCTCAACTGCTCTTGAGTATGATGCCTTGAAAGATCAAGATCTCCTTGTTGGTCACCCTCTGCCACTTTTTCGATGGCTGAGGACTCAGAATGCTCAATAGCCTCATTATCGATTTGTGATAATGGGTTATTGCTGTCGGCAACATTGTCGAACTCTTATTGATTTTATATTATTGCCATCGTAATCTCCTCGACAACAAAATGTTTCTCACCAGGCGTGTCAAGATGTTTCGCTGAAAAGTGTTGAGGAAATATCTTTCGAAGTAGTGATAGATCGATGAGGGAATCAACAAAGGTTGTGAAGGATCCTTTGTTAATTTTGGACAACAAAGTAAATGATGAGAAATTTAAAGATACGAAAACTGGAGGCAATCGCGATCAATTATTTAAATTGCGGAAAAGTAAATATAAAAATAAATTTGCAAAAAAGTTGACATCCGTGATTGATTTGGAATATCCACAAAGATTGCAATGTTGCTATTAGCCTACAATCGATGATTACAAATGGTCATTAAATTTAATAGATAATTTGCTAATCCTATTCTTAAAGTTAAAACAACACTTATTCTTAAAAAATCCCAAAATAGTGCCCATAAGCATAACCACCCATCAATTTTATTATCTAGTAATACTTATCCAAAAGAATGTACATATTCGAAATATCACTATTTGGCAATTACATGTAGGATGCGATGATTTCATCCCCACTGAGGGTTCTCATGATAATTGATATTTGATGTTGATAACTTCGTTGGTGAGTTGTCGATACTTTTCAAGTTATTCATCAAACTTTGCTATTATGGACTAAGTCTGTCATTTGTCATTTTTGGGTGTCAACAGCCGTATTTCATGTGCTTTCAATCTGATTGAAGATTCAAATTGCCTTGTGTTTCGATAGTTCAAACTTTCAAATTAATTGATTATACGCTCAACTTTTCAAAATTCTAATGCTGTGTCTTTGTTTTATCTTTCCATCCGCATACTTTCAATATGATTTAAAATTTAAATGTCTCCTTATTGTTTTTGTAGTGTAAATCTTTCACACTCGATTAATATTACATCTCTTGGCCAAAGGAAAACTAGTATTAGATTAACATGGAATATCTTTTCTAATCTAGAGTACATTTGTTTCGGTGAAAACTTCATGATAAAAAATATATATTTTACATGGAATCATTTTCAAGAAAAATTGTTAGTTTTCATTTGTTTGGTAGTTTAGGAAAAGTGATTCCCTTTTTACTAGAAGGAAAAGTAGTTATCCACCAATTTAAGCTTGTTCTTTTCGATCCATGAAAAACTTTTTCAGTAAATCGATTAATTTTTTGTCATTTAAATAACGAAAAATCAAAAAAAAAAATTCCCAAAATTCAATTTCCTTCAGACAAACGAACCCACTAGTGTCGTGTGCCTATAGAACAAACTTGTATGTGTGGGTTAGATGTTTGGCGCATCGTGAATTGCTACATGGTAGTCAATACATTTCAACTCCTGCTATATCACAATTGAGGCCATCAAAGCCCATGATTTTGTTGCTAATATCCGAGAATAGTTATTTTCTTCGGAGACAACAAGCTAAACTTGGCTAGCGAAGCGTCTCTTCCGGACACATCTAAGAGGACGTCGTGCTCGCAGCACATTCACACATCAAGAAGACGACTTGGAACCCTCTTGATCACCAACCGTTCAATTCGAATGAACGGTACGAAGCCAACGACTTACTTTGCGATATCATGCACACAACCCCATCAGAAAATCTGAAATACCAAGCTAAACAAAGCAGGCCCTCATGGGGCGACGGTTAAAGCCCCACCTACGGCCCGGACACATTTCGTGTGCACCTCGTACCCGCACTCCAGGCACTGGTAAGCCCAGCCCAACCCCTGCTCGTCGCAGTCGCAGCATATGAAGGGCCCGCCGCCGGTGCCGTCCGAAACCAGGGTGAGCTCGTGGTGGTGGCCCACGTGGAACTCCGACTTCGGGAGGCCCTGCGCCTCCTCGTCCATCTGCCTGTGCAGCGACTCCAACCGGGCCTCCGTGAAAGGGTACGCATCCTCCTGGTACAAGTTGATCAGGCTCCGGCCGTGCTTCGTGACGGTCTTGCCGTCCGGGCCCAAGACGACCAAGCAGGGAATGCTTTGCACGTCAAAATGCCTGGCGAGCGCTCTGATCTTGGGGTCCCCGAAGGGCAGCGCGAGCCAGGGCATGAGGGCGAAGTAGGAATCGAAGGAAGCCCCGTCGTGGTCGCTCGACACGTAGACGATCTCGAAGTCCTCGACACCCGGTCTTTGGGAGGTCACGTGCTTGATCTTGTGGTAGATGGAGATGAGCTTGGGAGTGAACTTCATGCCCGGAAGGCACCACTGGGCCGAGAAGAACAGGCCCAGTGTTTTACCCACTAAAGAAGCAACCGGTACCTGCACTTTGAAACAGTGAGATCTACCATGTCTTTGCATATTGCTTGACCTTTGATTGAACTTTGGTTACTGATATGTCAAATTTTTCTAGGATCGCAAACTCAAAGTCATGTTAAATCAAATTGAATCTGGTTAATGCTATTCTTTTTTTCCCCAATTGATTCAATTTGGGCCCGACCCAATCCGACCTCAAGCTGGGGCGACAAAGTTAGCTCTATTACGTGGCATTCTGATTTTTGCTCCGTATTGACTTAAATTATTCGGATCACATGGTGATTTCTACTTAGGAATCCATGGTTGCTTCTATATCCATGGACGATTATAAGAAGTAAGAAACTCCTTGTGTGGCTAGTGTAGGATCCGCAAAATTAATGGTTGAGATTAACCTAATCCAATGGACCTAGTATGAGGAAAAAATTCCCCTTATGAAGACCAAACTGCTCCAAGCTCGAGGTCGGACCTAACATAATATGTTCCCAAACTCAAACAGTTCGCATTTCAGACAAGTCAAGCCAACTATCAAATTCATGATCAGGTCTAAACTCAGAAGAATTAATGATACTAACCTGACCGGTCGTAGGGTGATGACCCAAAAGGTAATCTCTTTCATGGCTGCTGAGTAAATTGGTAATTGTCTGTTTCTCATGTTTCTCCTTCTCTTCCCTCTCCAATATCTCCAATCTCTCCCTCGTAAACGGGAACGCTTCGACCCCATAACGGTGGACGAGCTCAACGCCGTCGTGCAATATCTCCTCGTCCTTATTGCCGCCGGGCTGAAGGATGATCAGGCACGGGATGCCCTCGACGTCGAATTTACGGCTCAACGCCTTCTTCAACTCCAAGTTGGAGAAGGGGATCGCGAGCCACGGCATGGAGGAGCGGTAGCTGTTGAACGCACTCATGTCCTCATCGGCGGAGACGAAGACGACCTCGAAGTTGGACCGGTTGGTCTTCAGCTGCTCGTAAGCATCCGATAGGACCGGGTTGAAGTTTCGACACTGCGAGTTCCAATTTGCCGAGAAGTAGAGGCCCACCACATGGCCTTCCAGATCGGAGACCTTCACCTGTCACAGCCAAATAATTCCCTTCATTCTCATTAGTTCAGCATATAAACCGAAGCCTATACCTAAGTTCAATTCTTCACTCAACATTCAAATCCCGAATTCACGATTTCTAATTCACGATGCTGATCATTGCCCTTTAACAAGCAATAGTGCTAAGAACTTAAACACCAGCAAATGATTAAAAGGGCAAGTCCAACAAAGCATGAAATATAAAAGAGAGAGAGAGCGCATGTTTTTCCAATGCATTTTCTGCATATTGGGACCGGTGGAGCTTGCCACGTACCATGCAGCCTATGGAATATTATCATCTTCATTCATTAACCAATTTTAAAAAGTTTGAAAACGACGTCCCACCACGTGACGACACTTGGGGGCTCATCAAAGATCCACGTACGTAGGGTTAGCTGGAGCAAGAAGTTAAAAGATAAACGAAAAAGGAAGAAGCGAAAAGCGGAAAAACCCTAAAGAAATTGAAGATTAGGTGTTCCTTTCTCGTTTGCGGTGGTGTTGAAAAGACTGGGACGCCCGCAATGATGAGGAGAGATGGGGATGGCGAATTTTGGTAGGTGGCAGCACGGCACCGGCCTCTTCACAAGAAGCTTCATAGCCAAACCTGACACGGCCCTCCACCAGATACAACGCGACAGGCTCCAGAACAGTCATCGGACGTTAACCATGCAATGTGTCTCATGTTTATTCTCTGCTCTCTGGGTGCTTCACAAGGTAGAGAGACGCGTGCTTGAGAGTGGAATGCTCAGTGATAACTTTTGACTAAGTGTACCAGCGCAATTAGTTTAGATCTGACATATTCCACGTGGAATTCGAGAGAATCACGTGTGGTTCTTATGAAATGCACGTTAATTTAGAAATTTGTGAGTGAATTTCATAAGCGTGTAAACTTTACATAAAGAGTCGCTTGAAAATTTGGCCGGCAAGCTTGCAACAGGTGCAACTACTTTATTTCCATGGTCGGAAATAATAAAGAGACAGACATACACCATGAAATTAACATATATGCATCAAATGTCCAAGCACTTTGCTAACCACTAATAAGATGTTGCACTAGATGTGGTTTCATGTGCCGTACGTAAATGGATCGATGTTAGACAATCGACATGATAACATCGAAATGCAGTATATTGTAGTAGATATAGTCATATCTATAGAAATGGAAAAGCGTACATAAAATCTATGTCAGGTTAATAGTGAGAATACATATTGTTCCTCCATTTTCTAAGCTTAGATCTGGTTAAGGGCACAAGTCTTTCCTTCAACGAGCCCATCTAACCTTCGCTTCAATGAAAATTAGTCCTGTGAACGTCGTTTTTTTATCCTAATTCATATTTGAGTACATCTAATTCTGCTGCGCACCTTAGCTTAGTAGGGTTTTGATAATACCTAATCAAGACTGCTGTCTGGAGACCGACTTAGAACATAACCCACGTTCAAAATATGAGCTTTTGTCCTCTAGTTATCAGACCAAACCTAAGCCTCCAACGACCTCGGAAGATTTCCTTTGCCGTCCGACTGATTCACTTCCCATGTAAGAGATGGAAGGGTAGGGATCATATCTTGGAATGATCGAGAGATGGCTCACGCTATCTTGAGGAAAGGATGAAGCGAAAAACCAGAAGAAAGAAAGGCATGATCTTAGCTTGATCCTACACGAGCGGATTCTTCAGCAGCTCCCCCTCTCTTTTTCCACTGTAGATAGGTTTAATGATGCAAGGTCTCTACGCAACATAATCTTTTTTTAATAAAAGAATAGTTAACAAAACATAGGAAACGTCGAAAGAACATCACAAAACAAGGCGTCTGCACACAGCTACTCGGGCGACTACTGTCTATGCCGGCGATGATATGAAGCTCTACTTCTACAGTAGAGAGAGAGAGAGAACCTGAGACCCAGTAGGAGAGAGAAGATAGTCACGATCCTTGGAGGCCAAGAGAGACGTGAATCTGGAGCTCGAGACCTTCTCAGCCACACCGTTCGACGCAACTTCGACCTGGCTGATGATCTTGTCGTCTCCATCTCCTCCTTCAGAGTTCATCTCCTCAACCTCTTGCCTCCCTCTCCCTCTAAAGTATGGATGAAAGGGCACGCTTTACGGTTGATGGGAATAAATAATGCTGGATATATCGAGATTAGTCTATAAATCAACACTACTAAATTCGATTAAGAGACCCAAAAAAATTCGGCTGAACATAAAATTCGATTTATTTATCATAATATTTTACATAAAATACGATGTTAGTATCGAATGCACGTGCTGAGTAACTGTTTAAAAAGATATTACAATTTTTAATAATGTTAACTCTTCTCTCGTAAAAGTCCGAAATCCGAACATCTCTCATAAGATATGACTAAAGACATCGTCAATTTGGCAAAAATAATTCTCCACATTTGCTTTCGGAAATCACAAGAAAGAATCGGAGTTCCTTCTCGCATAAGCATCGCATCGTCCCATCCCTAATGCAAAGCAGTGAGCACCACCACCACATCACCCACGCGTCCGCAACGCAACACGTAGCACTCGGCAGCCCCCACCACAACACGACAACACCACTCAACTCAACCCAACTCGCTCCCATCGCCCCCCACCATCCTCCCTCGAGTCAACGCAGCCGAAGCATCCTGCGACGTGTCCCAAGATCAGCAGCTCGCCACGTCCGCTTCACCGTGAGATGGGGAGTACGGGATGATTGCAGCTTGGAAAGGGGGGGTCCGTGTCATCATAAAAGACAGTTGGAAATTTGGTACTTTTGCTGGCATCGAAAGGCGAACCAACAGAGGGGGACACCTGTCCCGTCGTCCTTCGCTTTTTCTCTCTCTCTCTCTTTCTTTAGGTCCGGGATTTCGTGCCTCCTTTTCTTTCGCCGGAAAATGATGAGGTGGGGTCTCCGTGTACGACACTAATTGTCCGGACCAGCAGGTGTTCGGATCCAACGGCGTTGACGGGCTACAGGTGTGGGAGCACCTTGGCACTTCTCTTGGGAAAATAATCTTCCTTTTCCGCCTTCGACGGCTGGGATGGTCGGATTCGGTCGGCTTTTGCCACTTCGCATCTGGGTTGCGACGATGGAAAATAAGGTGGGAAATGATAACCATTCTATATATGGAATTGATTTCTGATCAAAAAATGTAATTTATGAACGAGTTTTTGAGCAAACAAACGCTTTTATAACGATATAAAATTTTTATTTTCAAAATAGAAATTCGTTTGATAACAATATAAAATTTTTATTTTCTTGACAACGGCGATAACGACACTGGACGGTGACAGTTGGCAGACGGATGGTGGGCAGCAGCAGGTGGAAGGGATGAAGTGGGGAGCAAGGAGAGATAGGAGAGCGAGTCATGAAGAAAGAAGAGAGAAAATGAAGATTTTTTATTTTTATTTCTATTTTAAAAATAGAGAAGTAGGAAATTTTTATTTTTCATTTATATTCCAAACCTATTTCTAGACTAAAAATTTCTTTCAAAAATAGAAAATGAAATTGCATTACCAAACGGATTTATGTTCCAAATCCATTCCAGAATTGTTTTTAAAACAAAAATAGGGAAACATAATGGTAATCATGTGCTCCTGAAAGAGTGACAATACCGTCATTTCCTAAGTAGCACCGACACGCAACACGACACGACACGACACGACATGCCGATACGTCATTTCTAAAAAATAGAGAATTTCGACACATTGGGACACATATATTAAATGTATATTTTTATATATACATAATAAATTGTTGGCCCATGCCGAAGAATTTGAACTGATTTCA
>BCNH02000006.1:10050235-10067409 GCA_001662345.2 Metrosideros polymorpha var. glaberrima | reverse complement strand
ATAGAGAATTTTGACACATTAGGACACATATATTAAATGTATATTTTTATATATACATAATAAATTGTTGGCCCATGCCGAAGAATTTGAACTGATTTCAACAAGTGTGTGCGAATGCAGAGTGTGTTTCCAGCAATGGTAGATAGCGTCCACATGATGCTGGAGAGATGGAAAAATCTACACGGCAATGAGACCGAGGTGTACCAAGAATTTACAGTTTTGACGTCAAAAGTCATTTTTAGAACTGCATTTGGGAGCAGCTATATGTGGAAGGAAGAAATATCTTCAAGATGTTTAAGGAAGTTGACCTTGATTGCGTCCAGAAACGCTTTCGAAATAAGGTGTCCAAGAATAAGGTACTCTCTTCTTTCTATTTTTCAGTTTAATTGGTCTGATATGCCAATTGGTTGGTTGTTAACAATGTCAAACCATAAGTCTACAGAACTTGTCTGACAATATACTTAGGCATTAGAGTTTTCATAAGAAAATCTTATGTCATTCTTTGGAGAGTAATGCTGCTGCCCCACCACAAGTTTTCATAAGAAAATCAGATTCCTTTAGAGAACTGTGGATCCCATTTAATGGGTACCACCAGGTGGGATTCTTTAGATAAAAACAATAAATTAAATAGAAAAACAAAAAATATATATACTTATTAACAAAATCATCAATATAAAGCATCTTTATATTGAATATAAAATACAAGTGTGGGATGCTAATTTGACTTTTCTTATATCAAGAATTGTTGAAATGTTTTCCCGTGTACACTACAAAAGAATTGAGTTTTATATTTAAGTAATTAGTCAAAGTATTAAAAAAGTTCACAAGCATAAAATATATTTCCTTCTTGTTGGTATATTTATTTGTATATTGTTCATAACGGTTTCCTTATTTTTTTTGTTATTCTTATATTAAATAAAGTAGTGATATAGAAAAATTATTGGGGGTAGGTATTGTGTAAATTAAATGGGTCAATCAGAAATTTTCATTATCTTTATGAAAAAAAAAAATTATTGTTCAATATTTGAGAATTTTCTATCAAGATTTATTTTCCAAATTGTCCACCGGTTGCCAACTCCCATTGAATGAGAATTTGTGGTCCACAAGACATCATTATTCCCTATGAATAACGAAGCCGTTCCCTTAGCAAGACCCAATTATATAAGCTGGATTGAGATAAGATACCATGAGATAAGGAAATCTGCAAGAATTGCCTTTTACTTCAAAATCAGTCTTTGGGAAATAATAATTTTGAGTAAATATGGGGATCGGATGAGGGAATCTCTTGAAATTCTTTTATTTTATGTTTTAACATCTCAAATCTCATGTCTTCCTTCTCTTTTTCCATTCTCCCTTGTATATCCACACAAATTGATATAATTTTTATGTCTTCAGTGGGAAAAAGAAGTGACTTAAGTAGGTTAGGGGTGGCAAACGAGCAAAGCCCAGGCCCGGCCCGGGCCGTTCGACGTCACGGGCCATGTTCAGACTGGCCTGTCACGTCAAGTCGGTCCATCACGGCACAGGCTTGTGCTGGGTGGGGCTAGCCCAAGCTCGTGGCCACGTTTGTTTGAGGCCTTTCTGATTTTTTAGGCTAAGTTGTTGTGGGCCACTCCAACAGAAAAATTAAAAAGGCCAGGCCCATCTGGCCCAACTATTTTATGCAAGGCACGGTGGGCTCATCATGTCCCATTTGCCAACCCTAAAGCAGGTTCAGGAGGACTTCTGTTAGTTCAGTTGCTTCGGAAACTCTTGTAAGATTTTAGAAGGTCACCTTTCATGTGTCAAAGGAACGGCACAAGCGATCCCATGTTCGAGCCAGCCTACGAGTTTTCAAAATCAAAATTCGATTCGGCCGAAAACAGTCAGGCTGGCTCCAGTCTATGAAGAGGCCAAAATTGTGATGAGAACGAGCCCACTGATTGCATTGCGTGCTTTTAACCTTTTGAGACTCTCATTAAATAGCACTAAAGGCACGCATGATAACCATTCTGTTTCTTTGTTTCTGTTCTAGAAACAAATTTGGAATGGAAATATGTTTGGTAACACAATTTCATTTTTCTATTTCAAGAACAAATTTTTAGTCTAGAATTAGGTTTGGAACAGAAATGAGAAGTTCTCTATTTCTAGAACGGAAATAAAAATAAAAATTCTACTTATCGCTCACCTCTTTCGACACCTCTACCACCCATGCCTCCTTTGCTAACTCTGCCACCATCACCCAAGTCACCACCTCCTCCGATGCCATTACCACCCATGCCTCCTCCGCCATCGCCCAAGTCACCGCCTCTGTCGACGCAAACCCCCACCGATGCCTCCTCTACCACTGCTCCACCATCGCCTAAGTCACCACCTCCTCCGACACCTCCCCCATCACTGCCACCAATTAATAGTTATCTCTCGCCACTACTCCTGTTAATAGGCTTCCTATTAACTTTTCTCGATTTCAATGCTTTACTATATGTAGGGATATAAATTTTATGCCGTTATCAAACGAATAAATTTTGTGTCATTATCAAACATGTTTCTTTACTTAGAAACTCGCCTAGAAATAGAAACAGAAAAGGGCTAGAAATTGATTTTAGAAACAAAATGGTTATTATTCGCGCTCTAACCGGCTCCCTCTTGTTTCACTTGCAGTCTTCAAGGTGGCTTTTGCTTTCCACCTAAATTTCCTCCTTTCGCTACGAAATCTTCAGGGTAGATACTCGATTCACGGTAGATACACGAATAGGTCGGTGTGATCAATAAGTATCTTACTTAGATAACGCAAGCCTATAGCACAAAAGTCGCTTAAGATATTGTTTGAACTTGTGATCTCATTAAAAAAGCGCATTCCCCTTTACCTGGGCTACCATGCTCCACGATTCTTACTAGCCTAACTTATACCGGATGTGTATGAGCCCACAATCAATCTTGACCGTCAATCACCCAAGTCCCATTAGAAAACCGTGAATCAACGGCCGAGATGCATTATATTCATAGACACCCGGATCACCAAGAATTTTTCGACCACTCCCTCACTGCCACTAGTTGCCGCCGTTGACGGTGGAGCACCAAACTGCCTAGTCCTCTGTATATGCTTGGTCGGAATGAAAAATGTGAGTATAAATCTCTCGTAAATTTATTAATTATTCTATATTATATATATAATTACCACAAAATTATGGTACGAGAAGTGTTTTAAAGCGTCTTATGCGTGTAAGAGATGGAAACGGCTAATTATTAATAGGTTAATACAACGAAAAGTCCAAACTAACACCTACGACAAATTTACGTCAAATATTTGTGACATATTTACCCTCTATTAGGTTCCGTTAAATTTTATCGTGAAGTTGCTGAGCTGGATAACATATAACAATAACATATCAATATGTGGTAAAATTGTCATAGATATGCTAGTTTGGATTTTTGATGACCCAAAGATTAATTTGGATAAATTGTCACATGTGTACTAATTTAAGATTGTTTGTTGTATTAACCCTTAATAAAAATTACTCGATTTTTCTAAGATGATAATTAATGTAGGGAGAATTCTAATTAAGGGCCCGAAGTTCTCTCATTTTTTCAAATAATGACATAAAGTGGACATTGTTTCAAAAAAGAGCATGAAGTGCTCTCATTATTTTGAAGAAAGGTTTGACCAAGGGCATTTTCGTCATTTGCATTGCCCCGTTTTTTCTTTCTTTTTTCCCTACCTTTTCCCTTCCTTTCGCCAGCCGCTAGGCGAGGGTCACCTTGCCCAGACCCTCGCCGGTGAGGTGACCCTTGCCCAGGCTCTCATTGGCGAGGTGATTTGCCTTGCCTCGCCTCGACGGGTCGCCCTTCGCCCACGGCTGGCGAGGCTTGGGCGAGGGCCGCGACCCTCGTCAGCGGCCGGTGAGGGTCGCTAGGAAGGGGAAAAGGTAGGGAAAAAAGAAAGAAAAAAACAAAAAGGAAAAAAATAAAAAAATACAAATGACGAAAGTATCTTTGGTAAGGCCCTTCTTTGAAACAATGATGGCACTTCAAGCTAGGAGTGTTCATGGTCCGGGTGGGTGGTTCTCACCCTAGAACCGAGAACCACCTACTAAGGATCAGTTTCGAAAAATTGGAACTGGGAATCGTCCGTTGATTCCATGAACCACCCGAGAACCGGATCGTCGGTCCGGTCTGGTTCTCAAGTGGGTCTATGGAACTAGTTCCTTGCACATCACATCTTTGTCGACAAGTGCAACTGTGATAAAAAAAAAACTACATACAGAATGGTACGCTTGAAAGTGCTAAACTTCCCAACAAAAGCATCCAAAATGCGATCTTGTAAAAAGTAATAAATAAAACCATTTTGCCATAAAAAAAATAGATAGTAAAGCAAATGAAGACGAAATAAAGAAGCTTAGACTAGTAGATTCCTGGCTTGAAGGAGGAGAGTCGGACAGGACTTGGTCGAGGTGACGAAACGACTCATCGTTTGACGAATTAAGCTAGAGAAAGTCATCCCTGTGAAGAAAATCAATGCAATTTTAGTTCCATGGTACTAGAAGTAAACGAAAAATGCGGAGCTAGAGTGAGCTGAAAGCCTTAACCAGTGAAGAAGAGACAAAGGAAAGGAAAAATGAAAATCCTAACCTTTGCGCAACGAGTCAAAAGTCCTCTCCCCCCTCAATTGAGCCTTGTCTTAGTGAGCGGCGAGCTGAAGGAGACTAAGAGCGAGAGAAGTAGGCGAGCGAGAGTTGAGACGAGAGTGAGAGTCGAGAGAGGTAGACAAGATGATAGAGAACGTTTCTGTCAAAGTGTGAAGATTGAAGAGGGAGGGTTTTAATTTTATTCAAAAAAATAATATTATTAGTATTATATATTATATAGCAGTCCGGTCTGGGTGGGCGGTTTTGCACCTAGAATCGAGAACCGGATTAGTACCCAACGGTTTCAAGAAATTGGAATCGGGAATCGGATCGCTTCCCTTAAGAACCACTAGTTCTTGGGTGGTCCGATCTGGTTCTTGGGCGGATGGGCGGTTCCCGATTCTTTTGTACACCTCTACTTCAGTCCCTTATTTTAAACAAAGTTCACTTTATGCTCTTATTTGAGAAAATGTGAGAACTTTAGGCCATTAATTAGAATTTTCCCATTAATGTATGGCAAGAACAAGTGCGATGCATTGTGAGCAATGCTATATTAGCCCTTTTCTTTGTGTTTTAAAAGGAATTTAAAAATACCCATTAATATGAGTTTATTATTTTAATTATGCGTTTTAATTTTTTTTTAAACTTTTTCTCCTCCTTCTCTTTTTCCTATGATTTTAACATCTCTCCCTTCCCACCTAATTCCTCCCGCGGTCCAACCAAATCATGTGTAAAACGCTTTATGAAAACACATGTCGTTTCTTCTAAGGGTGAGCATCGTGGACTGCCCGAATCGGACTGGATCAAGATCCGACCAAATCGGTCATTTTGGTCCAATCCTAATGGTTTCGATCTGATTCCTGATTCTTAAAAGTGGAATTGATGACTGTGTGATCTGGTCCCCGGTTTCGAAGGGGATTGGATTTGACAGACCACATATATATAATTTTTTTATTTCTTAAGCTAAAATTAAATTGGTTGAAAGAAAGTTAAGATAGAATGATTTTTTATTGGTTGAGAAATCATCCCAAAAGATATCAAATGCATTTACGTGCTATTTTTGATAGTGAACCGTATATTTTTGCTCTCGTGCGGAAAACTACATGCTATTTTCCTTTATAAAACAAATCGTATAGTTAAAATTTATGTCTAGCAATAAATTTAATCACTGCTAAAAATGACAATTGAGTTTTTGAGATTTAAATTTACTTAAAGAAATTTGATTTGTTGATTTCGTCCTCCAAATTTACCGGTTCCATTAAGACCGGACTAATCCGGATTGGTCTAGTTCCCAATTCCGAAAATAGGGAAATCATCATCGATCCAATCCGCGGTTCCTGAAGGGACCGGACCAATCCGGACTATGCATACCCTCCAGTTTCTTCGAATCCTCCAATCTGAAATGCTGTCTTCTTATTACCTCCGTTCCGTCAGCGCAGTGCCTCTCTTTCCTCGCTATCCATTTGACCCGTCTGATTCAGTTCGGTCAAGCGGTGGCGATGAGGACGGCGAGCTCTCCAGTTCCGACGCTGCTCCTCTGGGCTCTCTCCTTCTTCATCGCCCACCGCGCCCTCACCGCGAGCGCCCAGTCCTTGCCGCCCTCGAAGTACGACGGGTTCGTGTACAAGGAGCACCGAGTCGACTCGGGCACCGTCGTGATCGAAGCCTTCCTGGACCCGGTTTGCCCGGACAGCCGGGACGCGTGGCCCCCCCTGACGCAAGCCGTCGATTACTACGGACCTCGCGTTTGGCTCGTCGTCCACCTCCTCCCTCTGCCGTGAGTGGCTCGAATCTCTCTCGCTGTTGTTGAATTTTCGTTTTCATTACCAATGAGAGAAGGGAAGGGAAGGGAAGGGAAAAGGTTTTTGTGCGGTAATGTTTGGCCGGGTCATTTGGTGGAATCTTCTTTATTGAACACATGAAGCAGACAGCGCGAGAAACGATAAGTTCTGCTGATACGTATGTTTTGCTGACGTCAAACTCAATTGGATTTCGTCACCTGGATATGGAATTGGATAGAGTAGGATGTGATAGGATTAGAAGCTCGAGAGATTATTGTGGTATCGTTTCTGGTTCGGAGAACTCTGAGATGATGGATAGCTAGCTAGATGATGCAGGGTATTGTTTTCCTTAGCTTTGGGGAGACATGGATGTCTGAATGGAACTGATTTTTCAAAGTGTCGGTGAATCTTTGCCATCTGGGCGCTTGAGCAATCAAAAGGCCTGACCCAAACGTAGGCCACATTGCCTCCATAATTTGGTTTACACCTGATCAGAGCAGTGATACAGTGAGCAAGTCTCAGTAAATGCTGCAATTTCCATTTGAAATATGATATTGCAGCTAGTTTGCAGCTGGGACTTGGTTTGCTTAGTCATAACACGGTCGCAACTTGGGGTGGGCTAAATAATGGTTATGATTTGGTTTATTGAGCCAAATTGCAATTTAGTTAAAACACCCTAGTTATATCTATCTTCGCTCAAAAGCTTGGGCCATCGAGTTATGGATCAACTAGGCATTATCAATTGCTTCTTTTTACTCCAACTTTCCAATGGATGTATAGGTTTTATACTATCAAAGCTTATCTGGTCCTTGAGGTTGGATTTCTCATCTGGTGTTTTATCTGTGTCTGCACTACCATATGCCATTGGAAAGATCTCCAAATGCCAGATAAAATGATCTTCAATTGATATTTCACATGTCCAGTGACGTCCAATCTGGATTATGATGGCAATGTATGTAACTGTTTCAATAGCTTGTGGGGTCGAATTGCTATATGCATGGATCTGCTCTTCTAGGTTGCAGTTTTTATCTTCAAAGTCATCTTCATGGATCATATGGATCAAGAGAACATGTCTGATTGCTGTGAATAGTTGTTCTTGGGATTAGAGATCTCAATATTGTAGCAAAAATTTGATTTGATTTATCACTATCTACTAATTTTGCGTTTTGACCTTTTGAACTTACAGTTATCATGATAATGCTTATGTCGCATCTCGTGCGCTGAACATTGTGAACATGCTAAATACATCAGCAACGTTCCCGTTGTTGGAATTGTTCTTCAAGGAGCAGGTTGGTACCTCCTGTTCTTGTGTAATTGGCATTGCTTCTTACAATGAAAAAGAGCTTGATGAATGGCCTATAGGTGATTTTTGCCTATTTTGACCTATTGTGCCGTCCTTTTTATGTTTACGATACATGGTGAAGCTTTTGTGGTGCAGTCGAGAGTAGTTCATAGGCTTCTGTGATGTTAATATCTTTGAGGGAAATCCGGAGTTTGATGAACTTTCTAAATGTATAATCTCTACGATGTCTTTTGTTTCTCAAAGGATGAAAGGAGAGTTTTCTATCCCTCCTTAGGGAGAGTAGGGTACGTACCCTACTCTAATTCTTCTGTCCGTTTTTTATACTCTCATCTTTCGCTCATTTTTCTTTCTTTTCTTTTTTTCCTTATTTGTGGACTTTCATTATTTTAATATATTTTTTTATTCAACTAATAACACACACCTTATTAAAAAGAACTGTTAATTTACATCAGATGCATTAATCACAGACTATGACATGTTTGGTTTGGCTTTCACCTTTTATTTTGTCTTTCTCTATTTTCAATTTGCAAGTGGATTTTTTCATTTCTATCTATCTATAAATAGATGCTAAAGGATGGTGCAGAAAACCCTAATAACTTAGTCTGTTCTATACTGTTACTATGATACTAAAGGAGAGTTTTGGAAGGACATATGTCGCTTCCTCGCTCCTCTCTTCCTTTTATTGTATTGACTTTTATTTTCGCTCATTGTCTATCAATTTTCACCTTTGCCCATTGTTCCTTCTCCCTCTTTTTTTCACTTTTTTTTAATCATATTTCCCATACTTTATTTTTCAAACTATATTATATTATTCTTTTTACTTTATTTAAAAATTTCATCATCATAAGTTCACATAACTTGCAGCACAATCAGGAATTTTTATGCTCATAATTTGTAAGTGTCAAAATTTCTTATTAAGCTCAATGAAATAAGTTCACATTATTGATATACAACTTCATAACTTTAATAACAATGACTGCGTTAAGAAAGTGTCATACATGGTCGTGAATTCACTGTTTGCGAAGGAGATCTGTTATCTACTACCCATTTTTGAACTCATGGAGTCCTCGAAAAATTTGGAGTGAACATAGGATAACATATAAAAAGTTATTCTATTAGTTTTATTATGACAAAACATGGATGTCTCAAAACTATTCATTTTAATAACTCCCCCAACTTTAAGTTTGACACGCATTTCTATATAGAACGGTAGTTTTGAAGTTGTTTTTTCATTTGGTTGATAGAAGGGTCTCCAATTATCTTAATATACGTGTATGGAGCCGTCTAAACCTTTCTACGGGAAATTACTTAGATAGATTGAGATTTATAGAGAGTTCTACAAATGTTAAAAAATTAAAAAATGACATGCAAACTATGATGTCGATTTTTTAGTGCGATGGAAAAATTTGATATTGTTGTGATTTTGAAATATTTTCGTTCGAGGCGAGGCGGGGGTTAATCTTCTAATTTTTTTTTTAACCACAGTGACTAACTATCATGCAATGCTTTTGGTACATAGTAGCATCCATTTTTATAGCAAATTTAACTCAAATATCTAACTTAGAAAACTCAACAGATATATCTACAACCCAGTTTAAGATCTCGATTCGCATAATGCCAACCTGTAAGTATCTCCTGCTTTCCTCCAGGGGTCTTATTCAAAATATCAATATCAAAAAATTGTGACAACTTATGCTTTGATGCTATGGTGACCAGTGTAGATTTTTCATTAGTAAACTTCACTTTGCGCGCTTTCTGACATTTGTCTCTTTCTTTATTGTTTTCTTTCACTGCATAGGTAGCTCTTCTTGGTTGCTCTTCACATCAATTGTTTGCTCCTAGGCTTTGTTTGTGGAAGTAGGGGGAGGTGAGGAAATTGGAAGGTGTTTTGGAAAATGGAGAGACTAGTAGAACTGTTTGTGAGAAAAAAAGAGGAATTTTTTTTTCTTTCTCTTCCAAACTTTCCTCCCTCTAAGACAGAGCCCTAGTAGCACTGAAATGTTTGTTGCGTGCAAAAATGAAATATTTTCTGTATGATTTTTGTTTTTAGTGTCTTTGGTTTTGAAATACTTGAATTCGTCGAAGGGATTAAGTGTTCTTAATATGTTTGGTACAGGTGAAGTTTTATAATGCCCAGACTTTAAACATGTCAAAGGCATCTGTGGTGACTTACATAGCAAACTTTGCCACACAAGTTGTTGCGGACTCCCTAAAATCTGCAGTTGAGTCAGGGTTTGAGAATACGCAAACTGATCTTAAAACAAGGGTTTCTTTCAAGGTAAGTTTGGGTTCTGGATATTGATTCAAGAGTCAATTCAGTTTAAATCTGTAGACTCAGCAAGACAACCTTGCTGGAATTATAGATGCGGTATTACTTGCTTTAAGCATCTCTAAGTACTACTCACTCATTTGGAATGTTGCTTCTGCTGTTGCAGTATAGTGCATCAAGAGGAGTATTCGGCACGCCTACTTTCTTCGTCAATGGATTCTCGTTGCCTGACAGTGACTCTACCATAGATTATGATGGATGGAGAAGCATTATTGATCCACTGATAGCTGCACAAGAAGATCCACTCGCGGAAAATGTTTATTCTTTGTGACAATTTTGCTGTCAATGATATGTAAGTCATTCTAAATCTCTCTCTCTCTCTCTCTCTCTCTCTCTCTCTCTATGCTTTAATAGGTATCTTTGCCGCTCTGTATGAAATCAAAGACTTTTTGATATGTCGATGCTGTTTGACCTTAAGCATGTTGGTTTTGTGCATAATTAAGTGATAGTATCGTGCCGGTCGACACAATGTGTGAAATTAGAAGTGTGGCTCAACTTGATGTGCAAGGCCGAGATTGATTTCGATTGGCGATGAGCAACTTCTTATTCTGAAGGAATTTCTGCACCAGCACCGCCCTCGGTTCAAATGCTCAAGACACCTGATTTGGTTTAGATCAGAAGTACATGTTGAGGCACTCATGGTTAACCTTGCATAGATTGCATGTATTGCTTTTCCACTTGCGTCTGGTCCTCTTTTCAGGCTCTTGGTGCAACAACACAGATTACATTATCAGTGTTCATGCTAATTCCAAAATTCATCTAAATATGTACAAATCTAAGGACAGAAAGTCAACTTTGAGAGCATCATCCATACTGGCGATGGAAGAACCGGCAAGCGAAGAAAGGCGAGCGTATCGTTTATCTTATTTCATCTCACTCCTTAGAAGTGCACTTCGCAGATCAACCGGAATTGGGAACGAATAATGCTGTCAAGACTCGCCTTCTAAAAGTAGGCTTATTCTTTATTTAAATATGTCCGCTAACTTAAATAACCTTTCGCGGAGTGCCATATCATAATCCTAGAATCGTGACCAATAGTATTGTCACCTCAATACACTCATGACAAATCAATGTCACAGTATCATATTTATGGTAATAAATTTTTTTTTTTGTCTCGCTAAGGGGTAATTACCAATTCAGTCCTAAATCAATTGTGCGTTTTTGCAAACAGATGACATGTTGGCAAGTTCTTCTTCAGTAAAGTTTATATATTTTCTGGAGTCATTAGTTCATAGACGTTCTAGGTTTATTGACGTTCTAGGTTTATTGTAGAAGAATGATAGGGGAAGTTCTGGGGATAGGAAGCCAAGCGTAAAAGAATAATAATAATAAAAAAAAAACGAAATAGAGAAAGAAGACAAAACGTGGAGAAGGCATCCTGGGCGCATGGAGAGGGATAGGAGAAGATACAAAGAAGAAGCCTAATTTTATTTTTCAATCACCTGTGGGCTTTGTTTGTTCTTTTTTAAAGAAAATTTGGGCTTGTCTTGGTTATTAGATTCTTTTTGGGCCTTACTTGGTGTAATTAGGTCTGGGCTATATCTGGTCTATCAAGATTGGGTTGGATTTACTTCTAGAAGAACTGGGCTTAATTCTATGAGTTGAGCCCAGTTCGTTTCCCTTTATTGGATCATCCTAATATGGAGAGCCCAATAGTCTTTGTGTCCATGGCCCAGACCGAGAGTCCACGGCAGTCCATATCGGACAGGGCCCAGGGCCCATCCCGAGTCCTCATTTTCGGAATAAAAAAATAAAAAAATAAAATCATAAAATGGTGAGAAATAGAAGCCTTGATTAGGTTTTTAAATATTAGTAATAAATTTAGTTTAGTTTCAGTTGGATAATGTAACCTTTAATTTAGGGGGTTTTATTGGTTACTTTTGATATGGCTTAACTTTACTAGACTGATCTTTTGGACAAGAAATTGGACTCAATTTGGATTTAGGCGGGTTGTTGTCCTGGGGCTTATAATAAAGCCATGTATCTTCTTCGCTTGACAAGTATTGGCTTTTATTTCTTGTACTTTATTTTAGACATTTCGATATTTGAGTGTTTATCTCCCGCACTTTCAATAATTGTTCATTTCATCTTTAATATGGTTTAGGAAAGCCTTAGG
Source organism: Metrosideros polymorpha var. glaberrima (assembly GCA_001662345.2). NCBI lineage: Eukaryota > Viridiplantae > Streptophyta > Magnoliopsida > Myrtales > Myrtaceae > Metrosideros > Metrosideros polymorpha. Next base: position 10,055,276 of record BCNH02000006.1, on the reverse strand, counting down.
ATCATAATAAACTCTTAAAAACATCGTGTGAACACATAGCGACATTGAATGACCTCTAGGAATTATAATAAGTAAAAATCATTTGATCACTTAGATAAACAACCCAATCAAGTAAGAGGGGTGCTAATTAGGTTATTAGCATAATCAAGTCCCTGAAACTAGTTAATCTCTGGTTGCATAGGAAGTGAGATAAACTCTTGTGTCTCGCTTGGTTTGTAGCCAACCATGATGAGCTAGTGTTGACTCCTGTCTCATGCAGAATCCTTTAGGATTAATTCGAAACTTAAAGTGAACCCAATGTAGTGCGAGGTAAGAGCTGGGGAGAGCCTGTGCCTAATTGAGGGCCGTTGGCTTGCATTTTGGGCATTACCTCTAAACCTTGTTCTTTTCCCCTCGACTCTGAAAAGAGGGTCGCAACAAGGACGGAGTCGGCGATGGTGATGTGGAAGTCGGAGAGGGAGCGAGAGGCAAGTTTGAGGGGGGAGGCATTGGCGAAGATGAAGCGGAGTCGACCAGCATTTCTTTGGAGCTCCGACGTTTGAAGGAGGGGAAGCCGACGAAGGAGCACTGAAGGGTAAAGGGGTCGGCGAGATCTAAGGTAGATCTACTGAGAGCGCGTAGATAGAGCTTTGCTATGGGAGGCATTAGCGAAGTTGAAGATTCGCGAGCTAGACAAGGAGCAAAGCAATGGATTTCCCAATAGAGACAAAATGTGAGAGAGAGAGAGAGAGAGAGAGAGAGAGAGAGAGAGAGAGAGAGAGAGAGATCGAGATCACTGTGCATTGTGTAGCGAGGATGAAGAAGACATAGGGGCAAAAAAGAAGAAGAAGAGGAAACCTAAAAATCGAACTGAATTGAACCATTTTATCGGTTTGGGTTATATTTGGTTCTTGAGTCAGTTCGAGTCACATTTTGCTTTTGTCCTTTGTGTTTGGTTCAGTTCGGGTATCTGTGATACCCGAACCGTCGACACTCCTAGTATTAACCCATATTTTATTGCTGAAATATATGTCAAATCCTGATTATATGCAGATTTAATTCCTTTGAATCTAAAGGAGAACTTAATTTATGATGAGCAATCTATTTGTATTGTTGATAGAAATGATCAAGTTTTGCGAAGCTGAACTATTTATTATGTGAGATCCAATAGCAAAACCACATTGAGAAAGAGGTCACTTGTTTGGTAACGCTTCTACTTTTCTGATTCCTATTTTTCTGTTCCCGAGAATAGAAAAAGAACATAAATTTATTTGGTACAGAATTGTTCCCGGGAACAAATTTTGAATAGAAAAAAAAGAAAAAAAATCTACTTCTTTGTTCTCGAGAACAGAATTAAAAAAAATCATTTCTGCTCATAAATTGTTTTTGAGAATAGAATTCTTACCAATTAGGCTCTTGAGAGCTCAAGGACGAGACATGGCGCAAATATCCTCACCTGTTTGAAAGTTGAGGTATATTTAAATTTCAAGGACAAAAAATCTTTTAAAGATGGTAAAACATAACAAATGGGCCAAAGAAAAAAAAAATACAAGTTGAAGCCCAATTACCCAACTCCTATTCATAACCCCGTCTACATATTTACAAGCCCTTTCGTTATATTACTGTAGCTTGTCCAAAAAAAAAAAAAAAGCTGGTTACTTTCTTATGTGACAAGCAGAATAGATTGGTATAAGCACTAGCAAATCCGATGCTTGTAACAGAACATAGATTTTGCTTGAGACGGAAAATAGATCAGTAGAGGTAGCAATAGTAGCATGAACATCAACAACATGAGCTTGTACATCTCCATCTAGGACATCAGTGGCTTCTACATCAGGTTCATGCTTGCCAAGTGTGGTAGAAATCACTTGCTCAGTCCAATCGCTTAGCCCAATCAGTATCACAACGTGAGAAATCCAACTACTTACTTCAATTTTCGGCAACATATTGAGCTCATTATCATCTATGGGAAGGAAGAAGATGATGGCATTCTTTTGCACTTGACTTTGTCCTAAAAATGTTCTTATTTACGCTTGAGTATGTCCTAACTAAATGATTTGTTTTTTGATCCAATTGCAGATAAAGAGGACGATGTAAGGTGCGATATCCTAAATTCTCATATTTATTACATTAGCAATTATTCTATTATATGGAAATAAGATTCCACATTAAAATTAAAGTAAAACACCATTAGCATGTCAAAGATAAGTCTTACATGACATAAGCACTTTATGATTATGATTTTAGATCTAGCGTACATTAAATTGCATAAATTTCATGAGCATTTCATTATGATTACAAGAGTGCCACTAGATTGATGGAATATTACGCTACTGTCATAGGTGCCATGATTATTACACATACAAAATGCCCAAATGTCTTTAGGACAAGCAAACTTTAACTAATATATACATGAGGCCATATTGTTCCTCATGATCATTGATATTTATCACGTTCTCTCCTTCTCTCTCATAAGCGCAATTTATTAGCTACTCTTAGCACTATTGTACCACAAGCTTTGCCAACTCGAGTTAGCCACTTGTCACTACTTTATCTTGCCACTTCTCTTCAATTTTCAACCATATGTTTTGACCATGAGGTGACATCATGCATGGCATAACTTTAACCTTGGTTAATTAATGCCTCATATATCTAAGATGTCATTTCTTTCTCATTTCCTAGTTTTGGCCTTGAGCTCTACCTTGATCATCTCTCCAAGCATCATCTTAAACTATCATACGCAATTTCACACTCAACTTTCATGTATTTAAAAAGTCTAAATTCTAAAAGCTTCCATTTGGATATATTCATAACACTAGTACAAGTGAAGCTGGCTAAAGAGTTTCCATCTTTGTTAATCAAGCCATCTTTGAAGTAAGATTATCTCCCTCAAAGTTTCGTTCACCTCAAAATTGTTATGTTAGGTGTTTCATGTGCTTAACTAGTGTTAATGACATACCATATCACTTGATTTTAAGGTGGATCAGGCTCTATGTTCCTTCAAAACTTTCCATCCAAAGTAAGTGAGTCTCTAGGGACTAATGTGGGTTGATCCACTTAGTACTTTTGATGCTCGTTTGATTTTAACTTAAAATACTATTATGGATCCATGTTGTTAAAAGGAATTAGGGGTTACATGATGAACTAATAAAGGGCACGACTGTATGTATGAGTGATGTTAGATAATTTTGTATCATGGGTGATGTAGTGTTGATTTAAGATGAGACTGATGGTTGTTGATTCCTACTTGTGCTTTTGTCATGAGATTGTTATTAATAATGCATAAAATCTCCGTTACGTTCATGATGCCATTAGAAGATGATATGAGTCATTCTATAGATCGTGGCTCTATTTCATAAATAAAAACATGATTGAATGATTTCAAGAGGATGTTGAATGACTTTGATGACTAACTATGATGAAACTATGCATGTAAAGGCGTAAAATAGTAATTTCGTTTAATACAAGGGCAAGAACGTGAATTCAGAGCATATACATTCTTCTGTGCACGGTGAACTTTGTTAATTAAAATGATTTTTAGTTAGTGATTAAGGTGGATTGATTAAATGAAAAGGAACTGGGTAACAAATCTAGTATTGCAGATTAGAGGCTATTTTATATTTACAGCAAATTAGATGTCTCATCTTCCAAAACTGAAAATTTTGGGGGCTATTGACATGTTAAGGATGCTTACGATTGGAGGCTCTTAGTTGGTTTTACAATTAATCGCCTAATTTAGACAATTTATCTAACTAGTCAAAATTTGGACTTTTTTTTTTTGGGGTAATGTAAGAGTAATCAAAATTTGGACTTAATTACAATATATTTTAAAAAGTGAGTTGTTTTGGTAATTTTACAAAATTTGGGACATTTATATAGTGTTGATAAGATATTCATATGGATCAATTAGAAAATGAATGACCTTAACTAATAATTTGATTAGTAGAGCTAGATTAAGAGATTTTTAGATGTGAGCCTCATTGGGATTAATGCCATGTGATTTGCACTGATGAGATTATGCAACATGCAGTGTGGAGATATTATGGCGCATTTAATTTATAAGAGCCCACTTTACTTATGGAGAGCATCAAGACATTAATGTAGTATACATTGATGCACAATTATGAAGGAATGTCTATGTTGATATTCTTTGTGACATGTACATGGTTATATTGTTATTGTCATACATACATGTGATTCATGCCATGTACGAGGTGAAATGAGAAGGCTAAGTGCCCTTTGCGTAATCATCATGTGGTAGGAATACATTTTAGTTTTTGATAGTAAGTTGGGAATAATAATAAATTCATGTGATGTAAGAATGTTGTGAGCTCTTGTTCTAAATGACGATTGTTTTATGGATAAGAGTTTGTGGGCTTGCAAACGATGATAAACAGATGTTTGGTTTCCCTTATCAATTTGGGAAATGTCAAAAGCTTAGTGTGATTACATGCATTATCATATATAATTGTACTTGGCAATTGTTATGTTATAATAATTTGCATGTCAATGATGCCATGGATTAAAATCTTTGTCATGGCTTATTCACAAGAAAGTGATGTATGTAAAACTCTGAGAAAAGAAAGATGTTTTGTCGTTTAACGCGGGTCTCTACAGGGTTGAGAGGACATGAAGTCCTATAATTCATACACCAATTGATATGGCTTACGTTGCCTGGTACGAATTGAGTAGCCTTTTTGTTAGTATTATGGACTTGAGGTCCAAAATTGGGAAAAGAAAGAAAAGAAAAAAAATGATGAGTATGAATGTTAATAAGAACAAATATGGAATAGACATCATCATGCCGTGCTGCGGCGGTATATTTATCCTTGCTGATATAGAGGACATTTGTGATGGATGGGTTGAGGGGTGGCAAAGATGTGTATATGATTCTTTCTCCATGAGTTGGTGGTGGTGATATCCTATGTTACACGGACACGCAGTCAACGCATGGGACACGCGTGTCCCACGTTAAAAAACAAAGAGAGGAGAGAGAGCGTAAGTGGAGAGCAAGAGACGGAGAGAAAGAAAGTGGGGGAGTGTGAGGGGGAGGGGGAGGGGC
>BCNH02000006.1:10038836-10050209 GCA_001662345.2 Metrosideros polymorpha var. glaberrima | reverse complement strand
AGCAGAGAGAGAGAGAGAGTTTTTTTTTTGGTCAGAAAGGGGAGAGTTATTATGGAGATATGTATGCACATTTATTAGGAGCCCTAACTTTTGACTTTGAATTAAATTAAATTAATTAAAATTATCATAAAAATAATAATTTATTATGTATATATTAAAATATATATTTAATATATAACGTGTCTTAACGTGTCGGAATTCTTAATTTTTTAGAAATGACGTGTCGTGTTTCTTGTCGCGTGTCCGTGTCGGTGCAACATAGATGATATCTAGTTAGTCGATATGAGTCTTAGCCAGTGATGAGTAGAAAATGAATACTCACCAATGTACATCGGTAAGCTACTATATGGCATTTGCGCATCATGAGATTTGTATGTTCATCCTTGTGCACTTGAGTGTTAAACTGAATATTGGCTCATAGCATCTATTTTTACTTATTGAACTCATGATTATAGTTATTCATATATAACACATGGTTTACATTATCTTAAATGAGCTTAAATGATATGTTTAATTCTCTATTGACTATGGTAAGTGATATTACTTGCTAATTGTTACTACACTGCTACGATCTCCGTTCAAGTTGTGAGTAGAATCCCTAATTTAGACTTAGATTTTTTTTACTTAGCTTAGGCTCACCCTAAGATACTTCACATATTAGTCGAGTTTGGAGTTCACGGACATTTAGACTAGCGCTCCCAAAGATTTCATTGAGGATTAAATAAGTGTGCACAGGAAAATTAGGAGCATATCTTATGTACTAGGAGTTTTGATTCTTTATAGTAATAAAAAAGAGCAGTGTGCATCATTTGAGGCTATAATAATTAATTCTTTCGAGGTACAAATTGTATGAAAGATTGAGACAGGTGACATAAGGACCTCAAGATGATGGTTGAAAGTGGTGGAAGACTAAGACTTCGTTTGTTTTGCGAAAAATGTATAATTTCTGAAAAATATTTTTCAAGAAGTTATTTTCCAAGAAAATGACTTCATTTTCCGGTATTTGGTCAAAACCTAAAAAGTATTTTCCATCGTTTGATATGGAAAATCCAATGAGGAAAATGTTAAAAAAAATTTGTAATTTTTTAAATTTGTAATTTGTAATTTGCAATTATTTCTTAATACTTATTTATTTATTTTCCTTTTTTCTGTTTGCTTATTCCTTGGCTGGTCGCTAGCCACAGCAATGGGGTTGACGATCAACCACAGGCGAGCTCCAGCCTCGCCCATGGCTGGTGAGGCTTGAGCTCGCCACCAGAGGCTGCGAGCTCGTCCGATTTGGTGATGGCGAGCTCGAGCCTCGTTGCCAGAAGTCATAAGCTCAAGGCTCGCTAGATTTGGTGAACCTCGAGCTCGATTTAGGCGGGCCTCAAGCTCGCTCGACGTTGACGAGCTTTACGTTCACAGATCCAACGAACCTCAAGCTTGTCGGTGTCGGGCGAGCTCGAGGCTCGGCCGGCTGTCGCCGTGGCTAGCAACCAGCGGAAGAAAGAGGAACCAGAAAAAAAAGAAAAAGTAATTAAAATTTTAAATTTTTTAAATAATTAAAATAATGATAAGGAGTTGTGCTTGGTTTGGGTGGAAGAAAGAGAGAGAAAACTGATTTTCTTTTCTCAAAAGAGGAAATCATTTTATCTACTTTTGTATGTGTTTTTTTCAAAGGCGGAAAATATTCTCTCGAAAAATGTTTTTCATGAAACAAACGGAGCTTAATAAATATATGTAAGGCGGACAAGACTAGTAAGACCAAGTCTTTTTTAGACTGGTAGTCAATATAGATGGCTCCGTATAAGTTTGCTTATAGAGCATCTTTTGGTTCAAGTATGTACTGACGGAAGTGTGGATCTATTTAGAGTGGACTACTTGGTTAAGGTTTTGTACAATGCTTGCCATATCTAAAGTCTGTCAAATCAGAACACGTGACCGAGTAATGTCGAAAATTCATGGAATTGACAATTCGCACTCACGTCCTTTCCGCCATCGTCTTTGATCGACTTTTACTATGTTTATCAGTTTTGTTCTGGTAATTGTTTATCTAAGGGTTAGGGTTTGAGGGTTACTAGGGTCTATTTGCGGTTTGTGGGTCATTAAGGATTATTTAAAGTTTAAGATTTAGGGTTCGGAGTTTGTATAGTATATAGGGTTATGGGGGTGTAGGGTTTATATAATAGGGTTTAGGGATTAGGCTTTGCACAACACCGTGCTTTTGGCCAATATGTAGCATACGAGGTGGGCCATTAACATGAAGGGCACGGAACGCATCGCTCGATTTCTTCGATTGCCACGAGGACAGCGCGTGATTGTGTGAGACTTTGCTTCTTCAGTTGAATGTTCATGGTTAATTGCGGGGTGGACCTGGGGTGGACTTGGAATTGGAGCAAAGAACTGAAGAGAAGCAGCCTGCTTGCTCGAGGACGAGGGCTTGAATTCGTTAAATCAAGCTAAAAGAGCTTCGTCACACGTGACAGCGACATGCCTGAAAACGCGAACATGGTCTTGAAGCTTCAGCGCATGTGTCAGTACAGGAAGATGCTTCGAATCTATCAGGAAAAAATCGCGAAAAACTCTCAATTATGTCCAACTTTTCTGTGTGATATAAAAAATCATAAACTTATACTTATGTGACACATTTACTCTTTGTCGAGATTTCGTTAAATGACTTTTTAGCAAAAACAACAATTTTATTTTATTTAAGCAAAGTGAATGTTATGTCAATACTATTTGCTTATTGGCGATTGTGTAGGTAGATTTTTAACGGTTCTTAATGACAGAATTTTGATGGAAGATAAATATATCACACATGAATATGTTTGAAATTTTTGATGTCATAGAAATATTTTTAGGATAAATATGTTACAGTAGTTATATTTTAAAATTTTTGGTGGCTTTTGTTCAGTATGTTAATATGTGAATATAGAAATGGAATCATTCTACACGGCTGCTTGAAGAAAGGATGATAAGTGATTGATCAACAATGGACGGCCCAAAGTTTTGACTGATCGGACGATTGGACTTCTTGAGGGACCAAAAAGGACCTTTCCGATGTGGACGCTTGTTATGACCCCCCCAAAAAAAAAATTACGGACGGTTGGATAAAAAATTACGGACGGTTGGATAAAAAAATTACGGACGGTCTCCTCTTAAAGTCTTTTTAAGCAGATACACATATAGCCTCTCAATCAAAGTTCCTACACCACTTATCAACTAGAAAAAGGGTAAAATATCGATTTTGAAAAAAAAAAGAAAAAAAAAACAGCGACAGTGGCTTTCAGCTTATAATTCATCCCGACAGCTCGTCCAACGCGCAAACAGAGAAGAAAGAAGAAAAAGAGGAAAAAGAAGGAAAGAAGAAAGAAGAAGAAAAAGGGAAGAGGGGTTTTGTGCGTCCACGCTTCAGGGCCTCGCCAAGCCGATTTAACTTCGATTCGTAACATCCGGTAAGTGTTCGCACCCGTCGTTTGTCTAATCGGAGAAATTTTTGGAATTAGGGCTCAAATTCAGATTTAAGTGAAATTTGAGCCGCGAAGTCAGATTTTGAAGTCGAAAAGTTGAGAAATTTTGGGGGAATGATATTTTATGGTGTTGTGGATAAGTAGGACTTTACGGAACTTGATTTGGACTCACAGTTTGCAAGAAACGAAATTTTGAAATTGTGCGCGCGCAGTGAACAATGCGACCAGCAGCCTTCCACGTCATTTTTCGTCGATTTCTGACTAGTTTTTGGGTTGTTCAAGCTATGGGCTTTGTCGTACCTCGAACGATGTTTCTTTTGACTATAAGTTTGCTTAAAATGAAGTTTGGTGGAGAAAATTGTGGCCTGACAAAGTTCGACGCGCAAGTTACGCATTGCGAACGGCTTTGAATAATCGCTCTGGATGTGTGATTTATTAGCGCGTATGAGTTGTTTTGTTAGCGTTTAGGTATCGTTTAGCCGAGTTGTAGTTATTGTAAAGTTTTACCTAGTTTTGATGTCGATTCTCGTTTAATTGATAGGATTACGAGATCGTCAACTTATTAAGCCACGCGTTATTTGGTCGTAGGCGTTCCCAGGTGAGTGGTGCTATATCTTCTATGAATTTATAAACTCATGTTTTGAAAGTAATAAGTGTTTGAGTATCACATGAGTTATTAAAGCATGGTTATTGCATAAAATCTGAATCGGGTAATTACTACCATTTTGTATTTGAGAACGATGCGATGAATGTTTTGAGAAATGTATTCGTTTGTTGAACAGATGATTATACGTTTGATTTATGAGGTTGATTATGAGATTGATTCTGAATTGAATTATGATATTTGGGGAATGTTGGTATTGGTGCTCAATATCGCTGTGAGCCCATTAAGGGGTTTGTGGGTATGTGCATACTAGTTAGGATATCCTTGTGTGCCAGCTACCGGCGATGTAGGTAGAGACCTTGCCAAGGGGGAATCTTGGTCGCCTTGTCACGGGGCGTTATGCGTGACCATGGTTGATATTGAGCAATAGATTGGTTGATGGAATAGAACATCAACGTATGATTTGACGTGAGATTAGTCGATGGAATAGACCATTGATATGTGATACGAGATTTATCAATGGATAGACCATTGGCGTGTTTTTACGAGATTGGCTAATGGATAGACCATTGGCGTGTTTTTATGAGATTGACTAATGGAATAGACCATTGGTATGTGTTTTTATGAGATTAATCAATGGATTGGACCGTTGATATTTTATTTTACTATTATTGAGAATTGTATACTTATCCTGAAAAGAAATAAATCATATTTGATTCGATATGTATATTATCTTGAACTTGTATTATGGGTTGTGGTATTGCTATATATATGCATAGTGGCTGCTCGATTTGCTTAGAAGATATGTACTACTCACTGGGCGGTGGTTGCTCATCCCTCATTTTACAAATCTTTTCAGGTTTCTCGAGTTTTGACCAATAGAGCGAGAGTGACATCAACGGGGCTTTTGGAAGTTGGATTTTATGCATGGTCTTTTTAAGAAAACATTTTTTATTGTTTGTTTGAGGCTGCGTCCTTTAGGTAGAAGGACGGCCGTGTCATCCCTCATTCTTGTTGGTTTTGGGGTGCGACAAAAAGACTATGCTTTCCTCTTCTTCGTCTTCTCATCAGTGGAAACACGACGTGTTCGTGAGTTTCAGAGGCAACGACCTGCGGAACAACTTCATATCACACCTATTCCACGGGCTGGACCAGGCGGGGATTGACTACTTCAGCGACAACAACCGAGAAGACACTGGGGTAGAGATCCAGTGCAAGCTCTTGAGAGCGATCCGCCACTCAAGGTTCGCCCTTGTCGTGTTCTCCACGAACTATGCTGACTCCAAGTGGTGCCTGAACGAGCTGGTCGAGATCCTCGAGTGCAGAAGGCAGTTCAAGAACCACGGCCACGTGGTTGCTCCCATCTTTCATGGCGTGGACACTGCTGATGTTTTGAACTTGACGAACGGAAGCGAATTCGCACGAGGTTTCGAGAGGTTGTGTAGGGAAAAGAGAGACGATGCGCAGATACAAATATGGAGGGATGCCCTAGCAGAGGCTAAGCATTTTTCGGGTTTTGATTTGAAGAACCACTTCAATGGGTACGTACCTGTGATTCTTTCTTCATGTCTGATTTTTCTTTTTTCTTTTTTTATGTTATTTCTCTTTTTTGTTTGCTTTGTAGATGAATTTGTGTAAAACCCCATAACCCCATATAAACCACTCTATCCGAAGGAGGGGAGTTCGAAACTCCCCACCTCCCTATTCCATGTGACAAGAATGACCACTAGGGCAAACCTCAATGATCTAAGCCACCTCCACTTTTAATTTTAATGTTAGTTTGCATCTCGAATTTTGAAATCCTACAATTTGCACCTCTTAACGGAATGCCCAAATTTCAAAATACTAATCTACCCTCAAACTCGTCCAAACCCTGAACCATTCTCCCCTTCTCACTGTCTCACCCATGCGCTCTCTCTCTCTGGGCCATGGCTGGCATCAAGCTCGACACTAGGGAGCTCGACAGATCTGAGTCGAACTCAACGTCGATGTAACTCAACGGGTTGTGGCTCATATAGGGTGGTGGTTGGGGGCTGGTGGTAACGACATGGCGGGCATCGATGGCGCCGGGAGGGGAGGTGCTCAGCAAGGGGTGGGTGGATGGGTTAGGGTCTCGGGTAAGCGAGTTTTCATTATTGGTTAATTTGAAATGATGAGAGGTTAATGTAGAAAGGAAAATGACAAATTCGAAAATAGGACTAGATGTTAGATGTAATTGGATTGCTAATTGAGGTTGAAATGTGAGGACACTTTTTGATAATATTCCTATGAAACATTAGGAAGTCAAAGCAAAAGGCCGTATTTTAGTGTGCATTGTTGGGAATTGGGGAACAAAAATGAAAACTATAAACCGAGACAAATCCAAACAAGACAGATACTAGGTTTAAATTTCGATTTAAAAAATGTGTAATAGGGTCAACTATTTTTCTTCCGCTTTTTTTTTATGGTCTTGTCAGAAATTTGTTGTTTCTGCCGCGGGATAGGTTACTATCGAAAGTAGAGCTCTTAGTTAATCACCATTTCTTTATTACACATGCCAACTTCTATGGTGATTTTGTTAAGCTCGATTTCTTCTGTTCATATACCATCGAAATGTGAGTACAATGTTTGTCGAGTGTTGTCTCTTTGGGTATATGCCTATGTTTATTTTCTCATACATATTGCTCATATATGTTTGCCCTAACGTTTAACATCAGCAATGAATCGAAGCTCACTGAAATAGTAGTCAAGTACCTTGCCGAGAAGATTCGGCCAATACGGTCTCTCTACTTCGTGAAAAACGCAATTGGAGCAGATCATTTGGCAGACGATGTGATTTCCTTGCTAGGAATTTGCCCCTTAAGTAGAAGGACAAGAAAGGGATTTTTGGTTGGCCGAGAGGAGGATGTGCGTATTATCGGCATATGCGGCAAGGAAGGAATAGGTAAGACAATGGTGGCCGGAGTTGCTTGTGATAACATTCTTGGTGAATTCGAGTGTTTTGTCTTTCTCGATAAAATTGGGGAAGCAAATCGGGGTGATCTTCTCGGCCTGCAGAAAAAGTTACTCCAAAATCTCATCAAGGTGAAAGGACTGAACATGTACGACGACATTCACACCAACATCAACGAGATAAAGAGTAGCATGTGTCGTAAAAAGATACTTCTTGTTCTTGATGATGTTACTAAGAAAGAACAAATGGACTATTTCGGAGCTGGAGAGCGAGAATCGTTTCACCCCGGGAGTAGAATCATGATCACAACAAGAGACCGAAATTTGCTGAAAGTTCTCAAGGTAGACGGCGAATACATTGTCAAAGGATTGAGTCCAGACGAAGCACTTCAGCTCTTTCGTCGCCATGCCTTCAAGAGAGAAGAACCTAAACAAGCATATGAGGAGTTGTGTAAAAGTCTTACTCATTATGCAGGAGGTCATCCTCTGGCCCTTAAAAGATTAGGTTCCTATCTCAGTGATAAGTCAAAAGATCATTGGCATGAAATGTTGAATAAGTTGGTGAGAAGCCCTTATCTTGATTGCATTGATGGAGATTATAGTTCACTCTCTCTCCCATTGCAATCCGTAGGGCCATATGGAGGTCAGGGTGGCGTTTCTTATGATGATGGAACATACACTGGTGTAAGGCAAATTAGTGTCCTTGTTAAGTCGGTAATCGAATCCATCACCATTGATTATGATCAAGATGGGTGTTTGGTGCGTTCTTTCGAGCACGGTGGATATCCTGATGGTGAAATTCATACGGTCAGTATCTGGTTATTCTTTAAAGTTTCATGGGGTCATCAGTTTTTTGCTTCTAAATCATCATGATTAGGAGATGGATAGAAGTAATTATGTGCTTAAATCACACATTAACATATGACACAAGAAGCGACAACCGATCATGTTAAACTCTCGTATGCTATTGTTGCAAAAAAATCCATGTAGATTAAACAATAGATCAGAAGGACGGAAAAAGAAAAAGAATGATATTTAGGTTCCATATATGAATAAAACTACTACTTCTCAATCTTTGAAAGAGGATGGTAACACTTACAAAAAATTCTTGCACTTGTTGCAGGTCAAACTAGATTATCCAAATGAATACCTGACTTCAATCTCGGGCCATATAAGAGACGACCAAACTCCTATTGTTATTCAATCTCTCAAATTCCATACCAACAGTAAGACATATGGACCGTTTGGCTCTGAACAAGGGCAATCTTTTCATTTTCCACAAGTTGATGGGGGGAAAATTGTTGGGTTTCATGGAAAATGTGGCAACCATCTTGATTCAATTGGAGCACGCTTTGGGCCAATATCTCATGCTTATCCTTTTGAAGTCGTGGGACCATTTGGGGGTGAACATGGTACAGACATTTGGGATGATGGGAAATACACAGATGTGAGGGAAATCGTCATAGGCTTCGATTCAGCAATCAAGTCTATCTCTACTTTGTACGACAAACATGGACATCCGGTTGGTCCCCTCTCACATGGCACAAGTGAAGGAGGCAAAACATATAGGGTAAGTCATTAGTATACTTTTTTTTTTTTTTTTTTTTTTTTCTGAATTGTATAGCCAAGTTGCGCTTGTTTGAGCTATCGGAAAATAGATGGGTCCAAAAGGAGTTAATATTAAAATTAGAAGAAATGAAACATCACAAAACCAAGAAAAGTGAAAATAATAATCATCCATAGATACATGGTTTTTTCATATGATCAATCTCATTTCTTGAACTATTGTCTTGCTTTCCTCACCTCTTCGAATTTTGATTTTTTATTTCCAGATTAAACTTGACTACCCACATGAGTATTTGACTTCGGCCTCGGGCCACACAGAAAAAGTTCCTGGACTTGTCATTCTTCGGTCGTTAACGTTCCATACTAATGTAAAGAGTTATGGACCATTTGGAACCGCAGAAGGAAGGTACTTCTCATTTCCATACACTGGCGGCAAAATTGTCGGGTTTCATGGGAGTTGCAATGGCCCTCATCTCGAGTCCATCGGAGCATTCTATGAGCCGATTCCTCATACATATCCCGTTAAAGTTTTTGGGCCTTTCGGAGGTGAAGGTGGAGATTCATGGGATGATGGACAATATGCTGATATAAAGAGGATTGTTGTCCGCTACGAATCCTCCATTAATTCCATTGATTTTGATTATGTCAACATAGATGGCTCTTTTCGATCCTCTAGGCATGGTCCAAAACTCCAGGGACGTACTTATGAGGTTGGTAAACTGATTTCCTTGATTACTTCTCAATGTAAGGGTTGGAAGTATAAAATTTTCGATAAGTGGATGATTCTATTTTGTAATTGATTGAAATCAGTTCCTAGGACTTCTATAATTAGGTTAGGTTGTTTCTTGGCAAGATTTTCCCGGCGGGAAATTTGTATTGATCCATATAAAAACAATTAATAGATGGTTGCTTGTAGTTTTCATAGACAATGCCACCTGAGAAAGAAACTTTTATCAGCTCAATTGTTATTTTTGTTTCTTTTTGAAATAGAGGACGTGAAGTCCCCGCGAGGAAAAGAAAAGTCGATGATGATCTGTATAACCTTTTCAATTGATGTTATTGATTTGCCTCATATTTCCCAAGAATACTAGCTAGTGAATGTGCTGATTAAATGTGAAATACATTCACATCCATTGGACCCCTATATGATCATCTCCAGTTACTTCTGATTTGCAGGTTAAATTGGATTACCCAGATGAGTTTATAACCTCAATTGCAGGTTTCTTCACCGCCAGTATCAACTCGCTCACATTTCGAACCAATAAAAGAATATGGGGACCGATTGGTAGAGAAGAAGGGCAGTACTTCTCCTTACCATCGGAAGCCGGCAAAGTTATCAGCTTCTTCGGGAGAAGTGGTGATTTTCTCGAATCTATTGGAGCACAAGTCGAGCTACACTCTAACAAGCTCTATCCCTTCAAGTCCGTGGGGTTATTTCAGAGTTCAAGTGGGTCATCTTGGGAGCTCTATCCCTTTGAGCGTTTGGGATTATTTCGGAGCTCGAGTGTGTCATGTTGGGATGATGGCAATGAGCATACCAATGTAAGGAAAATCATTGTTGAATTTGAAACAAGTAAATGGCCATTCGTCCGATCAATCGGGTTTCAGTATAAAGAGGAGAATAACAAATTGTGGCAATCGGAGACACATGGTGGAACTGATGGAAACACGTTCAATATAGGAGAGAACGTCAAGATCCATACGGTACGTTCCCTTACATACATATGCTTCGTAAAATCCTTACAAAAACTGCACAGCCTACGCTGGCGGGAGACTCTTTTGAGACTTACATCAGGACTTTGATGGTTGCATCTATTATTGCAGATTGAAATACATGATCCAGATGAGTATCTAACTTCGATATCCGGGGTTAGGTTGGGCGGCATTAGATCTCTCACGTTTCAAACTAACAAAAGGATGATCGGACCCATTGGTAAAGAATGGGGAAAACACTTCTCATCTCCTGCAACGGGTGGCAAAATCGTTGGATTTTATGGGACGAGTGGAGAACAACTTGAAGCAATGGGAGCATATTTTGAACCGATCTCGTATCTCTACCCGATTAAATCAATCGGGCCATTCGGAGGCCTAGGGGGATGTGCTTGGGATGATGGGACGTTCAGTGGCGTGAGGGAAATTAAGGTACTGTATGACATTGTTATCCGTGGCATTATGTTTGTGTACGACAAGAGTGGTGAACAAGTTTGCTCAGTTATGCACGGTAGCCACATCGGACAATTTAAAGCCAAGGTTAGTGTTTGTTTTTCCCTCTCCCATTCGTAACTATTTACTCACTCATTTCTTATTGGTCGAGATGGTATTGATATTCGTCTAGTCACGTGATTTAGTAAATTAAACTTGGCAAATAAGTCTTGTTTACACCACTAGAATATACTTTTTCAAACTGCACAGGTTAGATTGGATTATCCACGGGAGTATTTGACAGCAATCTCTGGTTATAAGCGAGAGGTTGGCGGTGACGTTAATAATGCTATCGTTCAGTCGCTCACATTTCACAGTAATAGAGGAAGACGTGGTCCAATTGGCGAGGAGACGGGGAAGTACTTTTGGTATCCATCGAGTCGGAGCAAAATCATCGGTTTTTATGGAAGATGCGGCGAGACTCTCAATTCCATAGGAGTGTATGCGGAGCCCATACCTCACCTACTTCCTTTTAAAACCATTGGACCCTTTGGAGGCACTGGTGGAACTTCATGGGATGATGGAGTGCATACTGATGTGAGGGGGTTTGAGATCATTGCCAACTTGGTAATTCACTCCATCCGAATTGTGTACGATAACAATGGTTCCTTCGTCATA
>BCNH02000006.1:10015482-10036412 GCA_001662345.2 Metrosideros polymorpha var. glaberrima | reverse complement strand
ATTATTATTATTTTTTTGGATCTTCTTCTTCACCAAGGCGCCCTTCACTGAGGCACGCCCCATCTTCCTCCAACCAAGAACTCGCTAGACTCTCCACCGACGAGCTTACCGGAGCACACCACCTCCGACCGCCAACGCTGGGCCACCAACTCACCCTCACTGCCGACCAGTCGGGATCGTCGAAGTGTCGCTGACGGCGACCAAATTCATTTTCCGGTGAGCAAATTTCGGTCAAAATTCAAGCAACAGCAGCATTTTCATAGGGGTGAGCATGGTCCGGGTGGGCGGTGCCCGCCCTAGAACTGGGAATCGCCCACTAAAAACCGGTTTCGAAAAATTGGACCGGGAACCACTCGTTGATTCCATGGACCCACCCGAGAACCGAACCACCGGGTCCGATTCTCGGGTGGGTCCATGGAATCGGTCCCTTGTACGTCACATTTTGGTCGTAAGCCAAGTTCATGCTGTTATATGTTTAATATTTCTGTCATTTATTCTTTAAACTATGGTATAATGCTTTGTTATAATTATAGAACTTCAAAAAAGCAAGTGAAAATAGGATAACTCGTACTGCTGCTGAGTGAGACCATGATTCCGAACTTATAGCAGCATTTGCTTAGTTGATAAGGATCGTTATGCAAAGTTGCTTTCATGGATTAAAGGGAAAAACTTAAGTGCAACAGAGCAAAACCCAGAAAATGTCCTGCACTAGACCCACGTATTATTCCCAACTTAGGATAGAGACAGAGATGGTATAAGGTAAAAGCCATGCGATCATACTAGTTACCGACACAGATGTAGAGGCTAAGGCCTTGTGTGCGGGGCTGGCTTGACTTACATGCTTGAGAAGTCCATAGCAAGCTCCAAGAGGAACGTAAACGAAATGGGAGCAGAGGGGAAGGCATTTTGGTTTCCCTTTCAAAAGAACAGGACATGAGCGATTCAAGCGAAATAGGAATATTACCTAGTTTCGTGTAGCGAAGGGGAAATCGAGGGGAATTAGCGACGACGGGGATGGAGACGAAGATGCTGCAGATCCTGGTTTCTATTGCGCCTTCCTCTCCCCCTTCGACTGAGCCTTGTCTAAGAGAGCAATGACCGATGAGGCCGGAGGGGACCGAGAGCGAGAGTGAGAGAGTGATGACGACAATGCCATGATGTTGAGACTAGAGAGATTTTTTAGCGATTATGAGTGGGAGAAGACACGATTCTTATTTTTAGCCTTAGGGTTTTATTTTTTAAAAAATAAATAAATATATACATATATAAATAATATATATACCGGTCCGAGTGGGCGGTTCCGCACCTAGAATCGGGAATCGAACCGGTACCCAACGGTTCCAAGAAATTGGAACCGTGAATCGGACCGGTCCCCTTAGGAACGGCCGGTTCTTGGGCGGTCCGATCCAGTTCTTGGGCGGACGGGCGGTTCTCGGTTCTTTTGCACACCCCTACATTTTCATCAAACATCCGAACTTAAACTAATCAAATGCTCTAGACCTACTCATATATCAACACAGGAAGCAAAGGAGGACAAGGAACTGACACGGACGGATTTCATCCGTAAGCTGTCGCCGGGAAAACCAAGAAAAGCTTCGGATTATGCACTCGTCCATGACCAGCAACAAGAATCGCGATAATATGCCACAAAAACATCGGAAATCACAGGATTAGACATAGCTTGTCCGTTGATGCAACAAAGAAAAGATGATTCTAAATCGAATCTAAGTATTGACTAGACGGATTCTATTCAGGCAATTCATCGAACAGTTTATAGGTGATATGCAAGACAATTAGCAGATTCAAACTCGATTTGATTCGTGACCCAGGGATAGCAAACTACACACCGAATGATCATTTTGCACACAAATATCACTAGGTTTCACAAAAAGAAAGCTAAATTTGCTCTTCGTTCTACCAAGTGGATCGGCGAGACAAAGATACTCTGAGGAACTCACCTTGTTTGTCGGTCGAGGAGTGTTATAGAAACTCGACTGCAGCAACGGTTGGAAGAGACGAGCAGCGTCGGACCACTGGGAAAACGACGATCCAACAATTAGATCTCCTCTATCTCGGTTTCTCCCTCTCTACAACTCCAGCTCCGATTTGTCGGAGATGTGGTCGTGAGCTTTGACAACAACGGCGAACAACGGCCGTCAATGACGAAGGATTAGTGTCCAAATTTCTAGAACCGATCCTTCCCCTCTCTATCACTCTCTCTTCCCTCTGTGTGCTCTCCTCGTGCCCTCTTTGAAAAACTCCCCCTCTTGGTCCTCGAATTTTTCTCATAAAACTTCCTCCCTCTGGCGAACCGAGAACTCGATCCGTTATCCCCCCTGGTGTAACGGATTTTGATTCCTTTTCTAGAAGCCTTCTCTAGCTGGCCTTTTTTCTTTTTCTTCTTTTTTATTTTTTTTTCCTGCGCCTGAGTTGGGGGGAAGAAGATAAACGGTGCTTGGTTTGCTGGGTCGGGTCGAACTGACCCGGCAGATCCGGTTTGGTTTGAATCCAGAAATTGGGCTCAAATTTGTTACTATTTTATTTTATTTTATGAAATTGACGATTCCCCATAATTCTAAAACATTTTTAGGATTTAATCATAAAAAAATTTGGATTTAATATTGTGCTTAAATGTAAAATCCTTAAATTTCTTGAACTGGGTCGAGTTCATTTTTGCAAAATTCAAAGATTTGCAGCCTGTTCTCATGAAATTGGCCTCACCATTGCATTTTTTTAGGGCTGATTACACTTAGGGTAAGGTTCAATTCTGGTCTATTTCGCCTCTTTGATCGAAATCGCCAAATTGGGCTTAAAATGACCTAAAATGTACTTGAATTTTGGGGAAAATCAAATTTTATGCCAAATTGTGAAATTGGCTTGTCCAATGTGCAATTGATAGTCTCTAGGTCAAATGTCATGAAGGACTCAAAGTAAAAGAATGACTAGGAATACTTCAAATGAATTTTTGATCCGATTAGGGTATATATTCGCCCTCAAAATTGGGGAAAAGTATACTCCCAATGGAATTTTATAAAATTGACAGTGCAACAGTATAATTAGGAGAAAAATAAGATGAATGACAATTTTTTTTTTATATTTTTCGGATCTCGTTTGGTATTTTTTCAAATTTCGACTCCATTTAATGTATAAGAAAATTCAAAAAATTAAGAAAATTTTATTTTTTTTACCAAAGTTAATTCCTAGGTCGTGGTTAAGGTTTGTAACTTTGATTTCATGATTTTCATGAAAAAAAATAAAAATTGACCAAAAATCAAGTGTCAACAGCTGCCCCTCTATGGGAGTGAGCTTGATAGAGGTTGCTTTCAAAGATAAGATGATGCTTGAATTTTGGTTGACCTAATTGAGAATGAAAATGAAAAATCTTCATGACATTTGACCCAAGATTATTCTTTGAAACTCTTATTCAAGCCAAATTTCAAATTTTTTTTAATGATTCACGGTGAGAAGGTAATAAAACTTTGACGCACATGGAAAGAATGAGAAAGAGAGATACTTACCTGATCTTTACCTTGTGGAGGATCGCCTAGTCGATATGGTATCGTAGGCTGTAAAAACTTATTATGTAATGAAGAAGATTCTAGGTTGCGAAAGCTTGTAGGTTAAGATGGTGCTCGGGCTTCAAAAGCACACCGCGCAAGGAAAAAGATTCTGGGGCTACGAAAGCTTGCCAAGTTGAAATGGTGCTCGGGCTTCAAAGGAATACCGTGCAAGGCTCCGGGCTTCAAAAGCACACCGCGCAAGGAAGAAGACTCTGGGGCTGCGAAAGCTCGCCAAGTTGAAATGGTACCCAGGCTTCAAAGGCACACTGCGCAAGGCTTCGGGCTTCAAAGGCACACTGCGCAAGGCTTCGGGCTTCAAAAGCACACCGTGAAAGGAAGGAGACTCCGGGGTTGCGAAAGCTCACCAGGTTGAAATGGTGCCCGGGCTTCAAAGGCACACTACGCAAGGCTTCGGGCTTCAAAAGCACACCGTGAAAGGAAGGAGACTCTAGGGCTGCGAAAGCTCACCAGGTTGAAATGGTGCTCGGGCTTCAAAGGTACACCGCGTAAAGCTCTGGGCTTCGAAAGCACACCGTGAAAGGAAGAAGACTCTAGGGCTACGAAAGCTCGCTAGATTGAAATGGTGCTCGGGCTTCAAAGGCACACCGTGCAAGGCTCCGGGCTTCAAAAGCACACCGTACCTGTTTTTTCGAAAAGATCTGAGACGGCCACTACACATCTTGACGAAATGTTTTATAACAAGTGCTATGGTAGCGAAGTTGTTCCAAGCGAAGTCATCAATCAATTAACAAATGGATTAAGATTCTTTCATCAAAATCATTTGGGAAACGTTATAGGAATATACCGAGATCGCATGGGCGAATTCAACGGAATACATCTAATCAAATGTATTAGAAGCATAAACATTCTTGACAAAATCAATGTCATTTGTATAGGTGTTATGAGAGACAATATCGCAAAAATTGTCATTCATAGGAAAACCTCGATTGTATGAGCAAAACAAATCAGCTTTAGTTGTTCGAGGAGAATTTGCTATCATCACAAAATTGTCATTGAACTTGGAGGATGTCTTTCTATCCTTGATTTTCCTTGGGAGATCCATCTTCGTTAAGATACTCCTAACTCATGGGAAGGGTTTATCAAGCATGTCAATTTTAAAGTTCCTTAGTCGAAAAGGGCTTCTCACATGCTCTTGAAAAAGGCTATTTTGTTCCCATCCATTAATGTGGGAATTTAATTTGAACGCTCAATGTTTCTCACCTCACCGGTGTCGAAGGCTTCGAGAATCATTCGCATAAGCATACATTGACCAATCAAAGAGGTTTTCTAATAGGAACATAATGTGGGTTTGGTTATGTTTTAACAATGGATAAGCATCAGTGGCTATGAAATGAAATATTTATCAATGTCATCTTTGCCGGGTTTACAAGTCAAGAAACCTCTAATATGAGATAAGATTACCTTGTTTCCACTTCTTCAAGCGGGAACTTTTCTTTGTGAAACTCTCCTATCAGTTCAAACAATCCCAATCTGAAGAGACTTGTATAAGGGACGTAATGAGGGGTTTGGTATTAGATTAAGAAATGAAAGGCTTGATAGGCTCAAAAAGTGTATCAAGGGTTTGTACAATTGGTAATTATCATGGGCATCTTTACCAAATTCTCTTTAAAATACAACTTAATAGCTTTTGTCTAGTCTCGAGAGTTTATCTCGTTGTCTTTTCATCGTGATAAGGGAGCTTTGCCCCTTTTCTGGTTGTCTTTGGGACTTTAATTCAGACATTTGCGTTTTGGCATTTCTCTCGATTGCTCTTCCTGGGTTTCCTTTCTTTGGGTTGCACTTGAGCTTCATTCTTTTGGTTGCACTTGGGTTTGCTATATTTTTACACCCTTTTTGGCTTTTTATTTTCTCTTTTTTTATTATGCCCTCCAACTTTGAGCATCTTTTCATTTCATGCTTTTTGGCTTTGCCCTTCAAAGACTATGCAATATACTTCTAGAAGTTTTCTGTTTGTGAGCATTATGAACTTTCGAGACTTTTTGTCTTTGGTCGTCGCTTTTGGTAAATCATTTGCCTTGCCCCAGTGTAGGGAGACAATCGCCAACTAGGCTTCAAGAAATGAATTAATAGGCTCAAATTGGCTTAGCAATAGATATAAGTGTTTAGGTTAGAGAATGGAATGCTCTTCCTCATCTTGGGATGCTTCGAACTTCCATTCGAGTTCACCTAAAAGTTATCACAAGAAGATTGATGCAAGTGAAAATAAAGAAATCTTTCTCATCTTTTCACTAAGTAATGTCAACCGAAACTTCCATATTTGCCATAGTCTGGGGTGGTTCTTGACAGGGCTATTTTGTAAAAGTTCTCCATATTTAAAGGCTTAAATGGGCTTAATTATGATCACCTGCAGTGTATAGGATAGAGTAAAGAAATGCCTCTTTTCATTTTGATCCATGTGTTATTTGCGAATGAATATCTCGTCCTTAACGGCACGAGTTCTTCCTCTCTCTCTCTCTTTTCTCAACTCTCATATTGTTTGTGGTACATGTTTTGGGAGAGGTTTGCCGTTCTTCATCCTAAGTGTTCTTGATTGGCAAGTTTGACATACTACTTTCTCATTTCATCAAGATCATCTGAGTAAATCAATCTACATGGGGAACTCCAATTCAAGAAGAATGATCTACCAAATCGAGACACAATTTTTAATACATATGATATCTTTAGTTCTTGAGAAAATTTGTTTTCTGTCTTAACACTTTCATTTTTGTATTCATTTTTGCAAAAAACTCTGAAGACAATTTCTTTTAATGGAAACTTTTTGTTTGATTTCGATTTGACTTTTAGGGAAATATGGTACCTACTTGCCCCGTGGTGACTTTGGTGACCCTGTAAAGAACAAAAAAGGTCATATTAATTCGGGGATCTTTTGAAAAATGAGGAATTGGGAACGAGACAACGTTATCCTTAATTGGTATTTGTCTTTCTGATGTCAACATTTTCATGAGTCCCTTGTACTTTCTTCCAAGGGCTTTTATCGAGTTTCTATCTTGTAGACTCATATTAGAGATGTCATTCCTTCACATTGGATGAGAGTCATTTGATCTCTTTGTTCCCTAAGTCTTTTCTACCCCTGCAAAATGCATATGCATGATGTATGTATGTATACATGAATGCAGTGATCTTATAGTGACTCAATTTGTTTCAAGAAAATAGCCAATTCGGCATTTCAATCTTATTCATGGATAATACTTCTTGACCGCATCTGAGTTTACAAAGTTAGACAATTCATAGCCATCCATTTTTTGGAGAATCAGCGCTCCACCCAGTAATACCCTTTTGACGACATATGGGCCTTCATAGTTAGGGGTGAATTTCCCACGAGGATCCGAATTGTCGGAACGAGTTTTTTTCAAAATGAGATTGTTTACTTCAAAACATCTTGGCTTGACTATTCGACTAAAGGATTTAGCCACCCTTTTCTGATACGCTTGGCCATGGCAAATGGCAAATAGCCTTTAACCTTTTCTCTTCAATCATGTTGAGTTGTTCGTATCTTTATTGAGTCCATTCTGTCTCGGAGAGTTTAATATGAGACAGTATCCTCAATGAAGGAATCTCCACTTCCACGGGCAAGACGACTTCCATGCCATATACAAGAGAATAGGGCGTTGCCATAGTCGATGTGCTAATTGAGGTTTAGTATGCCATTAATGCATAAGGTAGCCGCTCATGCCAATCCCGGTAATTTTCAGCAGTTTTGGATAAAATCTTCTTAATATTCTTGTTTGCCGTTTCTACTGCTCCATTCATTTGTGGGCGATAAGGAGAAGATTTGAGGTGACAAATATGGAATTCTGCTAACAATCTATCCACAATCTTGTTGTTGAGATTCGATCCATTGTCGCTAATGATCGCCTTAGGAACCCTGTAGCGCGCTATAATCTCACGTCGAACAAACCTAGCCATATTCTTGGCAGTGACATTCGTGTATGAGTTGGCCTCGATCCATTTTGTGAAATAATCAATGGCTACAAGAATGAATCGATGCCCATTTGATGCCTTAGGATTGATGGGAACAATAATGTCTATTCCCCATATGGAGAATGGCCATGCCTCTGACATTTGATGCAATTCATTTGAAGGAGCGTTAATCCAGTCTCCATACACTTGACATTGATGATAGTATCTTGCATGTTGAATGCAATCTGATTCCATAGTCGTCTAATAGTATCCTAATCTCATGATCTTGCGGGCTAGGAGATGACTATTCATGTGAGGACCACATTCTCCTTCATGAATTTATTCCATGAGTAAGTTGGCCTCATTGGCATTTATACATCTTAATAGGACTGAGTCAAACGACCTCTTAAAAAAGTTTCGCCATCGAGGAAGAATTTTAAAGCTGTCTTCATTATGTATTTTTTGTCAGAAGTTTGACTTCCTTCGGGGAATTCACCCTTCTAGATGTAATTTTTTATATCATAATACCATGGTTCATCATTAAATGGTTCTTCAATTGTCATGCAATAAGCTGGTTGCTCAAGAATATCAATTCTCAATGGCTCAATATCCAAACCATTCACTACTTGTAGCATGGAGGATAAGGTGGCCAACGCATCAGCGAAGTGATTCCGGATTCTCGGCAAGTAATCAAATGAGATCTCCTCGAATTCTTCGGTCATCCTTTCTAGAAACTTGTGATAAGGGATCAATTTAGAGTCTCAAGTTTGCCATTCACCTTGAGTTTGGAGAATGATAAGCATCGAATCTCCATATACTTGTAGTCTCTTAACTTTCATGGAAATGGCCAATTGTAAGCATAGTATGCAAACTTCATATTCTGAGATATTATTTGTGCATGGGAACACTAACTTTGCAGCAATCGGATAATGTTGGCCATCTGAAGAGATTAACACTGCCCCAGTTCCAGATCCAATTAAGTTGACAGCACCATCGAAATACATAGTCCACTTTTCGTCTGACAATGCTAAGATTCGGTTATTGATCTCATCTTCGTCAGGAATTGTAGATCCTTGAGAGCTCTCCGCTAGCATGTCGGATATAGTACGCTCTTTGATAGATTTTTGTGAAGAGTTTTGCACATCGAATTCAGATAAAAGGACTTGCCACTTAGCTAACTTTCCCACAAGAGCGGGCTTTTCCAACAAATACGTGATCGGGTCATTTTCTGTAACCAACAAGATTTGATGGTGGAGAGTGTATTGTCGCAACCTATGCAACACCCAAATCAAAACAACACAAGTCTTTTTAACCACCGGATAATTCATTTCAGAAAAAGTGAATTTTTTACTTAGGTAATAAATGGCTTGTTCTTTTTTGTCGCTAGGTCTTTTTTGAACAAGCACGACTCCTAGCGATTCTTGATGGATTGTCAAATACAAGATCAAGAGGATTCCTGGAATTGGTGGTACTAGTACCGGAGGATGAATAAAGTAGGCCTTAATTTAGTCAAAGACTTCTTGACACTCAGCATCTCATTTTACCTTTCCATTTTTCTTCAAAAGTTTAAAGAACGGTTTTGCTTTTTCTGACAGCTGATGAATAAACCGGGCAATATAGTTCAACCTTCCTAACAAACTTCTCACTTCTTTCACTGTTGAAGGTGTCTTGAGATCATAAATGGCTTGCACTTTTGAAGAGTCTATCTCAACGCCGCGGTTGCTAACCATGAATCCTAAAAGCTTCCCAGATTTTGTCCAGAATACGCATTTAGCAGGGTTTAGCCTCAGCTTATACTTTAGGAGCTGGTCAAACAACTTCTTTAGAATTGAAATGTGGTCTTCACCATGCCTTGATTTGGCGATCATATCATCGACGTATACTTCTATCTCTTTGTACATCATATCATGAAATAAAGCAACCATAGCCTTTTGATAAGTTGTGCTGGCATTTTTCAACCCAAACGGCATCACCTTATAACAGAAGGTTCCCCATGGGGTGATGAAAGAAGTCTTAGCTTTGTCTTTTTTTTTCATAAGGATTTGATTATACCCGGAGAATCCATCCATAAGCAAGAACATTTCAAACCCAGCAACGCTATCCACCAATACGTCGATATGTGGTAGAGGAAAATCATCTTTGGGACTAGCCCGATTCAAATCTCTATAATCCACACACACTCTTACTCGCTTGTCTTTTTTCATTACAGGGACAATATTAGCAATCCAATCCGAATGGTCAATTGCTTCAATAAATCCCACTTTAAGGAGTTTCATGATCTCTTCCTCTATCTTTTTGGATAATTCAGGTTTCATTCGTCTGAGCTTCTGCTTCTTTGGCGGAATACTTGGATCGATCGGTAGAGCATGCTTTACAATCTTGGGATCAAGCCCTGGTATATCGGCGTATGACCAAGCGAAGATGTCTTGATATTCCTTGAGGAGCTCTATCATCCTCTTGGCTTCGGTAGTAGATAAGCTCTCTCCAATTTTAACCTTTCTGACATTGTCACTGTCGCCAAGATTGACTGTAACTATTTTCTCTGTGATAAGGGGTTTGAATTCCGTGTGACGATTCCAATCTCGTCTGATTTCCTCATGATCATTGACCTCAATATCATATGAACAATCATCCTCCTATGAGTCGGAGTCACTTATGAACTTGTTGTGAATGCGTGCAATGTCATGCTTAAAATTGTAACGGAAATGGTCAGTTGTTATGCATTAAGTAATATCAATGCATGACGTTATAGGAAAAGCTCTTTAAAATAGAGTAAAATAAAAATAAAGTAAAACAAGGGAAACTAGTCCTCATATCATTGGACGTCCTTACTTCTGTTAAATTCTTTTTGAAATCAAGAAGCGTATGGAAATCCAGGTCTCAAGCTTCATGAATGAAAGCAGATATCATCATTGACCTGGTTGGTATTTCTAATAAGTACTTAATAAAACGTATGTTGCTTTTATTGAAATGCAAATGGGCCGCATTACAGGTTAATACTACTTGGACCAATAGCCAGAGATCCAAGGTTATATATATATTTTTTACATTTTGAAACAAATGAATTGAACATGCGACAACCAAATTGAATTTGCAACAATTGAATTGAAATTGCAACAATTCTAAACACATGAAAGTAAAGTGCGAAAATGGAGAGAAAAGTGGCCCTCCTACTCTAGTGGAAGAAAATCATCCAAGTCGGTGATAATAACATGGACACGATCACCATCTTCTTCAAAGAGGTCGGATAAGCTTGCGTCTTCATTAGAATGGGCTTCCTCATCCTCAAGCCACTCAGTCGGGCCCATGAATATTTGTTGCAACGGGATCATCCAGTCTTTGAATTCCATGAGCTTTCCATTCCATACGACTTGATTAATGGGTTGACCATCTCGGCCTCTGCGACCTTTGCGATATCCACGGCTTTTGCCTCTACCTTGGCCTCGGCCTCCCATGTGGTTATTTTGCCCTTCTTAAGCCTTAAACCATTCTTGCTATCCTACACCATTTTTCTTAGCTTGGGTTTACGCAAGAATTGGTTCTTTGATTCCTTGGGCATATTTCCTTAGATCAGCTCTGGGGATGAAACCATTTTGGCACAGCACCTTCCCTATCATAATAGTAGCTTCGGACAGCTCCGAGGTTTTCATCTTGGTTCCAATAGGTGTGTGGACTGTAGAGACCAACTCAAAGGAATAGTAGCTCGGTTCTTCACTAGTCCTTGGTCCCACATAAGGCACCGCACTTTTTTGGTAAGTTTTGAAATCCATTTCACCATGAACAGTTATCATTTTTCCCTTGTCGACAAACCTTACCTTTTGATGCAAGCTTGAGGGAACTGCCCCAGCAGTGTGGATCCAAAGCCTCAATAATAGGAAAGTAATAAGGAAAGTAGTGGGGCCAATCATCACCTCTAGATCGACTTCCCCGATGACCTCCTTTTTCATGCCATCGAATGCTCAAATTGTGGACTTGGAAGTTTTTATGAGTGCCTCGTTAATCTCTAAGTGACGAAGTGTAGCCAAGGGGCACAAATTTAAGGAGAAACCATTGTCAATCAAGACACGGGACACTTCTTTACCGTGACATTTAACGGCGATATACAATGCTTTATTATGGCAACGACCATCTTCTGGGAAATCCTCATCAGAGAAAGAAATCTGGTCCTTCAATAGTACGGTTCCTACAAAATCCTCCAGTTGGGTCTCATTGATAGATTCGGGCACTTGCACTTTATTAAGTACCTTCAGTAATGCATTTATGTGTTTTTCTGAAGTTTTGAACAACTCCAATAAAGAAATATGAACTGGTACCTTCCTTAACTGCTATATTACCTCGTATTTGCTCATTTTGACAATAGAGAGGAATTGCTGTGCATCCTCCTCCGTCACTCCTTTCTTTTTAGTTTCACCCATTTTGGGTGTGTCGCATCTCCCAGAACGAGTAATGGTACTAACTTCCTTGGATGAATATTCCCATGGGACCGTTTTGCTATCGAACACTTCCTTCGGTGGTAGCTTGATTACATATGGCTTTCCCCTGTTTCCGTCAATCATGATGGAACTCACCGGATCTTCATCTAGTCGAAGATTCATAAGCTTGTGGGAGAGTTCCCCACTCTTACTTTTGTTATCATCGCTCAACTTGATTATGAAAGGGGAAACTATTGCCACTATGTCATTCTTGGGAGGATCATCCACGCCTCTCCAACTATCGGGAGTAATTTTTTTATCGTACGCGAATGCCCAAGGCGGGGGAGTGCTTGGCACGTGGTAGTTGTATCTTCCGTTATCCTCCTTTTGTTCAGTTTCAAAAATCATATTAATCCCTAGGTGTTCAGGCAATGGGTTCTGGCGGACGTTTGGCTCCTGTTCTTCAAAGCTTATCAGGTCTTTGTCGATGAGGTTTTGCACTTTAGACTTTAATACGTTGCAATTGTCGGTATTGTGCCCTTTTTCTCCCATGTGATAATCACATGTTTGGGGCTCGTCATAACCTGAATGTTTTCGAGCATCATCCCTAGGCACCTCCCTAGCAACCATCCGACCTTCAATGAGTATAGATAATAGTTTTAATAGAGGACGGGGAAGTGGAGTGAACTGCCTTGGTGGACGCCTTCTTCTCGGCTCAAAAGTCTTTGGTGCCCCCATGAGGTGTTAGCCGGTCTAGGATTCGATCCAAAATAGTTACCCGGATTGTGCGAATTTTGTACGAATGCAACTTCTACGATGGGCTCCTTTTTCTTCCTAGTTGGGTATTGTCGCCTTTGCAGTGTTTCGGTTGGACGCTTCTCCTTCATCCTCCATTCAACCCTTTCTCCGACTTTCACAAGGTGCGCGAAGCTTTGACAACCCGAAGTCTGCATCTTATCGTAGAATTCATATAGGAGTGCTTTAAAAAATAATTCTATCACCTCTTCTTCGGGAATAACCGGTCTTACTTGGGAAGCCAAGGCTCTCCATCTCTGAGCATACGCACGAACACTCTCGTTTCTCATCTTTTCGGTCCTAACGAGATCTTCTCTAGTCGGGGGCACTTCAGTGTTGAATTTATACTAGCGTAAGAACTCCGCCATTTGTTAAATTTTTCGATGTCGAGATCCAGATACCAAGTCAGTGTCGGTTTAATCAGACTTTCTTGAAAGGTGTGAATCAATAATGGGGCATTATCTGAATACCGTACCATCTTTCTGAGATAATATTTGAGATGCGCCTTGGGACAACCAGTACCATTATACTTCTATGTAAATTTGGGCTCTTTATAATTCTCTAGCACTAGTATCTTCAGATAAGGCGAAACCTTGTCGAATTGATGAAGTTCGTACCCCTAGCTGACTAAGCACTCTTTGATTTTTGCCAGTCTCTTCGCTCCTTCTTTGTCTTTCAAGGGGGGTGTGACCCTACTTTCTTTCCTCTCTTCGTTTAGATTAATCACCACAGGCGTTATTTTAGGAGGGATTCCTTCACCCGTGCCCCTATTTGGAACATGTGTCTCTTCCGCTCCTAGAGAGCTTCCAGCTTGATTCACATTATTAGATGAAGGTGTCGTCGGGTATGCCTCTTTTGCGGCTAGCATGAAAGATTTCATCTCAGCAATCATCATGGCCATCTGCCCCATTTGGCTCTCCATGTTGGCCAAACGTATATCGGTATCTTCTTGCTCCATCTTGGCTTGTAAGCGAGTTCTTATGCGATGCCTTTTTTGTTGTGTTTGTAGAAATCCTAGTTATACAACACAACATAATTAGAATCATGAAACGAGAACGTAAAGCATAAGTCCCTTCGATATCATGATTACTTGCAAGTAATAATGGTAAGAAAATCTTCATGGGCCTTAGTCCTATGTAAGAAATTCTTATCAATATTATTTATAGGAAACCATGTTATAGAAAAGAATGTAATCCACAGTAATAACTTTTGATCAATTTTTCAAAAGATATCTCCACTTTGATAAATGCGAATAAAAAAGTTCATACAATCCAAAGAAATGATTAATTGTTCAAAAGACAATATAGTGTTTCAACATATTCCAGACTCAATGGGAAACTAATCATCCAAGTCGGGGCCTCTTGCTTTGTAAATCACCCCGTTCCGACTCTTGAGACTCACCGTCTCCTTGGAAGGGGATGTCGCGACCTAAATTTCGCTAAAATCTAGGCTAATGGATTACTAAGTCAATTAATAAATTAACTAACCTAACTCGAGCTCTCCCAAGCTCTACTAAATCGTGACTTAAGTTCAAATAATTAACATGCAAATGATTTAACTTTGGAGTCGCCACTAATCAGTTTACGGTAGGTTTATTAGACACCTAAATAAAGTATCGGGAGAAATACTCTATTCTTTCGAACCAGAGATTATGAGTCCGGGGACTTGGTTACGCTAGATTACTCTAACGTCCTTTCGATACCGTTCTTTTATTTAAGAAAACATTTGAACAGGCAGCTTTGGGTTAATTTTAAACAAAAGTTTTAACATGTGAGGTATTCATGCGAGTGCGCAAACATTATTTAACACCAAATAATCAAAGCGTTAAATAAATTGCAAGATAAGGATAGTGTAAACATACCTAGACACTGTAGCCTAATCCCTAACGCTTATCTCCCAAGCGTAAGACCTAGACTAATGCAATTATCTTTTGGGGTTTTCACTTGTTTAATGAGAATGCAATGCAACTATACTAAAATACAAATAACATGAGGAATGACCACTACCTTCACATGGCATGCAAGACATAATCTAATGACGTACAATCGAATGACATGCATTAAAGTTTTATCCTATATGACATGTAATAAGGATCTTAAACTTACCTTTCTAAATGACCGGCAAAAATGTCAGACAACTAAACCATATGTCATGTATTTAATAATCCTAAGTTACTAAATTAAATTAGTGCATGGTCCTAGATATCTATACTAATGATGTGTCTAAAAAATGCGATTGAACCTAAACATGGCACTAAATGAATTCGAACATAATATTACGTGAACGCACCTAAACATGATACTAAATGAATCTAGACTAGATATTACATGAAATGCACCTAAACATGATACTAAATGAATCTAGACTAGATGATGTATCAAATATGACATGCACATGAATATTTTTGGTATTTTCTGATGAATTTCGGATCTGAAAATCAATGAAATTGATACTATCCCAAATGAAAGTTATCTTAAATATTTAGGAATTAATCTAGATTAAATCCTAAAATATTTTAGAAAATCTTATCCCAGTTCTAAATGGAATATTATCTAAATGAATGCAATCTTAATCTATATGCAATACTTCTTTAAAATGCAAACTACCTATGAGATAAGATTTTCTAATAAAATCTTATCTTACTGATGCAATCCTATCTAATGCATGATTTTTTTGGGATTTTTGAATTATGAAAATATTTAGAATATCTAAAAAAAAAGATATGCACCGAATATCCATCATATCCAAATAGCAAGATTTTATCGGCGGATCATATCCGACGGATTGCGGATAGGTTCGACCGACATGATAAGATTGGCAAATCGTATCCGACG
The DNA here is from genome assembly GCA_001662345.2 of Metrosideros polymorpha var. glaberrima. NCBI lineage: Eukaryota > Viridiplantae > Streptophyta > Magnoliopsida > Myrtales > Myrtaceae > Metrosideros > Metrosideros polymorpha. Next base: position 10,020,890 of record BCNH02000006.1, on the reverse strand, counting down.
GATTGCGAATAAGTTTGGCCAATCTTCCGTGCGCGGGAATCGAATATCAAGGATTAGATATCGGATTGCCTATTATGCACGTTGTCGAATTAGGAAATTTCCTAATTTAATCCTAATAGAATCTAGGAGATATGTACGTTAGATAACAATTATTCAAATTAGGAAACGATAAATATTGGAATCAAATCGAATAAGAAAGTTACCTATTTCGTGGATAACGTTTCCAAATTCAAACGCAACGGGATCGGGACCGGTGGTGGCTCGAACGGTGACCGGCGGGATTTGCGGTGGCTAGGCTCGCCGGAGTTGATGATGCTGGAACGAGGGGCTCGCTGGGGCTGATTGGAGCAGCAACTGGATGCGGCAGGGGTATGAACTCTGGACCACCGCTTGACCTAACTTCGCCGAACAAGGGATGGTGCAAGGCTACGACAGCGTCGACGCGCAACAAAACGCGATGGCCTCGTCGCTCGGGATAGAGTCAAGCAACACCGTCGATAAAGCAGTAGCGTGGTGCAAGACTCACGGTCGACTGGAGGGGCAGTTCATCATCGTTGGAACAAGGTAGACCAGCGGCTTCAATGTGGATGTCCCCATCAAGCCATTGTCGGTGCAGGGCGTCGTAGGAAGAAGTCGGTCTCAAAACGGAACTTGCTAGTCTAGAACACGGACAGCTATTGGATGCAAAAGCTGAGCTCTATGGGTGAACAGAATTGGTGGACCAATTCAGATGAGGCGTTGGGGGCTGTATATGGATGAACACGTGGGGTAGATCATCAACCTCCAAGTATCTTCCGTGGGATTTCTTCTGCAAATCAAAGTGCACGTGTACCCTTCCCTCAAGTCTCTTGATCCCTCCTGTGTATGTAGAAGATGTGAATTCCTTTCACGTACGGGCGTCCATCTCAAATGGCGATGGTTGCCGAGAGAGGAGAACGCTCGTAAATTGTCACCGTCTCCTTCTTCCTCCCTCTCTTTCCCTCGAGCGTATCCCTATGTGTATTCTGAATATGAATTGCGAGCCCTAAACCTTGAGGCATAACGGTGTTTATATAGACGATATTAGGTCAAGTCAAGGGCCTCAACTTTTTATTATTTGCAAATTTGACCCCAAATTTAATTGTTTTCTCAATTGGATCCCTAGGGGTCAAATCGCATCAAATTGGCTCCAATTCCGTCGCCGGTCCGATTTAAATGTAAATGCATGATTTAATTATGCTGAAAATTAAAGGAAAATGCTCCTAAGTCTAAATGCAAACTAAATGTAATCGAATTAAATATTTTTTGTAGGGGCCAGGTCGGTCTCTTTTTATGTGTGTAATTTAACAAATAAAAACTAAATGAGGGTCCAAATTTAGGTGTCAATAGGGGAATGATCCCACGTCTTTTGGAATGTACGGCTCGATTCCGAGTTCATACGGCACAATATATTTGGGTATATATGACTCCACTTCCGGCTCAACACTCAGTTTATTGATTGGCTCCATGTCTTGCTCATCCTCATTGTGTCGGTGATCTTCAAGTAAGCGAATGTATTCTTGTGATGCTCAATACAATTCCATTTCACCTTCCAAGTCTTCAGGCCACACTATAACTTGCCTCGAGGATTCTTTCAATAGACGGGTGAAATGATCAACTCTCTCTTGGAGTTGCTTCTTTTCCTTTTTGCTCTAGACTTGGTATGAGATATCGAAATCAAATACTTCGGGATTAGAGTTTGGAGGAATATTCAGAATCATTCCAAGCTGCCTAATGACCCTAAGTGGACAATATGTGGTACCTCCAGTGAAACCAAGGAAAGGGACCAGCTTGCCCTTGACACATGTGAGTAAGGCTTCTTGGAACTTTGGCCACACTATTCGCCATCGGATTTGATCGGGAGTGAGGTTCCTAAGAAAATTGGCCCATTCATGGAATGACTGTTTGTCGATTTTTTTGTGTATGCGAAGGAATTTCTCTATCGGGTGTGTATATTGATTTATTTCTCAAATTCACATGATACTCCCTAGTTTTTGGATGTGAGAGATAAGCCACATAGAGAGGAGACCAGCGGAAGCATTTAGGGTTCCTTTTTTTTTATTGATTTAATACCTATTAAGATCTAAGAATGTCTCGGCTAAGATCATGTTGGAAAAATCTCACTTAAGACAAGCTTGCCTAATGATGGATGCAATGATAGGATTCAAAGCCGTTCATGAGGTTGGAAAGGACGAACCCAAAAAAAGCTAAAAGGAATGCTCTAGCGAATTAGTTTGGAAGGTTTGAAAACTTATCGACTAAGCATGAAAGAGGCAAACGGCTTGTGTTTGATTTGAGGATTTTTTCTATCTTCACAACATTGATGTTTAAGAACTAAGTTAAGACACTAGAGGGTTTATGTCCTATGGGGGCTATGGGGGGCTCGACTAGCCTAGGTTTGAAGTTAACTTCAATGACGACATTATAATCTTCAAGCGTGGGCGCCAATTTATGTTCTCCAAAAATGAAAGTAGCAGTAGACGTCTCCTAATAATGTGCCATGGCTTAGATGAGGCTAACTTGAAACTCCACTTTGATAAAGTCTACAAGGTAGTCTATTCTCTCCTTGATGTAATCTTGATTGTTCTTGTTCATCTTCTCCCACCAGGCTAGGAGCTCGAGTCGGGGAACTGGAATGACTTGGATGTCTATTTTCCCCATTGAATCTAAAAAATATGAGAACACTTTTTGTCAATTGCCATGGGTTACTTGTTAAGTAAAACATACAAAGCACATTTCTAATTTCTATATTTTCTTTTGGTGAAATCAAGACAAAACACCATCAAGTAAAAGAAAAGAAAAAGGCTCGAATGACGTCTCGAGTCGAGATTTCATCACAAGAGAATATATTGTGGTAAGGGAAACAACATTAGTGATTAACGTAAACGCCCCTCGTCACATTCCATCACTACTTCTCGGAAAAGCAAAACACAAATGACATTATTCGGGTATCACATTTACAACAATAGCTCAAAACGAACATCTACAACTAAAAGCATGAAAGAGCTTTGATTACATGAAAATTGATATGAAATTTTGCACATGCTCAGTTTATTACAACGAAAATGTAAAAGTGATGGAATATGACAAATTCAATCCTAGTGACGGTGCCTTGGATCCACCTTTATATGACAATTACGGGGTTGCTCCTTCGGTGGTTAGGACATCATCTTCACGAGTTGACATCGATGTGCTTGATAATGATGGCATTTTGATAACTTTTGGTTTGCGCTTGTACTGCTTCTTCTTCTTTGTAGGAACCGGCCTTGGATTTTTGGTTTTCTTGGGGTGAGGTACATATTTGCGACGCATACGGCCCGTCGTCATAACTCCAAAGAAGAAAAGACGGAATTCTTCTAGTTGCATTAACTTCCGGCCAATAAGCTCTCGCTTATGTATGAACCTCATGACGTTGGCCAAATCAGGATCCGAACTCGCCATGTAAACTATCCTAAAAAGGGGCGTTTAAGTCAATACCAATTTGTTTATTTTTTTGAAAATAAATTGCTGAAACGAAAGACATAAAGGAAAGAAAGAAAGGATACAACCATACTCACAATGGTATCGAGAGAGATTTTTTTTTTGTTTCATTCGATTGATTCCTTTTTGGGTATATAGACATGCATATGAATTAGTGATGTGTCGACACCTAAGGATAGAGAGCGTGCTAAAGGCTCAAGGTCCTCGATCCACAAAGTAAGGGATTCCACTCTAATGGGCAATTGGCCCAAAGGGAAGTGTAGGATATTACTTTATTTCAATGAGCGGGGTTGTTGACACCTAATTTTGTCGGTCCGATAAATCGTTATTCCTTTATGAAAATATGAAAAAAGGCCAAAATAGGAAGAAAGCAATAAAAAATAAGCGAATAGGTAAAATAGCGAACAATAGATATATATATTCCAAAAAAAATAAAAATCCGCGAACCGGCCCGCGCAAGAAGCTTTTCGGCCCCTCTCCCTGTGCACATCCAGCCCAACTTTAATTCCCTCCCCCTTCACTTCTCACATCAAGCCCACACATGAAGCCCATTCAGCCCAACCATCTCTCCCTCTCCCTTGCACACTCACAGAAGCACGAGCATTCGCTCGTGAAAGGAAAAAGGAGCACAAAATGGCGTGAGGGAAGGAGAGCGAAAGGGGGGATTGACACGCGTCCATGGGGAATGATGAGAGATTCCTCGCATAACCGAAAGGTGAGAAAAGAGAGCAGCTGGGTTTGATACAGGGAGAGAGCAGAAGGGAGAGCTTCATTGAGAATTCCAGTGCGCACAGTGAGAGTGAGGGAGATGGACCGAGGGAGCGACTAAGGAAGAAGGATCTCGGTTTGTGAGGACAAATCGCCATTCCCAGTGATCCGACGTCCTCCGGCTATTTCGTTCGTCATCGCTTGTCGCCGCCGGTGGCGGTTCCCGCAACTTCTCTTCGCCGGCAAACCAGGTGGGTTTCTCTTCCTGCACTTTGCTTTTGACTTGCTTGCTGGGTACTTTTGAGCGTCGAGTTCAACCAACGAACCCATGTTCATCTCACCTTGATTAGTGCTGATTTGGAAGTAAAATGGATGGTCTATATTACGAAATCACATTACTGTTGAGTCTGGAATTTCATAGTCTAAGTGCATCTACCTGTTTGGCGAAATGTGTGAGTGAGATCCCGAAAATCGAATCTGTCAAACCAGTGTCTAGATTAAAATTATGCGAGAATTTCTTCGTTGATTGTTGAACCACGTTTGACGCTCTACATTTTTGTTGTGATTTGGGTGTACATCGCGCGATTTCCACTAAATCGGTCCTGGGAGAGCACATAATCGGAGGCGCCGTTTTCCCTTTTCCGGCGAGGCTGATGACTGAGAGACCCATTGAGTTAGCTTTCTATGCGCATTTCTTGGTTGTGAATGTATGTTGCTTGTTATGTCGCTTAGAATAGGTGAAGATGAAGTGATGTTTAAGTGTAAAAAAATTCCGCTTCTTTGGCGGACAGTTGGTGTTTGGAAAAATGGGGTTTTGATCTTGAGGGGGAGAGGTGGCCGGCGTTGATCTAGCCGTCAACGATAAGATGGAAACGGATGGGTAATATTTTGACGATGGTTGGTGGCACTGGCTGTGAACGACGGTAGGCCGTGAAGAGTTCTGGCGAGCTCGAAGGAGGGGGAGTTCCCTTGCCGCAGCCGTCTTCTCGTGCGAGGAAGAAGACGTCTTGCAAGGCCGGCGTCACTGGGCCGACCCACACTGGAATGGGCTTGGGCATTTTTTTTTCCCTTTCTTTTCTCTCTTCCTTTTGATTTGGGCTTAGTTTAACTTTTGAATATAGGACAAGAAAACATTAGAAGGCATTCAGACCGGGCCTATGGGCCGGTCTGAATTTGGACCCAACCTGGACCTTCAAGGCCCG
>BCNH02000006.1:9938747-10013603 GCA_001662345.2 Metrosideros polymorpha var. glaberrima | reverse complement strand
TTTTAAAAATTATTATTATTATTATTATTTTGTATCTTCTTCTTCACCGAGGCGCCCTTCACCGAGGCACGCCCCATCTTCCTCCGACCAAGAACTCGCCAGACTCTCCACCTACAAGCTTACCGGAGCACACCACCTCCGACCGTCGACACCGGGCCACCAACTCACCCTCATCGTCGACCAGTCGGGATCGTCGAAGTGTCGCCGGCGGCGACAGAAATTCATTTTCCGGCAAGCAAATTTCGGTCAAAATTCAAGCAACAGCAGCATTTTCATCAAACATCTGAACTTAAACTAATCAAATGCTCTAGACCTACTCATATATCAACACAGGAAGCAAAGGAGGACAGGGAACTGACACGGATGGATTTCATCCGTAAGCCGTTGCCGGAAAAACCAAGAAAAGCTCCGGATTATGCACTCGTCCATGACCGGCAACAAGAATCACGATAATATGCCACAAAAACATCGAAAATCACAGGATTAGACATAGCTCGTCCCTTGATGCAACAAAGAAAAATGATTCTAAATCGAATCTAAGCATTGACTAGATGGATTCTATTCAGGCAATTCATCGAACAGTTTATAGGCGATATGCAAAACAACTAGCAGATTCAAACTCGATTTGATTCGTGACCGAAGGATAGCAGACTACGCACCGAACGATCATTTTGCACACAAATATCACTCGGTTTCGCAAAAAGAAAGCTAAATTTGCTCTTCGTTCTACCAAGTGGATCGACGAGACAAAGATACTTCAAGGAACTCACCTTGTTCATCGGTCGAGGAGTGTTACAGAAACTCGACTGCAGCGACGGTTGGAAGAGACGAGCAGCGTTAGACCACCGGGAAAACGACAATCCAACAGTTAGATCTCCTCTATCTCGGCTTCTCCCTCTCTATAACTCCAGCTCCGATTCGTCGGAGATGTGGCCGTGAGCTTTGACAACCACGGCGAACAACGGCCGTTAATGATGAAGGATTGGCGTCCAAATTTCTAGAACCGATCCTTCCCCTCTCTGTCACTCTCTCTTCCCTCTGTATGCTCTCCCCATGCCCTTTTCGAAAAACTCCAAAAAACTCCCCCTCCCGGTCCCCGAATTTTTCTCATAAAACTTCCCCCCTCTGGCGAATAGAGAACTCGATCCGTTATCCCCCCGGTGTAACGGATTTTGATTCCTCTTCTAGAAGCCTTCTCCAGCTAGCCTTTTTTCTTTTTTCTTTTTTATTTTTTTTTCCTGCGCGCCTGAGTTGGGGGGAAGAAGATAAACAGTGATTGGTTTGCTGGGTCGGGTCGAACCGACCCGGCAGACCCGGTTTGGTTTGAATCCAGAAATCGGGCTCAAATTTGATACTATTTTTTTATTTATGAAATTGACGATTCCCCATAATTCTAAAGCATTTTTAGGATTTAATCATAAAGAAATTTGGATTTAATATTGTGTTTAAATGTAAAATCCTCAAATTTCTCAAACCGGGTCGAGTTCATTTTTGCAAAATTCAAAGATTTGTAGACCTGTTCTCATGAAATTGACCTCACCATTGCGTTTCTTAGGGCTGATTACACTTAGAGTAAGGTTCAATTCCGGTCTATTTCGTCTCTTTGATTGAAATCCCCAAATTGGGCTTAAAATGGCCTAAAATGTACTCGAATTTTGGGGAAAATCGAATTTCATTCCAAATTGTGAAATTGGCTTGTCCAATGTGCAATTGATAGTCTCTAGGTCAAATGTCATGAAGGACTCAAAGTGAAAGAATGACTACTTCAATTGAATTTTTGGTCCGATTAGGGTATATATTCACCCTCAAAATTGGGGAAAAGTATACTCCCAATGGAATTTTATAAAATTGATAGTGCAATAGTCCAATTAGGAGAAAAATAAGATGAATGACTATTTTTTTTTTTATATTTTTCGGATCTCGTTTGGTATTTTTTCAAATTTCGACTCCATTTAATGTATAAGAAAATTCAAAAAATTCAAAATTTTTTATTTTTTTACCAAAGTTAATTCCTAGGTCGTGGCTAAGGTTTGTAACTTTGATTTTCATGAAAAAAAATAAAAATTGACCAAAAATCAGGTGTCAAGAGGGACTAAGTTAGGTTGACCTACTTAGTACTTTTAACTTAGTTGGTTGATGTTTGTTAATTTAGTTTGAATTCGATGGTAAGTGTGACTATGCCTCAATAATGTCGCGTTGAAATTTTGTGATGATCTGACTTGCATCGATGAGTTCTTACATGTCTAAGATGTGTTTGATTGATTTCCATGACATATGGTAGCATGTTGGATGTGAAAAATATGAAAATGACAAAACTTGACTTGAAAATGATATTTTTATAATTTGACTAAGTTAACGAATTATTAGCTAAGTGTTGCTAATTAATCACGTGATCAATTATTTGAGTTGTCGATATTCATCGGGTCGATTATTTGAGTTGTCAATGGTTACTAAGACATCCCTAGATTAACTTACTCAAGATATTGTCCGCTTTGATCCGTTTCATTCCGAGCCTCATCTTGGGAGTGCTCCTACTTGAGCACGCTTAATTTTGGAGTTCCAAAGTTAAGCATTGTTGTTACGTCAAAAGGCGCATCCTTGAGTTAATTCCAGTTTCACTATATATCTCAAAATCGCTCTCCCCCTATTCGCTGCACAGTTCGATTAATTCTTGCCTCCTTTGCCATCTTGGAAGCCTGCTAAGAGCCGCTATTTATCTAGGCCCTTTTGCCTTGATGACCACTCCCCGCCCTCGTCGGACCGGGTCGTTAGAGATCTATTAGCTTCCGTGTGGTTTGTTCCTAAACCACACACTTATTGGAGGGGGTTCTACTTTGATACCATATTGTGGCATCCTTATATTAACTCATTCGACGTATTGTTCGCTTTGACCCGTCCCATTCTGAGCCTCATGATTTTGTTCTTTAGCATACAGGTAGGCACCTTCCCAAGAAGTCACTCATCCTAAGAGTGCTCCCACCTGAGCATGCTTAGCCGTTATGTCAAAAGGCGCCTCCATAAGTTAGTTCCAAATTTCACATATATATCTCATAATCGTTCTCTCCTTACTTGGTGCACAGTTCAGTTCATTCCTACCTCCTTCGCCATTCTAAAAGCCTGTTATGAGCCGCTCTTTATCCAGGCCCTTCGGCCCTAGCGACCATTCCCCGCCCTTGTTGGAACGGGTCGTTACAATTATGATATTGATGATTTGAGTTGTCGATGTTCACATTGTCAATTCTTTGAGTTGTCGATTATTTGGATTGTCGATGTTCATGTTGTCGATTTATGAGCATCGGTTCCTAAGTTACCGATTACCTATCGATAGCTTCCGATTAAATGATGATGGCTTAGCATGGAAAGAGTGAGGATATATTTGAAGTGTACACGATAAATTTTTTTTATCATTAATTGTATGAGAAATGTCAAATTATTGAGATGTACATGACAATTAATATGTTATTATGACATGTATGTGAATGATGCTTCCTTTGCCACGGCCGATTCCCTTGTATGAGTATTTGTGAAAGACTTTGGAATTCACCAAATATTCTACCATCTAGAGACGAGTCTCTACAAGGTTGAAGGTAAATGAAAGTCCTATTATTTACACACGATATGAGTTGGCTCGTGTGGCCTGTGTTGGCCATCATCATGTGATCGTATAACAGTGTATTTATCCTCACTGATGTAGAAGACGTTCGTGATGATTGGGCTATGTGGCGTTGCAACAAGGTATTTATGATTCTGTTCCTCAAGAGTTGGTGATGATGATACCCCGTGTGTCGGGATGCCTTGGGAGTATTCAGGATGCCTCATGAGTCGAGATAGGTTCTGGTTAATGACAAGTATGAACATATATATGTATATCGGTGAGCTTCATGAAAATGTATGAACTCACATGTATATATCGTTGAGCTTCGCATATTCCCTGTGTATAATGGTGAGCAACTATTTGGTATATGTGCATCATGAAATAATAAATCATATGCTTGTATGTGAGTGAATAATCTTATGCAATATTGTTAATGATTTTTATCGGCATATCATGATAGGAAAGATAATGCATAGGTAAGATGATCTCCTACTTTAGACTTAGATATTTCATTTATTGAATTTCGGCTCACTCCTTTATTTTTCAGATTTGGAGAATGGATCACCCTCCACCACTGCGGTTTGGAGTTCCTTTATATTCACCAAGATGTGCTTATATTTGAATCAGCGGTAGTATATACGTGTAGTTCCACCGCATGGGTCGTTGGGGAGTGTGTTGAACCACTTAGGGGTTTCGATGGTCCCTCTAGTTTCGACGGCGATGGCATGTCTAGGGGCATGGTTGTCTCGTAGTTTTGTACATGCAAGTTTTTGGTGGTGGAGTGGTGTAATGGTTTTAGGTGACCCAACCCTTCCTACGACTTTTGTAGTGTATTATATTTGTTTGAATACTTTATCAAGTCGGTAACTAGTGGTGTTAATATAAAGAAGCATACATATATATATTATTTAAACTCGTGCGATTTCTTGTATGGGATGTTGTGAAAATTTTGTTATGCTTCCACATGCTATTGCTAATTAGAAGATTTAATTAGAATGGATACGTCGCGCATGACGTTCTAGGGCATCACAAAACCCTTCCCACCCCCAAGTTTTTTTTTTTCCTTCTTTGGCTTGTGATTTTAAGAATGTTCTTTGGAGAAATTGTTCAATTAGTGCTCAACCTATTGTACGGATGCTTATGGGTCTATATTGGCTCATATTTTCTAGGTTAGAGACTTTGTAACGTCAGCTACAAAATCATCTCAAAAGTTTTGGCCAACCGTTTGAAACCTTGGCTCTTTGGACTTATTTCTATGGAGCAAAGCACTTTTGTCAGTGGACGTCAAATCCAAGACAACATACTAATTGTCTAGGAGGTTTTACATCAGTTGAGAGTTAAAAAGAGGAAGAAGAAGTTCCAGGTGGTTTTGAAACTTGACATGCAAAAGGCTTATGATTGAGTGGAATATGATTTTCTTGGGGCTTGTATGTTAAAGATGGGTTTCAGCGAGAAATGGGTGGCTTTGATTATGAATTGTATCTCTTCTGTTACTTTCAGTGTAAAATTTAATGGGGAACCCCAACAGTATTTCCAGCCAACTCGGGGCATTCGACAAGGTGATCTGCTCTCTCCCTATCTCTTCATTATTATGGTTAATGTACTGTCTCATTTATTGCACAAAGCTATAGAAGATGGTAGCATAAAATGGATTAAACTAAACAGTTTTTGCCCAACAATTTCACACTTGCTGTTCGCGGATGATGCTATCTTTTTTCTTGATGGGAAAATCAGTGAATGTCAGAATTTAGCTAGGGTTTTGAATCAATATTGTTATGCGACAGGTCAAGCCATAAATTTAAACAAGTCAGGAATTTACTTAGCAGTGGTTGTTCACCAAATTTGCGGGAAAATATGGCGGGCGAACTGAGGGTACTTGTGATAGATAAGACGGGGAAGTATCTAGGCATTCCATCCGATTGGGGGATTTTAGAGAAGCAAATGTTTGCTTGGATTTTGGCAAGGGTCAACATGAAACTAGAAGGATGGAAAGAGAAGCTTATATCTAGAGTCGGGAAGGAAACTTTGATAAAATTTGTGGTGCAAGCAATACATTAGTATGCGATGTCAATTTTTAAAATTCCAAATTCCATATGTAGAGTGATAGAGCGAAGGATAGCTTCTTTTTGATGGAAACAATGCGAATCAAAGGCAGGCATTCATTGGAAGAGATGAGAGATATTCAAACTAAGGAAAATGGAGGGGGGACTCAAGTTTATAAATCTTTTGAATTTCAACAAAGCCATGCTGGGAAAGTAGGCTTGAAGACTAATTTAGTCCCCCTCAGCTTTGTGGAGTCACATATTCAAAGGACTCTACTTCCCCAAAGTAAGTTTCTGGAATGCTAACAAAAGATCCCAACCCTCATGGGGCTGGCAAAGTCTGTTAATGGGAAGAGAAACGGTGCACCCACCAATTAGGTGGGCAGTTGGCAATGGAAAATCAATCAATATTAAAGAGGACAGATGGCTATTCCAAGGAGTAATTGGAGGGTCGGCCAACATAGGAGACCCCCAAAGAGTAGAAGAGTTATTTGCTCGAGGTGAACAAAATTGGGATGAACAAAAGTTGGACTCCCTTTTAAGTGAGTAGATAGTTGAGGAAATCAAGACTATACCATTGAGCAGTACCCCGATAGAGGACATGCTGGTGTGGACTAGTAAGAAAACATGCATGTATACAATCAAAGGGGCCTACAACAGCATGCATTTATCAGTTCATCATCAGAATCGCAACTAAGCCTCAACCTCTCACAACATACCCAAATCCCTCTGGCAGAACATCTGGAATCTTAACACTATGCCAAAAATCAAAAATTTCCTGTGGGGAGTGTGTCAGAACAGCTTTTACCAACTCGAGAGAGCCTGCACAAGAAGCAAATTGCAACCGACCCTCTCTATCTCGTTTGCTATCAAGTCCTAGAAATTATAAAGCACTTATTTCTGCTTTGCGACTGGACAAAAACGGTTTGGTCAGACCATGGATTAGAAATTCAGACGTCAAGCTATGGAATTTCTACAATGGATAGATAGGTCTTGGATGTAACGCTACAAAGTACAAATTTACCTTCGGTCGAGCTCATCGTCGATGTTCTGTGGAGAATTTGGCTATCCCGAAATAGTACTATCTTTCTGAAACGCAAACCAGATCCGAGTTCGACAATTGATGAAGCATACGCCACACAAGAATTTTCAGTACTGGAACCCCAAATCGAGAAATCAGAAGGGAAAGGAGGGAGCTTTACTTGCTTTGTGGACTCCTCTGGATTTTGGTGGCTTGAAGCTCAACATCGACGGGTCGTTCATCGAGGGGGAGAGCGAAGGAGCGGTGGCTGGCATCTGCCGTGACTTAGCTGGGAAAGTGATCGCCGGGTTCGCGGAACGGGTCGTTGCAGCTTCAGCCATGGAAGTGGAAGCCCTAGCCTTGCGCACCGCTCGGTTGTACTTGGAAGAAGACCGTGAACTGAAGTAGAAGCAAAGTGATCTGCATGTGGAGTTGAGTTCTGACAGCTTATCAGTTATGCAAATGATCATAGGCCAAGAATCATGCCCATGGACTCTACGGCCCATTATACAAGAATGTAAAGAGAAGCTTGCAAGGTCTAGTTCGATTAAGTTGACATTTGGTCCACGGGAATCAAACCAAGTAGCATATTGAATCGCTAAAACTCATCGCAAAAAGGCCTTTCCTCACAATTGGCTAGCGGTGCCACCATTACCTTTATAGGATCTTTTATATTAAAAAACCCATAACTTATGTTTTTCTTTGATGTTTAATGAATGAAGAGCTTCGTATTGACCAAAACAATAAAATTTGTATGAATGCCAATTCACTCTTAAAATTTTCAATTTGACCCACTTAATCTTTATATATTTGCGCGAAACACCAATGTGGTCCTTCAAGCTGATTTTCGCAAGAAATTGCTAACATGGTGTTATGTTATGTAGGACGATTGACGATAACTAGACCGTCACATTAGCCATTTCCAACGAAAGTTGACTAGAAGAATTTGGAAATTCGTGCATGAATTTAGGACAAAATTGACAAAATTGAAAAGTTTAAGACCGACCGGCTAATTTCCCCAAAAATATGTCTTCTTGATATTTTATTTCGATGATTTGTTAATTCAAGAGTGATGTGCAAAAGAAGATGGAATGGCCTAGGACAATCATGTAAGATGGGAACTCCTTAATTATACGCTAAAATTTGAATAAGAATGTATATCTATAAAAAAAATTATATTTAACTAATCCACTTATAATCTATAAACTAAATTATAAATTGTTGTTGCCCTCTCGAACGAAGTGGCTTGAGTGCGTTGGGGAGCGGGTTTAGAGGTAATGTCGAGCAGAGACTAACATGTCTCATTCCGCGTGAGTTCTACCAAGACCTTACCTCGCGCAACGTTGGGAAGTTCATTTAACTGATCCATATGTGAAGTCTACTATTATTTGAGTCGATCCTATTATGGCTGGTTAGGAGTTTAGTGAGACATGGGAGGATCACTTTTTATGCAACTAAAGATCTAAGTTCGAGAATTGATTATACTAGTTATCTAACTAATGCCATTTTGATCCCTTAACTTGATTGATCAACTAAGTATCACATGCGACCTTTTGTCCACTTATGAGTCCTAAAATTCTTGTTCGCTAAATGTTAGAAAATTTGTTGGAAAAAAGATTTAAAAAAAAGAATAAAATGTTTGAAGCATGCAAGCATTGCCCTTAAGGATAATTTTGTCTCTCAAAGTACGAAACTCGGTGCAACAGGCTCTAGTAGCTATCGTCTAAGGATACAGCGAAACTTCCTCTATACTCCGCATAAATTAATTAGAGGGAACAAGAACAACAACGTTATATGTAAAATGTTGCAAATAAATAAAAAGAAAAAAGAGATATATATTTTTTTTGTTTTTGGTATTTTTTTATTATGACTTGAAGATTCTATTTATAGGCAAATGATGGAGAGGGTTAATAAAGAAACAAGTCAAATCAGACATTACAAAGCTATTACAAATTGATGGTGGAAAACATTATAATATTTGAAAACCGTTGAAATAACCATAAATCCCCCACATATTTCAAAAGGTTTTGAAAAGAAAGTAAAAATAAAAGTTGAATTTAAACTCAATTGAATGCAACACATCGGAGTTGGTGCATTCTGAGATATGAGCTGGATCTAGAAAGAATGGGATATAATTCACGAAATTATTGGTGAAGTTTGAAACTTCTATGAACCAATAATTTTTTTCGTGAATTATAATTTTCATTCTCATATTACACCCTCGCATATTTTGTTGTTCAATGCGGTTTTGCGCTAATACACCACACTCGTGTATGATTTATTCATAAGTGCTTTAGAGATTTTATCGTCATAAGAGTAGCTACACTTATATAAGTGATTCTATCAAGTGTGTTATACAGTTTAATGCATCAATAATAGTGGTTATGGAATTCATTAAGAGCTTAGCTCAATCTCTTTTTCATTTTCTTCTGGGCTCCGATCTCCCTACATGGGAAGCGAGTGCCCTTATCAAAGGCATCCGAGACGTGCGTATCTCATTTCCGGGCCTCGAGCTGCACGAACATCCCCGGCAGGCCCATCATAAATTCCTTCAAAGCCTCTTTCATTGCGGCCCTTTCTAAAAGGGACCCCAACGCTCCGGTTCGGGTCATGCAGGCTCGAACCGAGCGAACAACGGTTCGGCTCCAACTCGAAGTCTCGAACCGCCTCTCCTGCCGGACCGGATAAAGAGTTGGTTAGGGCAGTTTTTCTCTCAGGGTTGCGGGTGGCGTATAAAATGGTTTGAGACGCCTACACTCCATTCTTAGGGCGTAAACGAAGGAAACCACCAACGCCGTAGCAGAAGAAGAAGAAGAAGAAGAAGAAGAGAAAAGAAAAGAGGTCTCTCTCTCTCTCTCTCTCTCTCTGCGACAGATTCTGGTGTTGGTAACCCTAGCTTCGTCCTCTTCTCTCTCCATTTCGTGGTTGCTTCGGTTTTGGTCGGTTTTGTTGATTTTTCTGGGCGCGAGTCGTGAGCTGCGCTACGTGTTTGCCGCGGCTGTGTGGTTTCGTCGGTTTCTCTTTGTCTCTTCCTTTCGCTGGCTGGCCTTGTGGTCGATGTTGTGACGCTGAGGGGGAATCGCAGGGAGGAGATGGATCGGTACCAGAGGGTGGAGAAGCCGAGGGAGGAGACGCCGATCGACGAGAACGAGATTAGGATCACGAGCCAGGGAAGGATGCGCAGCTACATCACCTACGCCATGACCCTGCTTCAGGTTTGTGCTCTCGTGTCCTGTTTTGTCTCGCTTTCATGATGATTGTTCGTGCTCTGCTTAGAATGATGAGATAATGGCTGGTGGATTTACGCCAATTTACGCGCTTCGGTGCTAGGCAATATAGAGGATAGGTCGTACTTAGATTTAGGTTTGCTAATATAAAAAGTTGTTATTTGATTTCCCTAATTTGTGCATATAAGAAACCCAGTGCGCTTTTCTTATTTGAAATTACACTGAAGAGGACAATGTGGCAGATACTTAGAGAGAGTACAAGTGTGATTATTGAAAAAGTTAGTGAAATGGCCTGCCACTTAATGAGAACACCAACTGGACCTGTACTTCTTTGGTAGGACCACAAGCTTATTTCTTTTGCTGAAATGCCAAAAACTCTAACATCACCACTGGTGCTCATGTGTGTTATGCTTCCCTCCAATGAAAAATTACATGGATACATAGAAACAAGTTTTCAACACATGCAAATCTGTACAGGAATCATTGAGACCATGGAAAAATTGGATGTACTTATCCAGCTTCACTTTTTGAATCTCCATTTACTGGTGAAAGAAAATGTTTGGATATCTGTTTCCTCTAAATTTACTTTGTAAACCACATTATCCAGGAGAAAGGTTCGAAAGAAATTGTGTTCAAGGCGATGGGAAGAGCCATCAACAAGACTGTGACTATAGTGGAGTTAATCAAGGTCTTTTTTGAACTATTCTTTTTAACATGCTATTTACTGTGTAAGTGTTAGCTTTGGTCTGAATTTCTTTGCTTATGTATTGCAGAGAAGAATTGTGGGTCTTCATCAGGTAACTTCCATCGGATCTATAGACATAACCGATACATGGGAGCCTTTGGAGGAAGGCCTAGTGAAGTAAGTGCAGTTGCAAACTGATTATCGGCCATTAATTTTCATTTTCATAATTGCTCTTTTTTTCTCCCTTTGATGTCTTTCTCTTGTTTGGATAGGTTGGAGACCACAAGGCATGTGTCGATGATTACAATAACTCTCTCAAAGAAGGAACTGGACACATCGTCTGTTGGGTGAGTTCATGTTGTTCTTCTCTTGTCATCGATCCTTCATATTGAGAGTTATACATATTAAGAGTTTGGTCTTTTATCCATCACAAGCCGCAAATGCCCTCTATTGCAGGTATCAACCTCCATTACCTGCTGAGATGGTGAAGACATCCCCAGAGCTTTATTATGAAGGAGGTACTTCAAGAAATTATTCTGTCGCTATTGTTTATCAGTGACTGTTATGTTGTTTCTCGAGTTTTCTTCTAATTATATCCCTCATTACTATAGAGGGATCACCTAATGGACGAGGAAGAGGCCGCGGTGGCAGAGGAAGACCAAGAGCTCGAGGTATTGCATTCACAGAACTGAACATTCCTTTTTAGATCACATGGAAGGGAGTGTTTTAGATGTAGCATCTTGCATCATGGTTAACTAAATTGTTTTCATACTCTGTTGTAGTGGTACCAAAATGCTAATGCACTTCAGAGGGGAATGCCTATTGGCATATACGCTCTGCTGCATCAGCAAGTCTTCAAATGTTTGCTTTCTGGTTACAATATGTAATATTGCTTGTTTCAGGGAATGGTTTTGTAATTTCTGAGTATGACGATGGAGGTTGGGACCGCAACCAAGGTTATGCTAGAGGTAGGGGTCGAGGAAGAGGAAGTGGATTTCGTGGCCGCGGAAGGGGAGGATACAATGGACCTTATGCTGATACACAGCAAGACAGAGGATACAATCAAGAACCACCTGCTCAGATTCGTGGTACTCTTTTAATCATTTATTTTTTCATGGACAAGTCTGATTTGATACAAGTTTTATGAATGGATAGGTTTCAATTATATGCTGAACTGTATATACTCTGAGGATAGTGCTATAGGCATGTGTTTTCAACATCTAGATTTTCTGTTATGCATTTAAATGGAGTCGAGATTCACAATTTGTATGCAATAATTGTTTGTATCCCACCAATTTCATGGGACTGAAAAAAAGGGTCATGTCAAACTTATTTATGGCAGATTGTGAACATCCTAGACAATTGAGTTGCTTTTTGAGTTCTATTCGAGATGGTGAAATAAGCCGGGGAAATTATTGATTTTTATCTTTTAATACCTGTGTATACAGGCCGTGGCCGTGGAAGGGGAACTCGTGGAAGAGGCCGTAGTTACAGATCAAATGGACCGGTCCAGGCAACCGCATAGGTTGCATCATGCATTCCTGAAAGATTGTGGTTCGATTCTGATATTCGCTTCCTCCATGTTTTACTATCGTCCTTTGCTATTTTCTGTGTTACTCAAATGATGTTGTGGCTAGGCTCTGCTTGTGTAACCATTTTAGACTTGATAGAGATTAGGTTCTTGTGGCCATTCTTTCTTTGTTGTAGAGATAGGTGATTGACATGTTAATTTTGACTGAGCAGCACATTCTTTTATTCTAATTACTAAGCACCAAGAATGTCAGTTAATGTTTATTATTTTGCTGGGGATGGCTTTTCATTGTCCCTGGATTGTGGTTTTATAATTACTGAGGACCGAGAAATGAACAGGGGACTGAGGTGAGGTGTTTAGCTTTTGCCTCATATTCTATCAGAATCTGATACGACCAAGTCTGTTCTAAAACTTAATGGGCCTGTCTGATCCAGTTCGATCACAAACTGAAAGCTGTTTCCAAATGAATACAAGGAAGAGAGAAAAAGGAGTAAACATTCACGGTTCTTCCCAACCCACGCAAGAGGTTGGTGCATTGTGTGCATATCTTTGCACGTATTCGGATTAAACGTACGAGTGCAAGGCACTGCGTCACAAGTGTACATGTAAGTAGTGATATCCTGTGGAAATAGAGCTATGTTTTCACATAATGATATTATCGAATTATGAAGTATGTGATCTGAATGTGTAGCCTGTCCATTGTCTCGGTTCTCTACGTTGGAATTTAGCACTGATCACTTGTGAATGTGGCTGAACCAAGAAATTCTTTGCTTTTTGTTTGTTTTTGGGGAGTAAGTCGCTTTGCATTTCAAACTACTGAAAGAGCACCAATTCCATTACAAATCCTGCAGACATTATTATGCCCAATATGCCCGAGCAGGCTGTATATAACTATGATTGCGTTCGGTCGTCCGGATATTTTTGCTAGATAGGATAATGTCGAATAGGATATAATTTTGAATATCTCACCCAATATTTGTTGACGTCTGGATATAGTGTGGATTTAAATAAATATTATCAATTGAGTGTTTGATTTGCGGGATTTAAATTAAAAATAAACTATGAAAGTCATAAAAACTATTCAACACCCCTCTTCCTCGTGACCTCGAGAAATTCGATGAGCACGCCCTCTCTTGCGACATCCCTTTCGCTGCCCTCGACCAACTCATTGGGATTTTGCCCCACTCTAACTTTGACTTCGCTGTTGCGAGACGCTCCCAAGTTCAAGTTCTCTGCCGGTCTTGCCATCTTCGCCGTCGACGCCTTCCTCTTCTGCGGTGAATCCATCCCCTTGGACGAGTGCGAATACCAAGTTGGATGTCAGTTCCCTGTACTGTGCTCTGACTTGTTTGGCCGTCTCAACAGTTTCTGCTGAGATGGTTCACAGATTCGATTTTCGAGCGAGCAGCTCTTTCGATCTAACTTGCTCCAAGTGACGCGGTTGAGAAGCTTTGTTGCCTCGACTACCGCCTCCGTCGGATCATCTTCTTTGCACAGGAGGCGTGAGGCTTTGATTGGGATCACCAAGTTCCCAAATTGGATGGAGTTGAGCAACATAAGGAAGAGACAGGGTCGGCGAGCTCTGGCATCGCTTTTCCTAGCAGCCGATGGTATGAAGCAGGTCGTCACTAGTGGGAGGAGCGGTGGCCATTGGAGTATGCTCAGGCTATTGCGGTGTAGGTCCCACCTCGTAACGTGTTGGCGAAGCATTCTTTGGGTTGCATTCAGCTCACGCGACGCCTTGGTTTTTAGTTTTTCAAATTTCACATATCTTATCTAGGTTTGTCCGACCTCCTAGGTGGGATTTTTTTATTTGGACTATATCCGAGCTATATCCGGTCATATTCGGATTTCGAGTCATTTCAAACACAGGATAGGATAAAAGTTATCCTATCCAGAGTTTTATCTGGTTCACCAAACACAGCCAATGCCTTTACACAAATATGTTTTTATGGAAAAGTCGTGTCTTCTATTTGAGAGCCTAATTTGATTCGAAATGAAAAACGTGACTGTAGAAGAAGCGATTAGTTGAGCTGGTAATGGTGTTAGAATTCTTTAATCTTAAGCAAGAACCTTCCATACCTAGGTGAGATATGAAGCTTACCAATCAAGGCAAATCCACAACAATTTACAGTAATAAAAATGTAAGCAAAAAGGGAGGATTCAAAGAGAATTATTACATCGACATTTATGTGGAAACCCTTTCTCTGTGGATAAGGAAAAGCCACGGAGCACAGTCCACTAACCAACTTCAGTCGAGAGTACAAGTAGGTTCAACCATTCCAAGAACTACAAACAGAAAAAAGACTAGCAAGGAGCTTTCTTAGAAACAGACACACTACAAGATCACGGACTTAGGCGTAGAGCACGCACCCGCTTAACCATCAATCTCCCACTGTAGGCCCCTAAGGATCCGTTGTTAGTGGATCCCGTACCCGACCAACGATCTCAACAAGCACCAATACCAAGCCTTTACCAGATAATGCTTGACATTTGCAAGGGTGTTGGTCATCATATCCGAAGGATTCCAGCTCGTCGCAACCTTCACAAGCTTCATCTTCTTTTATACGAGGGCTTCTCGGAAGATACATGGCATTCGCGGCAAGGAAGATGGTACTTTGACAATCACAATACACCAAATACGCATCTCGCATCAAAACCAAAGGGGGAATAAGAAAAGATGACTAATGTATGGGCTGCTTGCTTCACATTCTCATTTCAGCAAATGCCGAGTCCATTTGTCTCTAGAGTGTGCTTTAAATCGCATCCTTTGTTTCGTGAATGGAAATGCCAAAGACAAAGACTCAGAAGCAATTAGTTACTTTTCGGTCGGAAAATGAGGCTCAAGGCCTAATGATATTGCATTACAATGCTTCTCTGGAGGCACACCAGCTTGGTCCCAACAGTCAATGCAATCAACTATGCTACCTAATTCCCTGTCTTCATCAGAACTTACAATAAAATTAGCTAACCACTGATTATCCTCTCTATGAACAGGTGAAAAATTGAATAGCTCAAAATGGAGATCTGTGGTTCGATTGTCTTCATGTTTTAGTGTTGTGCAGATCTTTGTGCACCATTTACCAGGTAATCCAACATCAGGCACATCAGGCACATCAGGCTGAATGCTGCATCTGCTGAGCTTTCAGTCCCTTTTGTTTAGCGATGGGAGCGACAGTCAGATGTCCGAAGACGCCACATGTGCCATTTGGACTGCTCATGTCTATATCACTTGTTCATGTTGCTGAGAACCCGAGACTGGACTTGGCGAACTCCTAGGCCTTCTGTGATGGAGCAATCGAAGCCACTTCCGAGTCTTGCAAAAGTTGGATGGCGTCAAAGGAATCTGGAGACATTCACAACTACCAGCGAGGCTGAAATGGATATTCAGCTACAGGATTTGTGTCTTGTCTCATCTCAACGTGCATAATGAAGTTGTTGGAAGCACTGTGACTTCGGTTCGATGCCCGGAAGGAGGAAATCGCTTACGAGACACACAAGGCAATAGCAGGAACAAGAACTCGCGAATCATATCAAAGGAGGAGGATGGCGACAAAGTGGGAATTCTGAGTTTGCCTTTAGGTTATGTAAGTGCTCAAAGCCTCTTTTTTACCTCCACACACTCTAGTTCCCCTTGTTGTATATGGTGCTTTGATCTAGGACCATACAAATACTACTACGCCGATGCAAGTCGTATCTCACAAAACTTCTTTTTAAGCCAAAACTTGTAGTTTAGGGTTACTTTTCCTACGTTTCTTTGTTTATTGTCCATAAACATTGGAAGGAATGGAGACTAGCAGCGGATTGGTTAACTCATCCTAGTCCATGTCCTTTATTTCGTGTACGGTAACACAAGGTACGCCTCTTAGTGTTTGTCTTGGCATAGCATACTTCATGAAGAGGTTCTCTCTCTCTCTGGAATTTATTTTTAATTGGATTGGGTGGGAAAAGCATGTGCTGGAATGTGGAATTGGAGTTCTATTGGAAGCAGCACATTCCAAATCATGCAATTACAAGCAACGAATCTGATGATAGACCCTTTTTAAATCAGCTCCACAAATGCCTGGTCAACCATTACCATTTCTTGTTCACTTATATTAATCTCTCTGATCACATGGATAATATGCCCCAGAGATCAATTTGGGCCCTGTACCGACCCTGATCCTCGAGTCCTCCTCATTTATCGTTGAGGATATGCCACTAGCTCGTGCCGATGAATGCGGTAATCATATGGTTGCAGATTCTTTCTCTCATTTATTTAGGTGACGGTGATGGTTTTCCTGGAACTTGGCTTATAAACAATCTGTGAACTAGGAAAATGCTTCATAGCACCAAGGAATTATTGGACGGACTCGGCGACCGAGTGTACATAATGCATCTATCGACCAACCAATAATACAAATGAATGCCTCCACAAGATGTCCTTCATTGATTGAGCTGAACTAAACGCGGTCTTATTTGGTGGATTGGTGTGCGACTTTGTAGTTGATTCTCTAGCAATTCTATGAAAGATTCATGGCCCGAAAAAGGAAAAGAGTAAACCGGCTTCTCTTCTGGTTTGATTGACCGAAAGTTGTCCAAACTGAACTAACCAGAAATTCCGAATTCCTTCCTTGAAACGTCAAGAGCCTTCGCGAATACAAGGCGAGACGGCGCCTCAACAAACGCTGGACCTGCATGTACTGTTTGGCGGGTTCTTCATCGACCTGTTTTCTCAATGTTCTTCATCGACCCTGTTTTCATGTGGACCAAATTAAACCTATTTGCAAATGGCGAAAACGTAATAGCCACTCAAGGGCATTCCATTCCTTTTCAAACTGGGTCATGTGCAGAAGACAAGAATGAGGGGGTCTTGCTTCACCCATGTGCACACGAGTTGCAAAATAAGAAACTCCCCACCTCCCTCTCTCTCTCTCTCTCTCTCTCTCTCTCTCTCAAAAGTCAAATCCATTTTAAAGATGCCCTTTAGTCTTCAAATAGCAACAACCAGATGCATTATTAAATGAAAATCCCTCAAAATCATGAACAATTGGAATGGTGGTGGTGGTGGCCGGTTTCGATCTATTCACGGCTCTTACGTTGCGGAGAAACTGCATGTGGGACTTATGAAAGAGAACGTGGGAGCAATTGAATGAGGCCTCTGAGATCTTCGGACTTTGCTGAGAATATCACCCAATTGATTAAAGAAGTTCTTATTCTTAAAAAATTTTCCATGTCTGAAGAGATCACATGTGAAGGTGGTTGTGTCATGTAGGAGACAATCCAGTCTCTTATTTAAAGTGCGGCACTTCAGGGTCTTTGCCCAAGCCAAGCAGCTCAGACACATCTCTCCCCCCATCACATTGTCATTCTCAAACCTCAATCTCCTCCAATTCTCTCTCTCTCTCTCTTTCAGATGGAGATGTCCAGTTTCGCTCCATTCATTGTGCTTGTGTGGTTTCATTTTGCTGTGAGCGCCAATGCATTCACTGCTTCAGGATGGAACAAAGCTCATGCCACCTTTTACGGTGGAAGCGACGCCTCTGGAACCATGGGTAAGTCTAAAATTGTTACTTGTTCTCTCTTGTTGGAACGACGGACCGGTTAGTCCTGAAACCTTTCGATACAGATCCTAGATTAGGTAACGGGATCAACGAACTTGATTTCAAGAATGCTTTGGCCTCTGTAGGCTCATTGTTAACTACTTGTAGGGTATAGAATGAGGCGATCTTTGTTTAGTAAGACAATTTCCTGATACCCAATTCGCAAAGATTTTAGGGTTCTCGAGTTTGACATAAGTCAGTGATGTGCAGGAGGAGCTTGTGGCTATGGGGACTTGTACTCGCAGGGGTACGGCACCCGAACCGCCGCGTTGAGCACCGCGTTGTTCAACGACGGCGCTTCCTGTGGGCAGTGCTTCAAGATCGTCTGTGACTACCGATCTGACTCCAGGTGGTGCATCAAAGGAGCTTCCATCACGATCACCGCGACCAATTTCTGCCCCCCGAACTACGATCTCCCTAATGACAATGGTGGGTGGTGCAACCCTCCCCTCCAGCATTTCGACATGGCTCAGCCCGCTTGGGAAAAGATCGGCATCTACAGGGGAGGAATCATACCCGTCCTGTACCAAAGGTCTGTAATCTAAGCTTTCTTTGGTATATTTTTCGGTCCACCCCGTGATCGACTTAACCTACCACCTCACATCACAACTATCTTAAATTGATTATCTGCTCTGGGACTAAGTCATAGGTGGGTCATAATCTTTGGCAGGGTTCCATGCAAGAAACATGGTGGAGTGAGGTTCACCGTCAACGGGAGAGACTACTTTGAGCTGGTCCTCATAAGCAATGTTGCCGGAGCCGGGGCGATCAAGTCCGTGTCGATCAAAGGTTCGAAGACGGGATGGATGACCATGTCAAGGAACTGGGGGGCTAATTGGCAGTCGAATATGTACCTCAATGGCCAATCTCTGTCCTTTCAGGTCACAACCGAAGATGGAGTGACTAAGATTTTCACAGACATTGTGTCATCAAACTGGGCATTTGGCCAAACCTTCTCTAGCTCGGTTCAATTCTAGTTGAATTTGAGAGAGGCTTTGGAGTTTCCCGGTGATCGATTGGACCGGCCGAGGCGTGCTTTATTTATTTTCACAAAGAGCAGCCCGCCACATTTTTAGTTTTGAATTACAAAGACGAGGAAGCGAAATGGATCCGTGAACTCAAGGCTCTCCAAATTATCAGTAATTGTTGAGCCAAAGTATAGAGCAAAGGTTTTGACATTAAACGTACTCTGTAATCATCAACTTGTGAAGGTTTGAGGTTTGATGAATGTGATTTGTTGCTGCACTGTAATAAGAAGCTCGGTCGAAATGGCATATATATAATTAGCCTTAGCTTTCGAATTCAGATGCTTGTACAGTTATAATATATGTATTGCTAATAAAGTCAGCCAAATATTACTCCATTCTGTTATAGCAGGAGTATATGGTGTCGGCGATTTATACATTTCCTTTCTCTCCTTGTATATCTACGCTACTCTCTTTTTATTTTCGTAATAAGCCGTGCAACAAAAACTAAAAATAGTAATGACGCAAAAATTGGAGGGTTAATATGTAAGCATGCGTTTGCTGCTACAATGCGGAGGATACGGCAGAGGAAGCAGATCCCTTTCCAACTCCCGTCCCAACTATGTCATCTTACTAGGGGTGAGCAAAAGAACCAGACCGAACCAATTGATTCTGGGCGGTTTCTGATTTCAAGTGTGGACTCGAACTGGACCAATTTTTTTTTTTTTGGGGTGAGATTTTCCATTAATTGTTTAAGTTCAATTTCTAGTAATTTTAATTTAAAACTAGTGTTGAGAGATCATCTATACTTATTGCTGTTTTGTTTGGGAGAATTACCAAAAAAGCCTTAAACCTATTGCAATTGTGTCAATTCAATCATAATTTTTTTTTGGCCAATTGAGTCCTAAGCCTTTTGCATTTGTGCCAATTCAGTCTATCAAACTAATTTTGGTTGACTGGCGCTGATGTTGACAATTTTTAAAATATTTTGATATTTTTTCAAAATTTTCATTTATTTTTTTTCTTCCCTTCCTTCTTCCTTCAGCCGACCGCTTCCAGCAACTAGCTGGAGGAAGAAGAAAGGGGAAAAAAATGAAAGAGAAAGTAAAAAAAAAAAGGAAAAGTAAAAGAAAAAAGATAAAATTCAAAAAATATTAAAATATTATTAAAAATTGGCTACATTAACGCGGCTGTGCCATGTCAGCGCTGACTAGCCAACATTGGTCAAATGGACTAAATTGGTGCAATTGCAAAATATTTAGGACTCAATTGGTAAAAAAAAAAGTTTAGGATGGGATTGGCACAATTGCAATATGTTTAAGACTTTTTTTTTTGATAATTTTCCTTGTTTTATTTTCAAGGGGTTAGAATTTGGAGTGGTCTTTGGATAAATGTTAAAGTTCAAAGTTATATGGCTCGTGGATCCTTTGTAAACTTGGTTCTAGATTCAAAGCTTGAGAAGTTGATTTATTTCAATGGCTCATGAGTTCTCAAGCCATTTTACAGGATCTTGTTATTCTTGAGAATAGGAGATTTGTGTACATTATCCTTGGTTGATTTATTTTGCTTGCTTGCTTGCTCTTGCGAACTTGTGGCACACTCTATTCATGTGTGATATGTGATGTCGATTGTGGATTCATTTGAAGTGAAACTTGTGAACTTTGTGGCAAACTTTTGTAGCAATTGTTATGATTGGCAAACTTTGTGGCAAACTCACAAACTTGGTTCTTAATGATCACTATAGCTTTGTTTGTTAAGATGATCATCATGTTTAGCTAATCACAAGCTTATTTTGTTAACATCACTTGTGTAGTAGTTTAGACCTATGTTATACCGATACCGACACGCGACATGCAACACGACACACCGACACGTAATTTCTCAAAAATAAAAAATTTTGACACGTATTTTAAATATATATTTTTATATATACATGATAAATTATTAAAAAAAAAGTGTTGCAATAGACTTATGAGCCATGAAAGTGATGTCAAATGCTTACTTTTAAAAATCATGTCAAGCACCATAGTAATCCAGCAAAGAAAAAGCATACAAAAGGGCACTTCACCAAAAGCAAGAGAAAAGGTTTGCCCGAGTATATGGTCAATTGGATATAGATGAGGTGAGACTTGTTGGGGTGTGGTTCATACTCCATATCGAGAAAAGCTAGAGGGCTTTTTTAATTTAAGTCTATGTTTTCTATTAGTAGTTTGGGTTTGAGCTCATGAATAGCTACTGCTTATATATACTCTCTTTCTCTTGTAATTGAGTGATATAACGAGATGTGTGAGATGCTAATTATAGTGGAATTCTCTGCTGGACGTAACTCTAGTTTAAGGGTGAACCAGGATAAAACCTTGCGTCTTAATTTCTTTCTCTTGACTTTTACTCTTTTTTGTGTGATTGTACGTCGATACCTAATGGGACTCGCCAAAAGAACAAAACGATCAAACTAAAGTAGAATCCATCTACAAAAAAGCAAAATATTATCTCTATTGCAAATAAGCAAGTGGAGCTCAATGCGTGACATGTCACTCTTGCTGCTCCTCAGTTTATCTTACTCCAATCTAGAGCAGGATATAAAAAACTCACATTTTTTTTTATCGAAAAAAAAAAGCTGGGACACGCGTGTCCGAGAGTCGGACATGTGGTCAACTCTCGGACACGCGTCTGACATGGACATGTGCACAATATGCACGTGTCTGTGTAATATAAGTTTAGACTATGCAACAACACTTACAGTTTTACAAGGAATAGGGAAAAAAGAGAGAATATGGCCATTTCTTGGTCCCACTAGGGAACCGCTCAAACCGATTGGTCCAGTTTCTGGGTGGATCTAGGTTTAGGTGGGCCGATTCTCGGTTCCACAAATTGGGAATCAGCTCTTTTGGTGCTATTCCTAATTCTAGGATCGAAAGCTGCCTACCTTGGAACCGATTACCTCTATGGCATATTACATAAAGTAGACGTGTCTTTTCAAAAAATTTATATCCAAAGAAATTTACTAATGAAATTTTCCTTTTAGTTCTCCATCTTAATTAATTTTTTCATTAATTTTCTTTTTCAAAGGCGAGAATTGTGAAAAGAAAAAGCTACTTAAATTGATTTACGAAATGCATGGGACGCAAGCAATAGGGGTGAGCATCGTGGACCGCCCAGATTAGCCGGTTTGGTCCGGTTCCTGAGGATATCGGTCCGGTTCTTGATTCCTAAAAGTGGAACCAATGTCAGGGCTGTCCGATTCCCGGTTCCAGAGGAAATTGGACCGATCGAATTGGACTATATGTATAGATTTTATTTCTTAAACCTAAACGTAGGTCACATGTGTCGTCACTCGTGCACGCCTCCACGCCTCCTTTCCCAGGGAATAAAATTGAGTTATTCGGACCGCCCGGACGATAGGAGTGATAACTAAGACTCATCACGCAACGAATCTACACATAATCACATTAGCCATCCAGCATGTAAGTTTGTTCTCTTGTATCAAATGTCGTACTTCATAATATTCTAACCACATAATTATACAGTTAGATTAAAATTAGAGTCAACTAGTATGTTAAAAACTGCTCTAATTAGAATTAAAATTTGAGCCATCCAGCATGTAAGTTTCTTTGTTGTTGAAAATTTATGTTTATTAAAACCACTTCTCTTCTCTTGTATATTCAACTTATATGAACGCAATTTTTCTAGAGTTATAACAATGACAACAATCAGAAGATTGAAATAGAAATATCACTTGAAAATAATATAAATCATTCGGAAGATAATTGAATATAATGGAATCATTTACATTATCACATGCTGGACGCAATCCATAGTCATTTATATTGATCAATTGTTAATTTTCTTGAATTTTCCTAACCAGTCTCCATGGTCCGGCGTCGCGTACGGGAGCTGCTAATAGTATTGTGGGTTGAGCCCATTAGGTCCATCCCATTTGGGCCTCTTACATTCCTTTTTCATTGGGCCACAAAACAACAATTCTCATTAAGCTCACACATTTAAGTCACTTAACTACGCTTACTAATAAAAAAAAGTTGTTTAAATACAGCTTGATGATAGTCAGTTCTGTCGCAGGAACAATTCTATATATGTTGATTCAGCAGATCCAAATCAACATTATAATTATCATCAAAGTATGTGAAAATGTAACTTCGGACAAGAAAGATTTCGCATGTAGTTTTAGTAAAGTGAGACGTGTATCTTGGACAACCTTCATTTTCGGCAAGTGGGCTATAACATATGTCAAGTCAAAGTTTAGAAAGCAAATTCATTATAAGTTGAAAATGCAACTTCCGAGTAGGTTTGAAGTGACGAGGCATGCCTAGGATTCGTCCTCAAGACCACATCATATGTCAAGTGGCTCCTCCGATGAGAACTGTTTACTGTTGCATTATTAGGTCATAAGAACATAGTTGACTCACCTAATGCTCAGAATCTTGTCCATTCTATCCAATAATTCTTTAGAAATGTCGGTGGATTAGTTATTTAAATTTCTGGGAATAGTATTATTCTGTCATATAGTGGTTGGATGCAGATGGAATGATGGATCCAACGGATGAGCGTGAGTACTTTCAACTGATTAAGCCAAGATAATGCATCGAAGACTAAAACAAAGATAATTTTATAAAGGGTGTGGTGCGTACTTGAAGAATGCCCGAGACAAAAGATTCCGGTTAGCCACTTAAAGCGTTTGACCCGATGAACAGTTTTATGGTCATTTGTACTGTTCATGGTTGCATAACCGATTGATTACATTGCTTAACTCATCCTACTCGTATGTTTTCAAGGGTCGCTAACTTTTAACCATGATTGACTTATGTTTTCATGTGTCACTGGCACGTGGCGTTATTCGATACGTACAAAATATGATATCCACCTTGGATGGACTCCAACTTAATGAGCTAGCCGAACAAGGAACAACTAATTGACCCGGATTACATTGCCCCAAAATGCCTGTAGTCGTTGGACCCTACCCACCAAACGTTATTCTCAATGTCTCTCTTATATCAAAGCTTTTGCAGGGTCTACTTCTTTGCTAACGCACTTGCTTTTGCAAGGTCTAATTCTTCTTTTATGAACTTTGGCATCTCTTTACTTGGTTTGAAATCAACCCCAAAATTAGAAGAAGAAAGGTGGATGAAAGTGACTTATCACACTATCAGCCGCATATGGCCTCTAAATCTAATATCGTATGCCCAGAAGGTGAAAATGAGAATAATGGTAATTACTATTAATTGTGACTTGAATTCGCAATTAACTGACCTCGACTCGATTAGGTTTCAAATTGAGCTGTAAAGTTACCCGGCTGATGACAACACTTGCATTTTGTCCGTGTGCACAAGCCTGGAAATCCGAAGGATTGAACCCAGACGCCCACAGCGACTGATAAGCTAGATTCCACACTTGTGCTTAGAATGTCCAGCCATTTTGTTCTGGATATCGAGATGATGGAACGAAAGGATCTGTGGCTGATAGCCGGGCATCTAGCCAGTTTGGGGCCGAGCAGTCTGCCTCGGAAAATTATAAAGGCCACGCATTCGACCAGGACGCCAGGTTCCACCATCAGTCCAGACTTTCATTTCTTTAAACATCTGTTTAGACACAGGATCAAAAGACTATTCATTTCCCTCCAGATCGACAAGTTGACATAGTTGTTGAGTATAGAACAATAGTTATCAAATGTGACATTGAGTTGTCGTTTTATGCAATCATTTTGCTTCAAAGAACACTACTCCAGTAGCCAACAGTGGTTCTTGATCACCAAATTTGCCAACTAACCCTATCTTGTCTCCAATTAACAACCTCAATTTGTGTGTCGCGTGACCCCTGTTAACATCACTGTATAAATACCATTGTCATGTCCCTCATGATTCACGAGAAAGCACTAGTCCTGTGTGACTTACAAAATCTACTCTCAGAGAAAGCTCCAAATATGGCATCCCTAGTCGCTCTCGTCTCTGCTCTTCTCATCCTTCAAATTCTCTCTCCTGTCGAAGCACTAAGCACAAACTACTATGACCGCACTTGCCCACAGCTCGAGGCTACGGTCACAGCTGCTGTCAAGGGAGCCATGATGAATGACAAAACTGTTCCAGCTGCCCTCTTGAGGATGCACTTCCACGACTGCTTCATTAGAGTATACCAATTTCTCTTGCTCTGCTTCTTAACCTTAGTCTTTCTTGCCATCTTTCTATAGTAAAACCTATCTCATACGGATTACCTGATTCTTATGGTTAGTTGGATATTCTATGGATCCGGATTGATCCACCTAATTACGGCAGAGTTCCATGTCATAAAACAATGTATTTTACACCATAGATCATCACTTCCTTGTGTATAGCTTAAGTTATTTAGGGGAACTTCTCTCATAGATTATAGTGGTCAAATTGGAGCAATATTAATGTATGTTGGCTTCGGTATGAAAATTAGGCGTGTGATGGTTCTGTGCTGCTGAACTCAACGAAAGGCAACACAGCAGAGAAAGATGGACCTCCCAATATTTCGCTGCATGCATTCTACGTGATCGACAATGCGAAGAAGGCAGTGGAAGCACTGTGCCCTGGTGTCGTCTCCTGTGCGGACATCTTGGCTCTTGCTGCTCGCGATGCTGTCTCTCTGGTTCGTCCTCATAATTAGAATATGTCAATTTATTGATTTGTGGTTCAATAATGCAAGAGCAAAAATAAAAAATAAAAAATAAAAAATAAAAAATTCCAACTTATGATGAAATTGCTTATGATGGGTTATGATAGTCTATCTTTATATTCCATGTGATGTGTCTGGTATATAGTCTGGAGGACCCACTTGGAATGTGCCAAAAGGGAGGCTAGATGGAAGAACATCAATGGCAAATGACACCAGGCAATTACCAGCTCCCACCTTCAACATCTCTCAACTCCGACAAAGCTTCACCCAGAGAGGCCTTTCCATAAAAGATTTAGTGGCTCTATCCGGTAAGACATTACACACAAACGTTTGGGAAAGCTTAAAAAAAAAATTAAAGGTTTGAATGTGTCAACATTTTCGCCAAGATTTGATTGTGATTTCAGCTATGAAAAAGGTAAAATTGCATACTTTGCACTATCCACTCACAGAATATACTTTATGACATGACCACTTAGTTTCTTACCACATCATCACACGACGTGATTTTGCAATATTTATTGGTTTGCTTATTATACCGCGTAAGCGCTAAGCCGTGTAATCATCACGTATAATTACTTTTATCGCATGCATGCAGGAGGCCACACACTGGGATTTGCTCACTGCTCGTCATTCCAAAACAGGATCCACAACTTCAGCCCCGCCACCGACGTCGACCCATCTCTGAACTCGTCCTTCGCGGCAAACCTTCGCAACGTGTGCCCGTTGCACAACACGGTGAAGAACGCGGGATCGACAATGGACTCGACATCCACTGCCTTCGACAACGTCTACTTCAAGATGCTCCTTCGGGGCCAGAGCATCTTCTCTTCGGATCAAGCCCTTCTCACGACCACACAGACCAAGGCCTTGGTCTCCAAGTTCGCGGGCTCGCAGCAGGAGTTCAATAAGGCCTTCGTCAAGTCCATGATCAAGATGAGCAGCTTGACCGGTGGCCAAGAGATTAGGCTCGACTGTAAAGTGGTTCGTTAGATACGTGTTATTTTAATTTAGTG
The DNA here is from genome assembly GCA_001662345.2 of Metrosideros polymorpha var. glaberrima. Lineage (NCBI taxonomy): Eukaryota > Viridiplantae > Streptophyta > Magnoliopsida > Myrtales > Myrtaceae > Metrosideros > Metrosideros polymorpha. Next base: position 9,987,294 of record BCNH02000006.1, on the reverse strand, counting down.
TACTCGAGAGAGAGAGAGAGAGAGAGAGAGAGATTCATTCATAAGAAAGAAGGAAGAATTTTATTTGGAGAAAATAAGGTGGGGTTTATTAATGTGGGTATGTCAATGTGTGATTAATTTGGATTAGGCTCTTGCTGTTGTGTCTTCCACCATTGAAGTGAATGGTGACCAACGGAGATGGAGCTAATAAGAAATGTTGTAAATAAGTTGTTATAGCTTGGTTGTTGAGATTCACATGTGATCTGTAGGTATTGCATTTGCATTTTCCCAATCATGTTTATGAAGGGTGTTGTGCTCAATTATTGTGGTCTTTCTGTCCGTTAGTTGAGAAAGTATTTTTTTATCATACTATTAAGAAAGGTGATTGGTTATTATTTGATTAGGTAATCTGTGTGTCACGGGAAACGCTAAGACTTTTCTTGAACTTAAAATATTACAAAATTAGATCAACGAAACATGGTGTATCCATGATAGAAATATTTTACACGGTGCAGTAGGACCATGTCCAAACCTAAACTATATCATTAAGAAGAAGAAATATTACGTTATATCATCCTAAAATTTTGTCCAAGAAAAAAAGCTTATTCTATTAATTGTAATTATTTTTCTGTGATTAACGCAATAATTTGCTGACTTCCATGGGTTAAATCCGGGCTTCCTCAAATGAGCCCATCATGTAATAGCTCAGCCTAGCGGAAGTAGAGATCTTTCTATCCTTTCCGTCCTGTCATAGACAATTTTGGAAAAATTTCACTTACGGGCTTAAAAAGACTTCATTTACTCAAATAAGAGTCTAAAGTGGTCATTGTTTCAAATAAGGGCATGAAGTGACTAAATCGCCTCAAATAAGGGCTTGGCCGGTCGGCGACTATTCTGACCATTGAAGAAGGGATATTTTACTTCAAAAATTAAATATATCTTTTTTAATTGTTGATTGTTTTTCCTTTCCTTTCCTTTTTCCTTTTTCTATTATCTCTCTTCCCTCCCTTGGCCATTTTCGTCGATGGCTGGTGGCCTGCCTCTAGGGAGGGTCACCCTCACTTGGGTTAGGCTGGCGAGGGCGAGGGTCGCTCGCGCCGGTGCCTGGCCTCGCTATCCTTGGCGATGGCGGCCCTCGATGCCGTTTACCTCCATCGGCCATCGTCGAGGTCTGGCCAATGCCAGCGGAGTGAAGAGGAAAAAAAGTTAAAAGAAAAAGAAAAAGAAAAGGAAAAAAGGAAAAAAAAAAGTAGATGATAAAAATGCCTTTTGGCTAGCAAGGCTAGGCCATTTTTTTATACTGATATAGCCACTTCAGGTCCTTATTTGAAATAAAATTCATTTCAAACCTTTATTTGAAACAAAGTCCAATTTAAGCATTTATTTGAGAAAATGAGGGCACTTCAAGCCCTTATTTAGAATTTTCCCGACAATTCTTATGAGCTAGTAATACAATAAATCATTGCTTGCACAAGATTGCATGACAAGTAGTTTGCTCCCCTAAAAGGGAAGGAGGATTAGCATCGCTTGATTTGAATATATGGAACAAAGTATTGTTAGGTCGCATGTTGTGGAATCTCATCAATCGTCCATTCTCTTCCTTTTGGAGTATATGGATTTACAACACCAAATGCAGAGGCAACCCGTTCTAATGTCGGTAACCCTAAGCTCAATGGATAGTTGTTGAGATACATATGACAAGCTTCGAAAAGTGGGACCTCCTGTGGAGTGGTACAACCTAATATGGACAAGCACCATTAGCAAACACAATTTTATTTGTTGGCTAATGCATAGAGATAGACTATCGATAGTTGAGATTGTCGCACAATAAATACCTTTAGTTGATATCCAATGCAATTGCTGCTAGGCTGGTATAGAAGACAAATCCCATTTGTTCTTCTAGTGTGAGTGGATAAGCAACATATGGCGTTGCATCCTAGCACAACATGAGATTAGACGCCCTTTAGGAGGATGGAACGAGAAACTCCAATGGATAATTATGGCAATAAAAGGCAAAGACTTGGTGGCCAGACTCCTCAAGTTATCCTTCTTAGCAACCATTTATTGCATTTTGATAGAGTGCAATATGAGACGGTTTCATGATAAGTCAACTGACTTTCATATTATTTTAGCTAAGGTGCGTAAAGGTCGAGTTTCACTCTATCAAAAAATCAGACCTTCCAAGATAAATGCTGTATTGGATGCTATATGGAGACTTCCTACCTCCATCTTTTTGAATTATTAGCTCTATTTGTAATGCTGGAGGATGCCCTTAAGTTGTTGTACTTCTTCTACTTTATAATATTACAATTTTCACCAATAAAAGAAATTGACAATAGAGTCAACGATTTCATGGTAAAATTGATTGCATAGTAGAATTGGAATGTACCCAACTAAGAACAGTTCCATATTTTTGGACTCAAGACTCTAATCAAGTCACCCTAGAATTGTTTTAGAACCGTATCGGAACCGAGCCTTTTTTTCTTTTCCAGTATATTAAACGGCTTACCCTGTACTCAGTAATATTGAGTAATCCATAAACTAGAGTGGTCAATTTTTACTCCTTTAGTCTATTAAGAGATTGAAGGATGAAGCTTAAAAAGAACAAAAAAATTATTGGATTAAAGTTCAAAGATAATTTATGTCACACCCCAAAATATAAGAATGGGGATGATATGACCGTCTTTACACCCGAAGGTTGCAGCCTCAAATAGACCAATAACTTGTTATCTATAAATACATATACCAATTGGTTGTACATCAGAGTTTCTATAATCTAACAAAAGAATATTTATACTTCCAACTTAACTAAACCCAACAAATGTCATCTTAGACATATATACAACTCCATCAAATTATACCCAAAATCCAATTCCCAAAAGTCTTCGTCGATAGAGGTCTTATAATATCGGTCACTAACCGAGGAACCTAAAAAGATTTAGAAGGAATGGGATAAGCAACCCCGGCTTAGTAAGTAGTACATCTACTCTAAGCAAATAGAGTAATCACTATGCACATTTACTAAACCATACCGAAACTCATTTATTTAAATTCACAATATATAGCATATGTACGAGGTCAAAGACGAGTTTTATCTTTTCAACAAAACTTTATACTTAACAAAAATACTCTTTCAATCCATAACCACAAATTAAGCATCAATGGATTAAGTCCATTGATCAATCTCAGATCACACCTCAATAATCAATTTCATGCTTAATATCCAACTCAAGGCTCTAGAGATGGCTTCCACGAAACTTACATTATTATGTAGCACTTGGTCATTGACCAACGTATTTCAATAGTACAAGGCCTTAGAGATGGCTTTCATGAGACTTGCGTCGATGTGTAACACTTAGCCATTGACTAACACATATCAATAGTACAAGGCCCTAGAAATGGCTTCCACGAAACTCGTGTCACCATGTAGCACTTAGCCATTGACAAAGGCCCTAGAGTTGGCTCCCACGAAACTCGCATCACTATATAGCACTTAGTCCTTAACTAATCTGTATTACGATTGGTTTCACCAACCAAAATATATAGTCTTTCACAAATCAATTATTTCCATAAAACCAATCCACAATCAATATCACCAATTGATTTAACAAAACACAATGCATAATCTTTTTCAACTTCGTTCATCAAACAAAATACATTTCACAAGATATTTCTCATATCATTTCGGAATTCTTTAAAAATCAAATTCACAAATCGATATGTAAAACCTTTCGCAACGCCTTTCATATAATGTTTCTCAAACCATTTTAGAACTCATTTTATAAATCATTTCGCAATGCAATACATACATACATATATATAAACTTTCACAAACCTTCCATAAAAAGTTTCTCAAACCCTTCTCAAATAACCAAAGAGTAGGAAATGCCCGTTTCATATTTCTAAGCAATAAAAATGCTATTTCATAACTTATGATATATTACTTTTGTGGCATTATTGACAGAAGAACATATGGAATGCCAAAAGTTATGTATATCGCTCACTTTAGTGCCAAAAGTTTCAAAATGATCACTTAAGTGTCAATTTTTTGGTTGGAATTCTTTTGATTTGGCACTTAAGTGATCGTTTTTCTCCAATTTTGGCACTTAAGTGATTGTTTAGAAACTTTTGACACTTAAGTGGTTGTTTTTTAAAAACAAATTGGCACTTAAGTGATCGTTTTGAAACTTTTAGCACTAAAGTGAGCGTCGTACACAACTTTTGGCACTCTAGGTGTCCTTCTCCCTTAATTTTGATATATGAGGTCACAAACTCGAAGAAGAGATAGCACTATTTACTTGGGAACGCCTACGATCAAACAACAAAAATTACTCAAACCGTTGAACTTGCAATCCTATCAAGTAAGCGAGGAATAATGTCAAAATCGAGTAAAATGCTACCTCAACTATGAAACGACTAAACTAAGTTTAATTGCTAACAAAACGACTCCTATGTGCTAATAAAGCTCTCTATCAAAGTGGATATTCAAAGCTATCCGCAACGCGGAACTTGAGTGCAAAACTTGCTCGCGTTATAACTCTCTCCACTGAACTCCATTTCAAGTGACCTTGGAGTCAAAAGAAAGATCCTTCCAAGTAGTAGAAGACCGATAGCTTGGCCAACCCAAAATCTAGCCAGAAATCGACGAAATTCGGTTGGAAAGCTGCTGGTCGAGTACTGTTAATTACGTGCGCACAACTTCGAAAGTTCGTTTTGGGCAAATTGTAAGTCCAAATGAAGTTTTGTAAAATCCTACAACTCCATGACACCCTAAACTATCAAAACCATATAATTTCTCAGCTTAAACTTATAAATCAAATTTCTTAGTTTTGAATTTGTGCCATAATTCTAAAAACTACTCCGATTAGAGAACAAAGGGCTTGAATCCTTACCAATATACTTAAGTGCTAAAGTTTTCGAAAAACCATCTTTTCAGTGCTAACTCTAATCTGTTTGGTCGAAAATCAGATGTGGCCTTATTATTATTATTATTAATATCTTGAGCTAACGTGGCTTGTTGAAGGTCCAGTCAACATAAAAAAGAGCTAAAACTTAAAAAATAAAAATATATTAAAAATAAAAAATACAAACTTAATTAAATAAAAAAAAAGCTAAAAATTCAACAATAAAAAAAGAGAAAGCACGACTGGCTGTGGCTAAGCCCTTTCCAGTGGCTGGCGCCATAGCCATCGGGAAGGGCTGGCAGAGGTCACCAAACCATTCTTGAAGCTCGGCGACCCTTGTTGGCCCTAGGTGAGGCCTCTACGACCCCTGGCGAGGGCCTGTTGGCCCTCATATGGGGATGGGCACAACCCTCGCTCTTTGCCAAGGGTCGTCGAGGCCTTGCCCTAGGTTGACAAGAGTCACTAGGCTTAGGGAAGGCCTATGCGACCTTCGCCGGCCCTTCTCAATGGTTGTGGTGCCAGCCATTGGTGAGGGTTTGGCTAAGCTTCTGTGACTTTTTTTTTTTGCTTGATTTTATTTTTTTTAAGTTTAATTTTTTTAAAATTTAAAAGTCCATGTGGACTAAATTTTTCAAAAAATAAGCCACGTTATATTAAAATTTTATTTATAGATGCCACAAAATCGATTTGGCCAGAATTTCTCTGATTTGGCACTTAAGTGAGCCGTTAAAATTTTTGGTAGTAAAGTGAGTGTCATACACAATTTTTGGCACTTCCAGTATTCTTCTCTCCATATTAGAAAATTTACTTGAACTAGCAAGCCTATTCAAATTAGGAACCATATGTAAATTAGGAAACAAGCCAAAATAAATTAGGAAACCTACTCAAATTAGGAAATCTATTTAAATTAAGAAGCCTATTCAAATCAGGAAACCTACTTAAATTAAGAAATCTACTCAAATTAGGAAATCTACTTAAACTAGGTAAGCTATTCAAATTAGGAAACATACTCAAAATGGGAAGCCTACTAAAGTTAGGAAACCTACTTGAACTTGGCAACCTACACTAATTAGGAAATCAACTTTAACTAGGAAATCTACTCAAATTAGGCAGCCTATTCAAATTAGGAAACCAACTTAATTTAGGATGTATACTCAAATAAGGAAAGCTACTTGAATTAGGAAGCTTATTTAAATTAAAAAACCTACTTAAACTAGAAAGCATACTCAAATTAGGAAACCTATTGGAAACAGGAACCCTATACAACTTAGGAAACCAACTTAGACTAAGAAACCTACTCAAATTGGTAAACCCACTTAAGCTAGGAAGCCTATTTAAATCCACATTAGTTGTTAGCAAAATCACTACAAGTATGAATGCAAACTCAAATCAAAACAATCCAAAGAAGACTTATCAATTACATCTATTAAGAGTCGATCAAGACGAAAAAGAAAACATGTTATAATATCAATCCAAAGCACACTAACCATGAATTGAGATCAAACACAAATGATTTATGCTTTTAAAAGAAGGTGCTCAAACAACGAATCATGCTGCATTCTTGGTTTGAAGTTGCAAACACACTTGACATGATCGACATTTGGTTCAAGTCAACGAACAATTAGTAGGCTCTTGCAATTGAATTAATCAAAAGATTGAAACAAAAAGTTCAAACTTTTACTTACAAAATACTTGAGTGGGGACCAGCTTTGAAGAATGGATTGTTTGCCTCATGGATCAAAAAATTGTTAGGGCTAACACAACAATCTAGAGTGGGGTAAACCAGTTTTTATAAAGAGACTTAAACTTTTTGTGAAATGCTTGCAAATACACTTAAGTTGAATGAGAAACAGTTGTATAGATGCTGATGTAATTTATGTAGATGGAGTGTCTAAGTCAACAACCAATTAGTAGGCTCTTGCAATTGAATTAATCAAAATATTGGAAAGAAAAAGTTAAAACTTCTACTTTCATGATCCATGAGTGAGGACTAGCTTTGAAGGACTGATTGTTTGCCTCATGGATACAAAAATTGTTAGGGCTAACACAACAATCTAGAGTGGGGTAAATAGGTTATTATAAAGAGACTTAAACTTTTTCGCAGAATGCTCGTAAATATACTTAAGTTGAATGAGAAACTATTGTGTAGATACTGGTGCATCTATATAAATGCAATAGCTTCCATCAAATTGATAATAACAGAGTTAAAGGGATAGAAGATATTGCAAATAAGTATACAGTGGTTTGATAAAATTCATATCCACTTTTCCATACCAAAATAAGGTTGGAATATACTAGTAATCTCAAGGTGTTATAGTTAGTGGAATGTGTTGCGGTAGATAACTCTACAAACACAAGAACCTCTAATAAAACTATAATTCCCTCTCTTCCCAAATTACAAAATAGGAGCAACCCTTATTGAGAATACATTAGAAATCCACAACTTCTACACACAAGAACAAAACGAAGAGGAGCATTCAAAATATCAAATGATCTTTTGAAACTCAAATCCCACGAGTAGCCATTGATTCTGCCATTTATAGAAGTAGAACGTCTCTCTGCTACTCTGATAAAGACAATTTTTGAAAAAACTCAGTTCTACTTCTGCTCAAATTCTGACATCTTTCTTACCTATCCAAATATGAAATCGCTATCAAATTCAGCAGTCCTCTTTTAGCAAATTCCAGAGCTTGGAACTTGTCACACCCCAGTTCAAGAAGAAAATGGGCAATGACATTGTCGTCCTTTCACCAAAGGACGAGGTCACAACGTAACCAAAACATACCCTGATATTGAATATATACATCCATAGATTTATATTTGATAAACAATATGTAGTTACAATATCAGAGTTTTCTATTAAACCATCCAAAAAGATATATACACTTTAAACAAAAGCTTACTCAAAAGCTCATCTAGCTATGTACATATCTAACAACTATTAAATCAATAGCTTAATATAATCATACATAACTCATACCCAAAAAGATCCCACTGTAATAAAAAGTCCTCCCAAAAGCGTCACGCTTGTGTCCTACTTATAGCTTGCTAAAGATCCTGAAAAACAAATAAGATAAAAGAGTGAGCTACCACGACCTAGTGAGTAATACATTTTTTCGAAGTAGATCAAACAATCACTATGCATCGTTATAATTTATAAACTCATCATCTCAAACTCAACACACAATATATGTCAAATATTGAGAATATATGATAACTTTCCAGCAAAACTTATCCAACAATAATAAACAACCATCAATGGTCTATCCATTGATTAATCTCATCAATCACATGTTGATGGTCCATCTATCAACTAATCTAATGCTCGTTATCACACTATGGTCACGTTTAATGCCATAACAAAGGCAGCCAAATTCATCTCTCTTGGCTAGGTCTACCACCTATATAAGTTGGTGGTTCGGCCTAGAAGGACGTCCCAATACAATATGCATACTACCCTCTTAATGGGTTTCAATCACAGTGAATGAGTATAACCTCAACCAAAATGTTTCTCCAACAACTCACAATCAACATTAGAAATCCATTTCATAAATCGAATCATATAACCTTTAACCAAAACCTCCACAAATTGTTATTTCAAACTATTTTACATGAGGATTTCTAATGTCTTTTCAATCAACTAAAATGGCAGAAAAAATCAGATCCATCTTGATGTAAGAAACATGCTCTCTCATAGATCATATCATAATAAATCTCTACCATTTTCACAATATGAGTTTGTAAACCCATAGAAGAAATAGTACTCCTTACCTTGGTTACAAAGCTAAGCAATGCAAGCTATTCAAGCCTGCAAAACTCGTAATCCTATCAAATAAGCGAGAAAACGATATTAAAATAAATTGAGTAACAAATTACTCTAACATGCGACTCAACTATATTAGGCCTATTCGTTGCTAAAAAGACGCATACTTGCCAAAAACAAGCACGCCCATAATGAACACCATGGCTGTTCTTTATGCGCAGCTCGTATGCCGAAATCGTACGGGTCATAACTCCCTTCACCAAACTTCGTTTCCAATCATCATCCAATCAAAAGAAACATATTTCGACGTATCATAAATCCTCCAACATGGCCAACCCAACCAACAATAGAAAATGGATGAAAATTAGCCTCGAAATCCCAAATTCGAAACTGTCTAGCACGCGTACTAAATTTGAAAAACTCGCTCAAACCAAACTGTAACTCCAATTCAAGTTCTGTCGAATCCTATCGCTTCCTAACACCCTAAACCTTCATTTCCCCATGATTTCGCAGCTCAATATACCCCAGATTGAACTCAGAAAATCAGACTTCACATAACTCGGAATTTGAGCCATAACTTCCAAAGTTCCTTTGATTAGAAAAGTTGGAAGCTTGAATACTTACCGGCATTGCGATTCGTGGTTGTGTTGGCTAGGGATCGAGAATGATTGAATCTCTCTCTCTCTCTCTCTCGAGCTCTTCTGCTTTCTCCCTCATCTACTCCGTCGTTCAACTGAAGAAAAAGAAGAAAAGAGAGTTGGGGGGGCTTGACTTTTAAAAAAAAAAAGGGCTGAGTTTGGGCTTAACATTACAATCTACCCTCCTTACAAAAATTTTATCCTCGAAATTTACACATACCTCAATCACTAAACAGGTGAGGATACTCGCGCCTTGCCTCCTCCTCAAGCTCCCAAGTGGCCTCCATCTCCATATGGTTTTGCCATTGCATCTTCGTATAAGGGATAGTGCGTCGCCGTAGCACTTGATCCTTTCTATTGACTATCTAAATGGGTTGTTCTTCATATGTCAAGTTCTCCTTTAACCTCAATGGTGTAAAGTCTAGCACATGATTATGATTTGGCACATACTTCCGCATTAAGGACATGTTGAACACATTGTGTACTCCGGATAGTGCTGGTGGTAAGGCTAGTTTGTAAGCAACTTCACCAATCTTCTCTAAAATAAAAAATGGCCCTGCGTACCTTGGACTCAACTTGCCATGTGTACCAAATCTCATGACACCTTTTATAGGAGAGACCTTTAGGAATACATGATCACACACACTGAACTCTACCTTGCGCCTTTTAAGGTCCGCATAACTCTTCTGATAGCTTTGCGCTATTTTGAGACGTTCCCGAACCAACCTAATTTTCTCTTCTGATTGTTGAATGAATTTGGGGCCGATTAGTCTTTTCTCACCAACATCGTCCCAACAAACAGGAGTTTTGCATTTTCGACAATATAAAGCTTCAAAAGGAGCCATCTTAATGCTGGAATGATAGTTGTTATTATAGGAAAACTCCGCCAAATGTAGATGTTCATCCCATGAATCGCCAAAGTCAATGACGTAGGATCTCAACATATTCTCTAGCGTCTGGATTGTTCTCTTTGATTGCCCATCTATTTGCTGATGAAAAGATGTACTGAAGTTGAGCTTAGTGCCCAACGCTCCCTATAAACTCTTCCAAAAGTTTGACACAAACCTGGAATCCCTATTAGAAACAATACTCACCAGAACTCCATGAAGCTTCACTATCTCATTGACATATCTCTTTGCCATATCTTCAAGTGAAAGGCCAAATAGATATGACAAAAAGTGCTTGGACTTAGTTAATCGATCAACAATCACCCATTTAGCATTCTTTTCACTAGGTGTCCTCGATAAATCGACAATGAAATCCATAGTAATATGCTCCCACTTCTATTTAGGTACTTCAAGCGGGCATAGCTGTCCACCTGATTTCTAATGCTCAATCTTTACTTGTTGGCAAACCAAACATTGGTCAACAAATTTCACTATATCTTTCTTCATGTTGATCCACCATAAATTTTCTTTCAAATCCCTGTACATCTTAGTACTTTTCGGATGGATGGAAAATCTTGTGCTATGAGCTTCCTGCAATATCTCCTTTTTCAATTCTACATCATCGGGAACACATAACAGTCCATGAAACCTTAATGACCCATCAGCATGGATACTGAAGTTCTCTTGTCTTCCAGGTTTCACACCTTCTCTAATTTTTCCCAACTGATGATCCTCACCCTATTTACTGTTAATTTTATTAATCGATGTTGGTTGCACTCGAAGATTAGCTAAACGAGCACCCAATTGATGTACCAATACCTCAAGGTTTAGCTTCCTCATATCCTTGAGGATAAGCTTCTGAGAAGTAATTAATGTTGTCATATTTCCAAAAGACTTATGACTCAAGGCATCCGCTACTACATTTGCCTTATTTGGATGGTAACGGATAGACAAGTCATAATCTTTAAGAAGTTCAAGCCATCTCCTCTGTCTCATGTTTAGTTCTTTCTGAGTAAAAATATACTTCAGACTCTTGTGATTAGTAAAGACTTCACACTTTTCACCATACAAGTAGAGTCGCCATATTTTTAAAGCAAAGACAATTGCTGTTAACTCTAGATCATTTGTAGGATAATTTTTCTCATGAGTTTTCAACTGTCTGGAGGCATAGGCCACAACTTTACCATCCTGCATGAGAACACAACCTAAACCTTCCTTAGATGCATCACAGTAGATTGTGAAGTTGCCAATTCCTGAAGGCAAGGTTAGTATGGGAGCTGACACTAATCGCCTCTTCAATTCTTGAAAACTATGCTCACACTGATCTGACCACATGAACTTAACTCCATTCTGAGTTAGGCAAGTAAGTGGACCATCAATTTTAGAAAATCCATCGACAAATCGTCTGTAATAACCAGCTAGCCCAAGAAAACTTTTCACTTCTATTACATTTATAGGGTGATTCCATTGAACAACTGCTTCAATTTTCTTTGAATCAACTGAAATGCCATCCTTAGAAATTATATGGCCCAAGAACTCTATATGGTCAAGCCAAAAGTCGCATTTACTAAATTTTGCATTCAACTTCTTCTCTCGTAAAGTCTGCAAAACAACCCTCAAATGTTGTTCATGCTCTTCTAAGCTCCTCGAATACACCAGAATATCATCAATGAATACCATAATAAATCTATCAAGATACTACTTGAATACCCTGTTCATCAAATCCATGAAAGTAGCAGGTGCATTCGTTAATCCAAAAGGCATAACAAGAAACTCAAAATGCCCATACCTTGTTTTGAAGGCAGTTTTAGGCACATCATCAGCTTTTATCTTCAACTGATGATATCCAAAATGAAGGTCGACCTTAAAAAATACTTGAACTCCCTGAAGTTGATCAAATAAATCATTAATATGGGGTAAATGATATTTGTTCTTCATCATTACCTTGTTAAGTTTTCAGTAATCTATACATAGCCGCATACTACCGTCCTTCTTTTTCACGAATAGGACTGGAGCTCCTCAAGGTGATACACTAGGTCTGATGAAACCCTTATCCAGAAGTTCTTATAGCTGCAGTTTCAACTCTTTCAATTCAGCAGTTGCCATTCTATACGGTGCCCTAGAGATAGGTGTTGTTCCAGGCATCAAATTAATACATAACTCAATCTCTCTATCATGAGGCAAACCAGTTAGATCATTAGGAAAAACATCCGGAAAATCTTTGACAATGGGGACATTTTCCAGCTTTACGACCTTCTTCGTTGTGTCTTTTACACATGCCAAATAACCAAAATAACCCTTACTCAAAAGCTTCCTTGCTTGCATTACTGAAATCAATCTTGAAAAAGTGCATTTACAACTTCTCGAAAAAGAGAACTCAAGTTGATTCGAAAGTCGAAAGACAACTTTCTTAGAATAGCAATCAACAGTAGCATGATATGTTGACAACCAATCCATCCCTAGAATAACATCAAAATCCCATATATTTAACACCACAAAATCTCCAGGCATTTCAACATCATCAATCTGGAGCATATATCTCTTGAACACATGATTCGCAATTAGGAAATCACCAGTAGGAGTATCAACATATAATTCATATTCAAGAGGCTTAGGCAACACATCAAGTTTCTTTGCGCATTCAGTAGAAATGAAGGAATGCGTAGCACTAGGATAAAACAACACATAAGCATATCACAAGGCAATAAAGATACTACCTATAACAACTGCATTAGAAGCCGCTGCATCCTCTTTTCTCATAGCAAAAACCTTCCCAGTTGTCCTCTGTCTTGGTTGATTTTCCTATGATCTATCAACTATAGGCGCATTTTCCTCATAGGGCAGGTACGTGCAATATGCCCAGGTTGTCCGCATACAAAACATGTTATGATACTCACTAAAGTCTCCCTTGGCATAGGGCAATTTTGCCGCGTGTGCCCCATTTTTCCACATGAAAAGCAAACTCCCGTCTTCCAATAACATTGACTACTGTGATGCTTCCCATAGGTAGTACAAGAGCCTTGAATAGATCAACTTTTAACATTCCCAGGCTGGTTGAAACCCCTTTGATTACTGCTGCCGGTTGCACGACTTTCTTGAGAATCAGCGAATTTCGACCTCTTATGTTGATGAGCACCCTGTGTTCCACGCTCTAAGATCCCTTGTTCAATCTTGATCACTCGTTCCAATACGTCATTATAAGTTGTCAATAAGAGAGGCTTAAGGGTAGGACGAATCTCAGGTCGAAACCCTCTTTGAAAATGTTCAGCTTTATTTTCCTCATTGACCACAAAATGTTTTGCGAATCTACTCAATTGGTTGAAGTGGCTTGCATACTTAAAAAATGTGGAGTCATCTTGGGATATATTTACAAAGTCTCCCCTTATCTTTGATTGGAAAGACTTCGGGAAGAATTGAGCATAAAAAACCTTAGTAAAGTTCTTCCAAGAAATAGTAGCATCCTTGTCTCCAAAAGTGAGCTTAGCTCCTTCCCACCAATATTTAGCTTTATCCTCTAGGTATTGGGTGGCAAAGTCAACTTTTTGACCATTAGGAACTCTTTGATTTTTAAAGATTCCCTCCATTTTTCTTATCCAACGCTCAGCCATAAGAGGATCACATTTCCCATCATAAGTTGGTAGGTTCGCCTTTTGGAACTGGGAAAAGGTGCATGAATCAGTAGTGCCACCTTTACTTAACTCCTTCGCTAGACGATACCAGTGAATCATTGCTTGAGTAAAATCGACCGGGGGATTAGGCTCTTGGGACTCCTTACTGACTTCTTGCACATCAGGATTTCTATTATGTTGATTCTTTAGGTTCCTCCCTGAAGCTTCACAGTGAGAAGCTTGAGGCACAACTCTAGTGTTGGGTGAAGCGACTCATTTGCTTTTACTACTCTTGAGAAGAGTGGTAAGTGGCTTTGAGTCATAACTCATGTTTTGCTAGATCCAAGAAAGAAACATAACCTTAAAGTCTAAATAATTAACGCATTAAAATCTATTGCAGAATCTCACAACGTCTCATTTCTACCCAAGAAGATCATAACCTATGTTCTAATACCAACAAAATGTCACACCCCAATTCAAGAAGAAAATGGGTAGCGACATTGCCGTCCTTTCACCAAAGGACGAGATCTCAACGTGACCAAAACATACCTTGATATCGAATATATACATATATATATATTTGATAAACAATATGTAGTTACAATATCAGAGTTTTTCTATTAAACCATCCAAAAAGATATATACACTTCAAACAAAAGTTTACTCAAAAGCTCATCTAGCTATGTACATATCTAACAACTATTAACTTAATAGCTTAACATAATCATAACCAGCTTATACAAAAAAAGATGCCACTATAATCAAAAGTCCCCCTAAAAGCATCACGCTCGCGTCCTATTTATGGCATGCTAAAGATCTTGAAAAACAAATAAGATAAATGAGTGAGCTACCATGATCCAACGCGTAATACATTTCTTCTAAGTGGATAGAACAATCACTATGCATCGTTATAATTCATAAACTAATCATTTCAAACTCAATATGCAATATATGTAAAATATTGAGAATATACGATAACTTTCCAGCAAAACTTATCCAACAATAATCAACAACCCTCAATGGTCCATCCATCAACTAATCTAATGCTCGTCATCACACTATAGTCACGTTTAACGCTATGACAAAGACAGTCAAGTTTACCCCTCTTGGCTAGGTCTACCACCTATATAAGCCGGTGGTTCGGCCCAGAAGGACGTCCCAATACAGTATGCATACTACTCCTTTAATGGGTTCTAATTATAATGAATAAGAATGATCTCAACCAAAATGTTTCTCCAACAACTCACAATCAACATAAAAAATCCATTTCATAAATCGAATCATATAACCTTTAACCAAAACCTCCGTAAATGGTTATTTCAAACTATTTCACATCAGGATTTCTAATACCTTTTTAACCAACTAAAATGGCAGTAAAAGTTTGATCCATCTTTATGCAAGAAACATGCTCTCTCATAGATCATATTATAATAAATCTCTACCATTTTCACAATATGAGTTTGTAAACCCATAGAAGAAATAGTACTCCTCACCTTGGTTGCAAAGCTAAGCAATGCAAGCTATTTAAGCCGGCAAAACTCGTAATCTTGTCAAATAAGTGAGAAAACGACATTAAAAAAAATTGAGTAACAAATTACTCTAACATGCAACTCAACTATACTAGGCCTATTCGTCGCTAAAAAGACGCCTACTTGCCAAAAACAAGCACGCCCATAACGAACACCGTGGCTAATCATCATGTGCAGCTCGTGTATCGATAACGAACACCATGTGCAGCTCGTGTGTTGAAATTGTATGGGCCATAACTCCTTCAAACTTCATTTCCAACCATCATCTAGTCAAAAGAAACATATTTCGACGTACCATAAATCTCCCAAAATGGCTGACCCAACCAACATCAGAAAATGGATGAAAATTAGCCTCGAAATCCCAAATTCAAAACTGTCTAACATGCGCACTGAATTTGAAAAACTCGCTTAGAATAAATCCCAGATTGAACACAAAAAATTAGACTTCACATAACTCTGAATTTAAGCCCTAACTTCCAAAGTTCTTTTGATTAGAAGAGTTGGAAGCTTGAATACTTATCGGCGTTGCGATTCGTGGTTGTGTTGGCTTGGGATCAAGAATGGTTGAATCTCTCTCTCTCTCGAACGAGCTCTTCTGCTTTCTCCCTCATCCACTCCGTCGTTCAATTGAAGAAGAAAAGAGAGTTGGGGGGCAAGGGTTGGGCTTGACTTTTTTTTAAAAATGGGTTGGGTTTGGGCTTAACATTACAGAACTAGTTTTTAAACATTGATATGAATTCAAATCAAATTCAAAAGACATCTGAGTCCTCTTCTCTAGGAACATAGGAGCATGCAACACGTCTTCTACTCCATGTGATAGGAAGAGCTGTTTTTGCTCATGATCCTTCTAGTTTATTCATGTGTCACATTGAAAGTGACTGGTCACCTTCTACTTCTAGGTCTTTCAAACGTATTGACATCTCTGGTTCTACATAGTTGTTCACCTTTTGCTCAAATCCATCTAAGTGTTTTCGACATCCTCGTTTTACAGCTTGTTCTTCTTCTGGTCAGGTCTCTCCAAACCTTCCCTAACTCCTCTTTTTATGGATTGTTCACTTCTAATCAGGTCTATCTACTTTGTTCATCCTTAGTAGAGGCAAAGCACTCCTAAATTTTGACAAATTCTATTAAGGCACTATATACATACTCGCTCGTGTATCTATTGCCTAGTTCTATTCAATCAATACACACATTAGTAGCGTTTCATTATTTTATCATATTAAAAAAATTTATGAACTTTCCTAAAAAAAATTCACGTTCGTTTGAGTGACCGTGAGTGGGTTGATCTTGTGATCGTGTTTGGCTGAATTCTAATTGTGAGTGGCTGAGTTCAGCTGTGTGTGACTGAGTTCCTACTATGAGTGACCAAGTGAAACCAAGTGTGATCTCTTCTTGCCGATCGTCCCCTCCATGGCCGAGTATGATTATGAGTGAGTGAGCATGATCTCTCCTTGGCCAAGTGTGCATGCGCGCGTGTGAGTGGGTCCCTTTTGGCCTAGTATGATCTTGTCTCGATCGAGTGTTCTTGCATGTCTCTTCACTTTGTTCGACCAAGGCTTGGCCTTTAAATAAACTATAAGTGATAAAGTTTAGAAATCCATTTCCTAATGCAAGTCCATTTAATCTTTAGCCAAAAGTCCTTCTAGAAGATGTGTATGATACATGCAAATTTCGGCTAGGAAAAGGAGAGAGAGAGAGAGAGTCCTTAGAGAGATAGGTCGAAGCTTAAACACGTTAAATTTGAAAATTCAAAGTTTAGAACCTAATTTGAAAATTCAAAGTTTAGAGCCTAATTTGAATGAAATTCACAAGATTACCTAGGTTTAAGTTCAATGCGGACATACAATTCATAACCAAAAAGATCCAAACATTCTAAATGCCGAGAAATCCAGTAAAGAATGAGAATGCAAGACCTTACAATATTGATGTTTAGGGGTCATATGTCATTATCGACGGGATTTGCTAGCTTTCATGAAATGCATGGGAGACTCTAGCGAAAATTTAGGTGTCAAAGCATGTTATGTAGCATAGAATAAGTGCTATGACATTACAATAGATATTCCTAAGTCGTCAAGTATAAAATTGGTCTTCTAATAAGATGAGCCAAATACGAGATCTTATGTCATAATATATATCCCTACTTTTGCATATTTATATACCCAATATCTATAATCATAGAGTGTGACTTTTTAAATATTTAGTTTTTTATTAAAGACTTTTTTGAAATAGAATGATTTGACAATATGAAAAATCAATAAATAAAGAATAATAGGGATAGGGAATCATTCTAGATATAGGACTTTATTTTTAAGGATAAGTGTACTAGAAGTCCTAAAACTTGTCATAAAAATGCAATTGAATCCTACAACTTTCAAAAAGTGCAATTAAGTCCTAAAACTTGTTATGAAAGTGCAATCGAGTCTTAAAATTTTATAAAAGTGCAGCAAGTCCCAAAACTTGTCACGAATGTGCAATTGAGTCCTAAAATTTTCAAAAATTGCAATAACGAAAGGACTTAATGATTGGACCAATTTGACAAGTTTTAAGATTTGATTGCATTTTTTAAAAGTTTTAGAATTCGATTGCACTTCATGACAAGTTTTAGGATTTAATTACACTTTTGAAAGTTGTAAGACTTAATTGTATTTTCGTGACAAGTTTTAGGACTTCCAATATATTCATTTCTTATTTTTATGAGCCATACAACAATCAGAATTATACTAGAACTTTTGCACCTAAATGGGACAACTTATTATTAATCTAATTATATATAGATATTTCCTGATGGATTTATATAAACATAAGCAATTATTTTAGTAGGAGTTGTTCCAATTTAGAAAGGGGACAAATTTAACCTTATGCAATGTCCAAAAAATGAATTGGAACAAGAGCAAATGAAAAGTATTCCTTATGCATTTATTGTTGGGAACTTAATGTATGCTCAAACATGCACCAAACTAGATATCAACTCTGCCGTCGGAATGTTGGATAGGTATCAAAGTAATCTAGGATTAGATCACTAAAGAGCCGCAAATAAGGTTCTCAAATACTTGCAAGAAACTAAGAATCATATGCTCACTTATAAAAGAGCTGATCATCCCGAGGTGATTGGATATTCAAATTCAAACTTAGCTGGATGTGCAGTTAGTGATTGCTGCATCCACTATGGTGGTTGAGTTTGTGGCATGCTTTAAGACCACTATTCATGGGTTATGGCTGAACTTTATTTCATGGCTTGTAATTGTTGACATTATTTTTAGATCGCTAAAAATTTATTATGATAATTATGCATCAGTTTTCTTCTTTAAGAATGACAAGTATTCTAAAGGTGCTAAACATATGGAAATTAAATACTTGTATGTTAAAGAAGAAGTTCAGAAACAGAGAGTGTCAATTGAGAACAGTAGCACCAACCTTATGATTGCAGATCCCTTAATAAAAGGATTGCCGCCTAAAACATTTCATGAACATGTTGAAAGGATGGACATTATTGGACGTCATTATTGATATTTTATTATGATTCCATCAAGATTATTCATTTATGTGTTTCTGATGGAAATAGATGAATGTTTAATAGGATAGTCTCTAAAAAAGACATTATAGTTGGACCATTGCTATACTTTTCATTTATGGATCATGTTAAGTAGAGAGCTATAGTTGTAGTACATGGAAGGGAGTGTGTCAATTAAAGACATACAGTCACTATGACTCTCATTAGTTTTCTTTACTTGATTGTGATTATTATGTGATAACCAATTTAAAAAGGTTTTAGCATTATGTTATTGTGCACATTATGATCTTTATTAAACCATGAAAGAAAGGTCATCTGGGCTAAGTGGGAGAATGTAGGAATAATTGTGACCCATATGATATTATTAATTAATGGTTTAATAATTATTTAAATGCTAAAAGCCTATTGGCTATAAGAAGGTGCAATTCTGGTGAGAAGTTACAGTTCTTATGAAAAGATGCAACTCTTTATGTGCTTTGATGGAAGACACCTATTGATAGCCTATATAAAAAGAGTCTAGTCCTCTTCCACCATAAGATAATTATAAAAGTTGTATTCTATCCTCAAATGAAATACATTAAGAGAAAAGTTGGTTAAGGGAGAGAAATCAGATTTCTTCGTTTATCCTATTTCTAGGGCAATCATTTTCTCGAGATTATTATTTTCTCAAGGTTATTGTTATGGATAAAGATATGCCTTAATCCCTCTTGTCGTGAAAATCATGAAGTTATAAGATCCTTTGATTATGTATTTCCGCATAAAGGATTTATATTATAGCTTAAAGGTCTACTTGAGTAATCACTACTGACAGTCAAGATGAAGGCATGACGGATCTACACATGACGAGGGACTTGGATATGATGAAGATGGAGATGGGGTGTGAACTTGGGATAAGATTGGTAAGGAGTTGGTTTTTATGTGCCACCAGCCAAGATATCACGATCAATATTGACAAAGTTTGCCACCAAGGCTTACAGAAATCACCAGCCAATGATACAATACTTTAGGATAGGAGAATCTCACCACCAAGGCCTACAGAATCTCACCAGCCGAGGGTACAATGCTTCTTTGGCTCACCACCAAGGAAGAATCCACCTTCCAAAAATATAGAAATTAGGAGTTATCCACTCTCCAAAGATATTCACTCACACTATTAATCAAAATCACTTATTTCGCCTTTTTATTTATTTATTATAGAGGGGCTATTACATAGGGAATGGACTAAACATTAAAGAAACAGGAAATACTCAACTAATAAAGACTTGGGATATAGATCACACAATAAAAACCTAGGAACTAGAAAAAGCATTAAAACACTTTGGAAACTAGAATTTTGACTCTTGAAACCTACAACCTACTTAAGACTCATAAAACTAGGATTAAAGACATTTGACCAAACGTAAAATAATTATACTTAGACTCTAAATTCGTTCGCCAACCTGGACTAGCCAATAATAATCTCCAGAGTTCAACAAACACCATAGGAAATTGCTTGGAAGAGCCTCCCATCGATATAGTGTTGATTGGCTTCGAAATTGGTAACTCTGAATGACAAGGGAAGTATCGATAACTCTTTATTATTGACATTCATTCTTGCGTACCGATATCGGCATCTAGGTAGTCAATCGGCAACCATGAAATCGACAACTCGCTTGTTCAATCGACATCTTCAACTTGAATCGATCGATAAAGCCCAATGCTCCCACATCAGTGCACTTATGAAACTTACGATCAATGTGACATTAACCTCATAACCCATGAATCATATTAAAGGGAAAAGTAGCAATCTAGAGGCGATAAAGGGGAAAAGCAAATTCAACTGTACATGATCATATCAAGTGATGTCCAAAGGCTAAGCTGCCAATACAAGATTTATTAGAAAAATATGCACACAGTAAAAGCATCTGATGAAACCCCCTTGTCATGAAACATCTCAAATGGCATGGGCCATTGGCAGCTATCACAAAAATGTCTGAATTGACAAACAAATAATTGACAGATAAATTGATCAATAACCACTTTGATTCAGCTCATGGACTGAGAGATCAAGATCTCTTCCACAACCAACCTTCTTGACCTGTTCATGGTGAGAAGGCACAAGTAAATATGCCCTTCAAGCTCCTCCAGCTGCGCCAAGGAACGGGCATTGTGCGCATCAAAAAACTCATTCACAACCTCCCTCATGACGTTGCCCTTCTTCACGTAATTCCTCGCCACCATCCCGGCTCTCAATCTGCCATGCTCGACCTCATTGTGCAATTTCCCTGCGAACCTGCTTACAGTGTTCATGTCATTAGTCAGTATGTACACCCCTTTCGCTGTGACGTCGAGCTGTGCGTAAACTCCTTCGGTTGATGAGCTTTTCTCTGGATATGATGATGACCTAATGAACTTCCCCTTCCTATTACACATCCCGCCGCTGCAGCTTGCCAGCACCAGTGCGGTGGCTGTCAGCCCAAGCCCTCCTATCCTCTTGCAAGCCCTAGTCAGCTTCATTCTCCTCTGCATCTGCTTGCTCTTGGATGTCAACTCATGAAACAATGCCACGTAATTATCGTGCAAACCTGGAAACTGGACCTGGGCGATCGCAAATAAAGGGTTTGTCAGTGAGGCAAATGCAGACAGCTCTCGGCATATCAGACGGCTCTGCTCGTCCGCATGACTTTCGTCTTCAAATACCAGTTTTGCCAACTTGATTGCCCTTCTGATCCTTTGGTAATTGGTGCGGATCTGGTGGATCCCCTGGAGGAGCAACTCGCACACGTCACATGCGTTCGAGCTCACCTCGAAGTAGTCAACAAGAAGACGATGGAAATTCAAGGTCTTGATCATGGTCGCGAGGGTTTCCTGCCCAGGCTCGAGGAGCGATTCTGATAGGTGCGCCATGCTATGGGCATTGGCGGATGGAGGATGAGACGAGAGCGATCTGCCGATGCTTGTTCTTCCAATCTGGGATTGGACTTTAGCACACATTTCCACGTAGGACTTAGTCTTGAAGGCTTGTGTGTACTCTCGATTGACGCTGCTCGACTTGCTAGACATGCTGTTTAGACGTTCCTTCTGGGACTCACCTGTCAAACGGAAAAAGCTAAATTACATGATCTCATAGCCATTACTTGATTCATTAGGCCCATTCTTTTCTCAAGGAATTTTGTACGGCCATGTATTATAAACCACCAATCTCCATTAGAATAAATTCATTTTCTTGGCAGGAAATAAAAATGAAACTAGCCGGAAGTTCTTATCAACTAATGAAAACTGCTTTTCATAACACGAAAGCATCAAAAGGATTCAAAACTCAGCAGATCGGAACATATAGAGTACAAAACGTCAATTTGCTCAAAAAGATTTGTAAGAACACCGAGTTGATTTTACTTGATCCAATCACTCATGAGATAAGAGAAGAACTAGTAGAGAGAGAAATTGATATGAGAGAAACGACGTACTGGTGGTCGGAAATGAAGATCTCGTCTTGGGAAACACCAACTTCATGAGCTGAGCCATGCGATGTTGTTGAAATTGAAGAGACCAAAGTTTGCTCGAAGAAGTTATTGATCTTTTTCTTCAAAGAGTTTGAAAGAGATATCAGGAACATGCGAATGATGCAGTATATATAGAGGTCCCACGTTTTTTTTTTCCTTACAAACGCCTAGAAGCTAGCTAGGTGTTTACCTTATAGCCACAAAAAAAAGGGCTAGATATTTTACCTTAGAGAGGTTCACTCAATAGAATTATATTCCCACTGTGAAGGAAGAGATGAGAGAAAAATGTGGCCTCTAAGGACATGGATTTTTTCCAACTTTGTGAAGGAATTCAACTGAGAAATGATTATGTGACGGCTCCGTCACTTTTAATGGACTGACAGAGCCATTTTTGCCACTCATTTTACATTGTTCTTTGTACTTAAAATATAAAAAAAAAAAACATGAAAGTGAGTGGTTATTCTTCCACCGTTACTGCATAAAAGTGACGGTACTGTCATACTAGCATCCCTCAATTCAATTTAGAGGAGTTAAATCCTACTAAGGAATAATATCTAGATCATCTTTAGTAATCGTATATGATGTGGAATAATGTGATCCGCTTCCTATGAACTCGCAGTTTTATGTTCTATGGTTAGGAAGAAACGATAAGGGATGCAAGTGAGATTTCTTTTCGTGACCTCCAAGAACATATTCTATGATTGGCAAGTTTCCCACAAGGCGCTTATCCGGCACTGTTCTTGGTTAGTTTCTAAGTTTATTGTGCATTAACTTACCAATAGAGGACATTTTTCAACTTTGGCTCGCTCAATTATGATAATAAGTTCGACTAGATAAACTCAACCGAAGTCAATCAACTTAGCTTTGAAATAATATTGCGCACCTAGTGCACCTAACACACGAATTTGCGACAAATATCTAAATCATATATAGGGTGCTCATGAAGAAAATATATTTTCAGCTAGATCCTTCATCTCTCATTCCAATTTTAATTTTAATTATTGTCTATTTTTGTGTGCTAAAAGTTCTGTGTATGACCTTACATCGTTTTCAACATCCTCATTCAGATTAGATATAGATGATCACTGAAACAAGTAAAATTAGGAGTGTACCTAAAAACCTAGGAGAAATAGGTATGGTTAGTTATACATACCAAGTTTTTTATGGATGAAACTTGGCGGTTTGCAAAAAAAAAAAAAAAAAAGATGAAACTTAGTGAAATTTTTTTGAGTGAGATTAAAGTGTTGAACAAAAGTCAGCGGATAGCATACGTAAAATGTTTTACTAGACTAGATGAACATATTAAGCAAAATTTTCAGCCCACTACAATGTCGATATAGTAAAGCATCAAATGAATTGTTAGAGATAATTGAAAGATATGAGAAGATTTTACCCTGGATTGATTGCAATTGATATTGTAATAACTTATTTTCTTAGATAGTCATCTTGTCAAACTCATAAATAAGCTCATCTATTTTAACATTTCTCATTTTTGCACTTTTTTTTTATCTCGGTATCAGAGTTTTTGTTTTTTGAGAAAGCGCCCAATGAGTGTGTCCCATAGTGGTCGTAGGGGAAAATTGTCTAAAAAGTCATAAACATATTGTACTTTTACCAATTCAATTCTAAACCTTTAAATGTTGCCAATTAAGTTCTAAACCTTTTCAACTTTGCCAATTAAGTCAATTTGACCAATTTTGGTTAGAATTTGCTAACGTGGATGCCAACCATCCTATGTGACACAACTGGTACTGACGCGGATAATTTTTAATAATATTTTAATAATTGTCTGATTTTTTTATTTTTCTTTTTTATTTCCTTTCTTCGTCCTTTTGCTAGTGGCCGGCCACCAACCAAAGGTAATGGCTAGGTGGGCTAGCCTGGTTGCTGCCCGCCATAGGCGAGCCTTGGCTGGGGCTCCCTATTGGGGATAACAATACAACCTAGGAAGGGGGTTGAATAGGTTGAGTGATGATATTTTAAAACTTTTGTGGAATGATAAACATTCTACAGTCAAGATGTTATTGTAAACAGAGCAGCGTGTGTGAAGCTGGTTAAGTAAATAGAGCAAGAAAGCACTTCACACAGGATATATAGTGGTTCGGCTTAGTTCACAAGCCTACGTCCACTCTAAGACTAATAGCCTTAATAGTGGCTAGATTCCACTAGTAATCCTCAAACCAAGTTACAATTGACTGGTGTCTTTCCCTTTCAAGATAGATCACACTATCAGGATGCACACACTTGCACTTATAATTGTACACTCGTCTAACAATTATTATGAGGCTAAACCAATATAGAGAATAATATAATCAAAGATCAGAGACACCACAAGCTTATGAGAGCAATTTGCAGATTTTGAGTATCTAACTTCTCCTAGTAGCTTCACTTCCCCTATATATAGAGACTTTGTCAAACTATCCGTTGGTGATGCTTTTCACATCCAGATAGTCATTTGAAATCTTCAAAGAAGATCAGCTAGCTATTTGGAGTTGTTTAAAGCTTGGGGCGGAATGCAGGAGCATTGCCACTGCAATTGCTTCCATTGTTAGTGAGACTTTCCCAAAATAGGTTCTACTACAACTATCTCTAGATGGTTGTCGTACATTTGCTTTTTTGATTGCTTTTCCAGTTTTACTGCTAAGGACTCCAGACTCGCAATGGCCATATGCTGAACCATCAACGATCATATTGCCTTGGGAATCTTACAATCATTAAACCTGATATATAATCTCTTCAATCTACTTGCACTATCACCAGTGCAGATTGTTGGCGATTGGGTTGACTATCTTCATTGAAGATACTTACTACTTTGACATGAGATGTTGCGATCAATCAACTCTTCCATATTCATTAGTGCTAAGGGTATATGAGACTACCATCTCAACTAGTTCTTCCAAGCTCCAAAGAGGCTTGTTTACTTACATGTCAGAATAGTATCTCACCTTTGCCGATATGAAAGGTCATTGATGATGGTAACTAAAATCACTATTTGCATTGATCATGAGAATCATTAAAACAAAGATAATTTGGCAATCATCAAAATGTTATAGGGATGTTTTTCAACATTCCCCTCGTTAGATTTGGGCCTGGGTGAGGTTGACCCTTGCTAGGCCTCACCTGGGCAAAAGTGAGCCTTGATGAGGGCTCCTCTTGCCATATCAGGTGAGGCTGGCCCTCGTCTAGGCCAAATCTGGCAAAAGGAGCCCTCGCCAGGGCTCGCCCTCACCTAGCTAGACCTCGCCTATGGCAAGCGATGGCGACCCTTGCCTAAGCAAGGTCAGCCCACCCGGCCATGGCCAAGGGCCGGCCATCGCCTATGGCTAGTGGTCAGCCATTAGTAAAAGGAAGAAAAAAGGAAAAAAAAAAAAGGAAAGAAAAAAAATATTAAAACACAAGGCGCTAGGAAAACACAGGTAGGCAAATCAAGTAATTTACATATGGCCTTTGTTTTGTGATTTTTGCTATCCCATTTATCCAATTGTTCAATAAAATTTATCCTCCATTTCATCAATAGTCTTGCAGGCATACGAATATTACCAGTAACATAATGCATGAACCTACGTCCTCTCAAGAAATTTGACATTTCTTGGATCCATAGAATATAGTTGGATCCATCCAAAATTGGTTTGAATGTGTATTGGGACGTCTATTTTATCCACTGATTGCACTTTACTAGTTTAAAAGCAACAAATTGTGTAAGGTATACCATGAAACTAGTATTTGGAGAGCATATATGGAGAAAATAATACCAAAAATGGATTTAGCATGTCAAAATACCTTCGGAACCGATCGTTCAACTTCTAGTCAACGGTCGAGGTCAATAATGATGTGGCTATGCTACGTGGCAATAACGACGTCGGGATGATGTCAGAGTGTGACCTCCAGAAAATTCCTGACATGAGCCAGGTCAGTACATTAATGACTTTATATCCTCTATGCATTCTATCCGGGATCAGTTAGCCTTATTCAAATCATGATGAGTATTGTGATCGCATACATGTTACGCAAATTTTTATGGTCTTAAATGACGAATTTGAACCTACGTGAGCGTTACTTCTGCATAGAGATCCTTAAAGTTGTTGATAGAGACACTCAGCTGGCTACCTTGAAGGCACAACATACTATCGTATCCCTTCTCAAACCCACAGATGTGGTGCTTGCGACTCTTACTTCCTCTTCCTCGCACAACAAGTTTTGCAAAAGATTGTTACAAACATGGTTATCTAGTGTCCAACTACTATCGATTACAACCCAAGCAACCTGTAGGGTTAGATAATCGACCCTAAACCAAGGTCTAGCTGCATGGCCATCTACCATTGCCGCTATCATAGAGGCTTCTTCTAGTGGATTATCGTTCACTCTATCATTAGAAGATCTTCGATTTATTTTTCGAGAATCTAGTACTTCTAGTCCTTCTATCCCCAGTACTTTTGCTATGTTTATCACTCCAGATATTTCTAATTTATGGTTTTTTTATTCTGCTTGTTGTAATCACTTGACCTCAAAGACTAATTTGTTTCCATCTCACATGCTCCTACTATTCATACAGCCAAAGCACACAACTGAGATTTAGTCTTATGGGAAAGTTTCCATTTCCACTTTGTCCTTACCTAACACTTTTATTGTTCTCAAACTCTCACGAAACTTGATATCTATCAGAATTGTGTGAAGTTGGTTTTGATATTTACTTCTCTTCTCATGACTATCATGTGCGGAATTAATGGACGAGAGAAACAATTGAGAGAGGTCGTAAAGGGGATGCCTGTTTGAGCTTGTTACCAAAAATGTTGCTCCTTTGATGGTTGTGCTACCAAAGTATCATCTAAAACTTAGCATTCTCGTTTAGATCATATTTCTTCTCATAGATTGAGTTCTTTGATTTTCAGAGGTCATTTAGGATATGTTTACAATAAACATTCTAATCGTATGCCTTGTAAGTGGGGAAAACTTCATGCCTTACCATTTGATCTTTGGGAATCTGTCTTCCATTCTTTATTTGTAAGTTTTGTTGATGATCATTCCTGTTTTACATGGCTTTATCTTATGAAATATAGATCCAATCTTGATATCTATCGTAATATTTTTTGCTGTGATTCAAACACAAATTTCTCGAGATATCAAGGTTTTTCATACTGATAATGCCACAGAATATAGAGACACGAAGTTTCCTACAATTCTCTCTCAAAATGAAATTGTGATTTATCATTCTTGTCTAGGAACTTCCCAACAAAATGGTTGAGCAAAAAGGAAACATAGGCACATCTTAGATGTTGTACACACTCTTCTAATCTTAGTATTTGATTCAAAACAGTTTTGGAGAGAAGCCTGACGTACTGCTGTATACACTATTAATCGAACTCTGTCACCCACCATAGGTAATATATCTCCTTACGAGCGTCTATATGATAGTGTCTCTACTCACTATCTTCTTTGAGTCTTTGGTAGTGCTTGCTTTGTGCACCTTCTTTCACATGAAAGCACGAAGCCAGTACCACATGCTCCTTTATGTTGCTTCCTTGCATATGGCATTGAGTATAAAGGGTGTAATATTGGGATCTTGTTTCTAAGTGCCTTCATGAATATTGATGTTCTTCTTTCCTCATCCTTTCGAATCCTCTACTAACGTTTCTTTCTTTACCAATCCTTCAGTAGATTTGTTTTCTTGAAAAGAAGACCTACATCTCCCCCTCTAACCCTCACCTCCAAAATTGTCTCGTCCTACCCTTAATGCAAGCTCTATTGGCGACACCCCTTTGGCAATTTCTGAGATGTCTGCCCCAACGAGGATTGTCCACCTTCAAACATTTTATTTTCCTCTTTCTATCGCTCCGCCAGAGTAAGTTAAACTCTAGCTTAACTTCGCGATTACCATTGTTACTCTACCATTACTTCCCTTTTTACACCTTGCACATATAGAGAAGTTAATACTAATTCTCTTTGATAGCAAGCAATGGCAGATGAGTTACAGGCTCTAGATGAATATCATACATAAGATTTAGTTTATTTGCCTCTTGGTACATTCACTGTAGGTTGTAAATGGGTGTACAAGTTGTAAATGGGTGTACAAGGTTAAGACTAAGGTAGATAAAATTGTGAATTGCTATAAAGCTTGACCAGTTGCGAAAGACTTCACTCTACGACATTGACTACCAAGAGACTTTTACTCTTGTTGCACGTCATATTTCTATTTCTAGTCTTCTTAGTGTTGCCGCTATTAAGTACTAGCTTTTTGTTTCAAATAGATGTTAAAAATGCTTTACTAAATGGCAACCTCACCGAATAAGTTTATATGGTGCCTCCTCCTGACTACTCTCATCCTTCTAACAAAGTGTGTTGATTACATCGAGCATTACATGGTTGAAGTGGTCTCCTCATGCTTAGTATTCCAAGTTTAGCTCAACAGTGGAATCCTTTGGTTTTATATCTAGCCTGATGATCATGATTTTTTTGTTTGACACACTTCTCATGGATCTAATCTGATGCTCTTATATATGGTCAACATGGTTATTACTGAAAATGATTGCATTAGATTTTCCATGTCATGATGCGTGTGATTATTACTATGTCATGTCATCTCGCCATCATGTCTTGCATCGGACTTGTCATGTCATGTTAACTATGATTATTGACATGTTATGTTGTTGGAGAAACATTCCTGAGAATTTTGATGATCCCAAAACTATCTTTAGAATAATATCTAGGGATAAGTGCACCAAAAACCCTAAAACTTATCAAAAGTGCAATTAAGTTTTAAAACTTACAAAAATTGCAATTAAGTCCTAAAACTCGTCAAATTGGTACAATCAAGTCCTTTCATTTAATTCATCTAATTTGGCTAATGGAAAATGCTGATGTGATTTTTTTTCTCTTTTACGTGGCGCTGACATGGCTAAAACATAAAAGATAAGCCTAAAACGACGTCGATTTGGTCCAAATATAATTTTTTAATCTAACTATTATTTAAATTAGAAAAAAAGATAAACTAAATTAAAAAGAATGAAGGAAGAAGGAAAAACGGCGAGGGTCTCTAGGCCCTGACTAGTGCCTAGTGACCCTCGTCGATAGCAAGTGAGGGTATGCAAGCCCTCGCCCAAATCTGGGGGAGGGTCACGTCTCTCCCCCAGATCAAGCAAGGGTCTTCGGCCCTCGCCTATATCTAGGCTAGGGTTGCCATTGGCAGGAGTTAGCCGTCGATGGCGGCCTTTGGCCAGATTTGGGCGAGGGCTGGCGACCCTTACCCGATCTGGAGGAGGGCCATGGTCCTCACCTTCGGTCAGTAAGGGTTGTGCAAGCACTCGCCATGCGGTTCTCCCCTCTCTCCATTTCTTCTTCTTTTTTTTTTTTTTTAATTCAGCTTATTTTTAAATTATTTTAAATAAAATTTGTATTAAATATCATATTTGAACCAAAACGACTTCGTTTTAACCACGTCATCGCCATGTAGGAGAAATAAAATATTAAATAATTCCATTTTAGCATTTTTCCTTTAGCCAAGTTGAAAGGAGTTAATGGAAGAACTCTATTGCATCAATTTAACAAAGATTTGATTGCACTTTTTGTAAGCTTTAAGCTCAATTGCACTTTTGTGATAAGTTTTAGGACTTCTAGTTCACTTATCTCTAATATCTACTATGATAAGTGCAGATGTTTGTGATGATTCTTAACGTTTTACGTGATATAAAAAATGTGATTTCAATGGAAGAAGATCATAAAATGCCCTTGTCCTACCTATATGCAAACAGTGCAGTAGCTAACTATGCTAATTAGCCCATGACAATGTTGATGTCAAATGTGAGAATATCATGTCACTACTGATGCTCGTATAATGACCATCTGGATGCTCGTTAGAGTGTTTAAATATAGTCGTTGGCAGCTCGAATAGTACAACAAGAGAATCAGAAATCGTTGAAGAATTAGAAACATCTTTTGTTAGAACTGTTAAAACAACCTGCGATGTGACTATAGCGGCAAAACCTATTTTGGGAAAGCTTGCTAATGTCCATAGAAGAGGATCGTATGGGCAGTCTAGCTTTAGAATAACAGCTTGCAAAGAATCCTAATGGCTCTTTGCTTTTCAGGACTATCTTCAATGGGAAGATTGAACATGTCTATATAAGAGAAGATCATTGAAGTCAAAATAGGTTGGACGCAAAACTTTGAACAAGCCGAAAGTGTTCAATGCCACATTCTGAGTAGATAGTGTTTCATTCCTTTGAGATCTCCATTGTATTGTTCTTTCTGCTTTGTAATCGTGAGAAAATTTAAGTATGCAAGCTTGAAAGTAGCATTTGAGTTTTGATAGCAAAATCTATCATTTCATAGGATCAGTGTTTGTTGGTTGTAACTTATCTTGGAAATTACTATCGTATTCCAACCCAACTTGTGGCTGTTAATTTGGAGAGTGGACGTAGGCATGGTGATAAGGCTGAACTATTATAAGTTGTTGTGTGCTTTCTTTAATTTTGTATTTGCCTGAATTGTTGCACATTAGCTTCACTTGATCTTGTTAATGTCTTCTCCTGATTTCCACATATTAGTTGCTAATTTCCACATAATTTTCAAAGTTCATCAAAACAACCTATTCACCCCCTCTCTAGGTTAATTGGTTACCCTCAACACATGTCATGTCATTTCATCATCCTGTCTTGCATCTGTTTTGGGTTGTCAAGCTGCATGTGATTATTACCTTGTCCTATTGATGTTATGTCTTGAATCAAATTTGCCATGTCATGTTGCATGTATCATTACAAGGTCATCTCATTTTATCGCTATGTTCTACATTAGAAATTTCATTTCATGTTGCATGTGATTATTGCCATGTCATCTCATTTTATCGTTGTGTTTTGCATCAAATTTTCCATTTCATACTACATGTGATTATTCACATGCAATGTCATCTTACCATCATGTTATGCATCAGATTTGTCATGTCATGGCGTATGTGATTACTATCATGTCATGTCTTCTCGTCATCATGTCTTGCATCTAATTTGGCATATCTTGTTATAAATGATTATTGTCATGTCATGTTATTTCATCAACATGTCATGTCTTTTTGCATGTTACTATTGCCATGTTATGTCATTCTCACTCGTTATGATTGACATTTGCATACACACTCGCACAATGAAGTGGAATGAGTATTTTGGTGACATTTGAAGTGTTATTAATTTTAAAAAGTAAATTGATCAATGCATTATAACTTAACCAAAAAAAAATTATGGTACCGAAAAGGCGTTATGGGATGCTAAGTCACCCAACGCTAATCGCAACTTGAACTTAAGATCTCAAGTCTTCATTTGACAAGTTCGTTCACACATGCACATAGTTAGTGGACTTTCCCATTACTACCCAGGCCCTATGGGTGTCCAATTGACCTAAATTTACCTAAATTTACCTAAATTGATTGGTGATGACTCTGTGTTGGTATTTAAGTTTACTCAAATTAGAAAATGAACTTAAAATAGGAAAACTAGTCAAATTAGGCTACTAACTAGGAAGCATATTCAAATTAGGAAGCCTACACTTATTAGCATGCCAACTTAAACTAGGAAATCTACTCAAATGGGAAAATCTACTTAAATTAGAAAACCTATTCAAATTAGGAAAGCCACTTAAACTAGATAATCTTCTTGAAATAGGAAGTCTATTCAAATTAGGAGACCTACTCAAGTTATAATAAAACCTACACTAATTAGGAAACCATTGTAAACTAGGAAATCTACTCAAATTGGGAAACCAACCTAAACTAAGAAGACTATTCGAATTAGAAAACCTACTTAAACTAGGTAGGCTATTCAAATTAGGAAACCTACTTAAACTAGGAAGGCAACTCAAATTAGGAAATCTACCTGAATTAGTAAGTCTATTCAAATTAGGAAATCTACTTAAACTGGGAAGCCTACTTAAATTAGTAAACCTACTTGAACTAGGAGACTTACATAAATTAGGAAACCAATTTAAACTAGGATATCTATTCAGATTAAGAAACCAACTTAAAGTAGGAAGACTATTCAAACCGAAACTTGCATTAATTGTTAACAAAATCACTAAAAATATGAATGCAAACTCGACAATGCAAACTAAACTTAAATCAAAACTCACTAATTAGACCTATCAAACATCCGCAATGAACCGAGTTACAATCAAGGCGATCAAGATTTAAAAAAAAAAAAAACAAGATATAACATCAATCTAAAGCACACAAACGATGAATTGAGATCAATTACAAAGGATCATGCTCAAAATAGAGCTTTTTAAACGTGGATTATAACTTTTTAAACATTTTGCTTTTCATTAGAGAAGTTCTTAATATGAATAATTTGACAATCTGAAAAATCAATAAATAAAGAATGATAGGGATAGGGACTTATACTGCATCTAAAGTGGACTCTTTTATTATTATTATTTATATAATTATATATAGGTATTTAAAGATAGATTTATATATACATAAACAGTTACTGTCTATCATCTATTTCCAAAATATGGATAAATCCGATTGGAGACTTATTACCAAAATATGAAAAATATGCCTAAGGATTAGAGATTTCCAACAATTCCTTTTATGATGCATTGTTATGGATGATGAGATATCCACCAACTCTTGCTAAAAACAAAAATACAAACATTAAAGGGTGACCAAAAGAAGACACAGAATCTCCCCTAAAAGGAAAGTGAAATATGTGGAATTGGAAGATGATTTTGAAGAAATTATATCTAGCCCTCTATAAATAGTGACGAGAGAATAGAGAAAAGAAAAAAAAAATCACTTTATTTTGCTCTCAGATTCTACACAAATAGCTTGCTCGTCTTTTTCACACCACTCCGGTGGCACAAAAGTGTAGATTCCGACAATGGAGGAAAGCTATCAAGAGAGGTAAATTTACATTCTTACTGAGTTTTGTTCAACACTTTAATTTCACTCAAAATTTTCCACCAAGTTTCATCCCTTGTCTTGGACAAACCACAAAGTTTCATCCTGAATAAACTTTGATATGTATAACTAACTGTATCTATTACTCCATTTCTTGGTACACTCCTGATTGTACACGTTTCGATTGAGCTAATCTGAATGAGGAACTTGAAAACCTTATAAGGCACAATCCCAGCTTTTAGTGCAACAAAAAAGAAAAGAAAAGAAAGGACAGTGAATGAAATTAAGAAAGGGAAAAGAGACGAAGCATCAGACTCTAAATATGTTATCTTGATGAGCAATCTAACCATGATTTAAATACTTTTCGCAAAATCACGTGTTAGGTGCATTGGGCGTGAAATATTATTGCAAATCCAACTCGATTGATTTCTTCCAGTCTAACTGATTACCATAATTTGGTGAGCTAAAGTCAGAAAATGTCCTCAGGTGGTAAGTTAATGCACAACAAACTTAACAATAAACGAAAAACAATGCTAAATAACTCCGCTGTAGGAAACTTACCAATTATTTAAATTGTTCGCACGGTACCTAGCCATAAGCCATATGATTGTGTTCTCCCGTGACGCGGATCAATTTATTTCTGCATCATATATCTGGATTTGTGTGCCGCGCGAACAATTTAAATGATTGGTAAGTTTCCTACAAGGCAGTTATGCAGCATTATTCTTGGTTTATTTTTACGTTTGTTGTGCATCTTCCAACTTTAGCTTGCTCAATTATGGTAATCAGTTCGACTGGATAACTTTAACATAGGATTTAGTCAACTTAGCTTTGAAAATAATATTGCGCGCATGATGCACAATATATTTTATCTTTTTTTGGTGCTAAAAGCTCTGTCAATATATGCCTTATATCGTTTTCATCCTATACATAATTAAATATGCACAATAACATTGCGACACTATATTTAATTATGTATAGGATGCTCGTCCAAATAGTTAGATGCTTCGTCTCTCTTCCGTTTCTTAATTTAATTCATTGTCTTTTACTTTTATCTTCTTCTTTTTTGTGCTAAAAGCTCTGTCAATATGCCTTATATCGTTTTCATCTTCCTTGTTCAGATGACAATGGAAACAGGTAAAATAGCTAGTGTACCTAAATATGAGGAGAAATAGGTATAGTTAGTTATACAACCAAGTTTTTTAAGGATGAAACTTGGTGGTTCGGCCAAAAATAAAATGGATGAAACTCCGTGGAAAATTTTTGAGTGAGATTAAAGTGTTGAACAAATCTCGGTAGATCGCATGTGTACATTGTTTTACTAGACTACATGAACAAATTAAAGAAAATTCAGCTCACTACAGTGTCGCTATTGTAAAGCATTGTATGAACAATGCGCTACCATACGTTATAGTGCGATACATACTGATAAAGCAGCCTGTAGAAAATCTCTGTAAAAGGATATATCATTTGTGGCAGAAAGTAGAAAAAGAAGAAGAGAAAGAGAAAGACATATAATTATTTTTCTAAAGTGAAAATGCTTAGGGTTTTCTTATACTGTAATGTTCTCGTGAAACACCTCTGTCGTCTCCTCTTATTTAAAATTCAACTTTGGGTAGTGACACAGTCGATCTTGATTCTCACATTTAATCTCTCTTTCACATATGAAATAACTCGTCATTCGCCTATTGACATAGTCAAATTTTCGAACCGTGTAATAATACCCTTGTTGTCTTCGCTTTGTTTAAATTTATTGGTTATTTCTAACTCACTTGTGACAAAGGCAAGGCCGGCGAGGTCGAACAAAGCTTGCCCCCACCAGCAACTAATGAGGGCAAGCCTTGCTTGCCCCTAGTGAGGTCGAGCCTCTCTGTCGCTAGGCAAGGTCGATGAGGGCTAGGGCGAGGCTAGGCGAGGGCGAGGGCAAGGGAGGGCTTTCGTTGTCTATGCTCCATCATCTTCATCCTCTCTGGGTTTTCGATTGCTTCATTCCTCTGTTGGTTTCACTGCCCTTGCCCTCGCCCTCGCCCTTATTGTAGCCCTCACCCAACCATGGCAAGGCTCGCCCTCGCCTCTAGCTAGTTGTTGAGGTTTGGCAACCGGCTGGAGGTTGAAGATAAAGGAAAGGAAAAAAAATTCAAAAAATTCAAAAAATTCAAAAAAAATTCAAAAAAATAATAATATATTATTAAAAATTATTCACGTTAGCGTTAATCATGCCATGTCAATGCAGGCGAGTCAAATGGATTGAAGCACAATTGCAAAAGGTTTAGAATTCAATTGACAAAAGATAAAATTTAGGACTAAATTGGCACAATTACAATAGGTTTATGACTTTTTTGGAAATGATCCCATATCGAATAATATGACTATATACTTACCATATTATCTTGTTGCATGACTTATTCTTCTTATATGGGACCCACAAATTAATAAGGCATCTTGATCTTAATTATTAAGTTAAAATCCAGTGGACTGTTCTTTTGCCAATTAGAATTCAAGCTTTTTAGTAAAACACAAATTTCATTATGTCAAGTAAGGGTGAGCATGGTTCTAGGGTAAGAATCTAGAACTTGAAAACCGTATCAGTGGGAAGATGTTGGTTCCAAGTTCGAAGGTATGTAGGCAAGGTAGGTTCTTGGTTCTAGGTAGGTTAAACTTGGAAGCTGAAACCTAGAATGAGTTTTTGTATTTTTCTTGGTCTATGTCTTCGCGCGATTTTGTAGTATTCAATGACATCCGATGATGAGTGTATAATCTAGAACCGCTAGTTTGAACTTCCATTTCTTGCGATATTTAAACGGAAACTTTTACTTTGTTAATATTTCATATTTTTCGTGTATCTAAATATAAGTTGTGATCAGTAAATTGTAGCAGTAGGTGGTGGTCATTAAAAGTGATGATTCAGTGTAATAGCTCAATTAAGAGTATAGATGGAACCTAGAACTTGTGACAGGATAAGTTCTAGGTTCCAAGGTATGCAAAGTAGATTTCAGGTTCTAAAAAATGAGGAACCTGTTCTGACAGATAGGTTCCAAGTTCTAGATGGAACCTATACATAACCTGGAACTGCTCATCCTTACTGTCGAGCATTTCTCAACCTAATGTCTCCTAATTTTGACAAGAATTAGCATAACAAAGTCGACATATACATGTAATACATATGTATATATAATTGTCCTTAAAGCTCTCGTGCTATTATTATATCGTAAAATTCTGAATCTTATGACAAATGCGCCATTAACCTAATAACCCAAGAATCATAATTAGAGGAGAAAAAATAAACTGAAGGGGTTGATGAAAAGCAAATTCAACTGAACTTGATAACATCAAGTAATGTCCAGAGGCTAAACTGTCAATACAAGAATTATTTGTACAAATATGCACACAGTAAAAGCATCTGATGAAGCCCCCTTTTCATGAAACATCTCAAGTGGCATAGGCCATTCGCAGCTATCACAAAAATGTCTAAATTGACAAGCAATTAATTGTCGGATAAATTGATCAATAACCACTTTGATTCAGCTCATGGACTGAGAGATCAAGATCTCTTCCACAACCAACCTTCTTGACCTGTTCATGGTGACAAGGCACAAGTAAATATGCTCTTCAAGCTCCTCTAGCTGCTCCAAGAAACAGGCAGTGTGCACGTGAAACTCCTTCACAACCTGCCACATAATCTCACCCATCCTTGTGTAATTCCTCACCGCCATCCCAGCCCTCCATCTGCCGTGCACTACCTCGTCATGCAATCTCCCGGCCAACCTGCTTACAGTGTCCATGTCATTGATCAGTACGTACACCCCTTTCGCCGCGACGTCTAGCGGTGCACAAACTCCTTCTGTTGATGAGCTTTTCTCTAGATATGATGATGACATAATGGACTTCCCCTTCCTATTGTACATCCCGACACAGCAGCTTGCCGCCAGCCCCAGCACTGCCAAGATGCCGACAATGCTGTGAATTGCCAGCACCAGCACGGCGGCTGTGATTAAACTGGAGGAAACAATCAGCCCAAGCACTCCGACCCTCTTGCAAACCCTAGCCAGCTTCATTCTCCTCCGCATCTTCTTGTGCTTGGACGTTAATTCATGAAATAATGCTATGTAATTATCGTGCATGTCCTGGAACTGGACCCAGGTGATCGCCGATAAATGGTTTGTCAGGGAGGCAAATGTGGACAGCTCTCGACATATCAGACGGTTCTGCTCTTCCACATGACTGGCATCTTCAAATACCATTTCTGCTAACTCGATCGCCCTTCCGATACTTTGGTAATTGGTGCGAGTCTGGTGGATCCCTCGGAGGAGCAACTCGCATACGTCACACGCGTCTGAGCTCGCCTGGAAGTAGTCTACAAGAAGATGATGGATATTCAAAGTCTTGATCATGTTCGCGAGAGTCTCCCGCCCCGGCTCGAGGAGCGATTCTAAGAGGTGCGCCATGCAATGGGCAGTGTCGGACAGAGAAGGCGACGAGAGTGATCTGTCGATGCTTGTTCTTCCAATCTGGGATTGGACTTTAGTACACATTTCCACGTAGGACTTTGTCCTGAAAGCTTGCGTATACTCTCTATTGACGATGCTTGACTTGCTAGACAGGCTGATTAGACGTTCCTTCCGGGACTCACCTGTCAAACAAAGAAAGATAAATTATAGGGTTAATATTATGAAAAATCTCAAACTAGTACATTTGTGACAAATTTACCATAAACTAATTTTCTAATCATGAAAAACATCAAATTGGTACACCTGTGACAAATTTACCCCGAACTAAATTTTTTACCATAAAAAACCCTAAACTTATACATCTGTAACAAATTTACTCCAAACTTGTACATATGCGATAAATTTACCTTATGTTAATTTCCGTTAAATTGGCATACCTGTGACAAACGGAGGGTAAAACCCTAAAGTGGTAGACCTTGTCAATTGTTATGTATCATCAAACTCAGCAATTTAACGATAAAATTAGACGAAAACTAATGTAAGGTAAATTTGTTACATGTGTACTAGTTTGGAGTAAATTTATCACAGATATACCAATTTTGGGCTTTCTTTGGTCAAAAAGATAGTTTATGGTAAATTTGTCACAGGTGTACAGTTTGGAATTTTTCGTAATATTAACCCTAAATTATATGATCTTGTAGCCATTACTTAATTCATTGGGCATTGCTTTTTCAAGGAATGTGTTACGGCCATGTATTGTAAACCACCAATCACCATTACGAAAACTGCATTTGCTTGGCAAGAACTACAATTGCAACCAACCGAAGTTCTTATCAACTAATGGAAGCTGCTTTTCATATAGGATCTGCGACGAAACACGAGAGAAAGGAGAGTATACAAAACTCGAGATCAACACATTAATATGCTCAAAAAGATTTGTACCAACGCCGAGTTGTGTTTCCTCGTTCGGATCACTAATTACAAAAAAAAAAAAAAAAGAGGAGAAGGAGAGAAACGGCGTACCGGTGGTCGTAAATGAAGATCTGAACTTGGGAAACACAAACTTCATGAGCGGAGCCACGTGATACTGTTGAAATTGCAGAGACAAAAGCTTGATCAAAGAAGTTATACGTCTTCTTCTTCAAAGGGTTGGAAAGAGATCTCAGGAACAAGAGGGTGGTGAGGCTGTGCATATAGATGTCTGTGACTTGTAAGAAGAAGCCACAGCTGGCCGAGCACCGCCTCAAATTTGGTTATTTGTCTTTGCTCGCACGCTATCGTCCCTCACACGGTGTGTTTTCTTTTCTACGTGGAACGCTTTTATTTTTATTTTATTTTAATATTTTTTTGTCGAAACGTGCAATGCTTTGAGACCCATGACTTAGGGCGTTTTCCTTCTTTTCATTTTTAATTTCGCTCTTTTGGGGATTTATTTCTTGTTTATCCAGATGTCTAGGGGCTTAGCCACAAAATTAGAGAATGAGGCAATTGGGGTGGTGCAACACTTGGTGAGGGTGATTGATACCGACACGCGGTTGATTGTCTTCGTATTGTTTTGGTCACAAGACTTTTTAATTTTTTTAATTTCTTTATTAATTTTTAATTTTGTACTGCTTACAAACGCCTAGAAGCTGACTGGATATTTACCTTATGGCCACAAAAAAGGGCTAGATATTTTACCTGAGAGAGGTTCACTTAATAGAATTATAGTCTCACAGTCAAGGAAGAGGAGTGATAAATATGGTGTCCAAGGGCATCGATTATTTCAACTTTGTTGAGGAATTCAATCTACAGGATCTGAATCCTAATCAGGAATAGCATTTAGATTATCTTTGATTGCATATGATGCAGAAATAATGTGATCTTCCCCGGTGAACACGCAATTATATGACCTATGATTAGGTAGAAACGACAAGGGATGCACGTGATTTCTTTTTGCGCGCCCCACGAAAATATTCTATGACCAGTAAGTTTTCTTACGACGTGGTTATCCAGCATTGTTCTTGGTTTGTTTCTGAGTTTGTTGTGGATTAACATACCAATAGAGGACATTTTCCTACTTCAGCTCGCTCGATTATGGTTAATCAGTTCAATTGGATAAGTTCAACCCAAAATTCATCAACTTAGATTTGAAATAATATTGCGCCGAATATATTTAGAATTAGATTCTTCATCTCTTTTCCCTTCCTTAATTTTATCCTTCCTTTTTTTTTTACTTCGGTGCTAAAAGCCTTGTGTATGTGCCTTACATCGTTTTCATCTTCCTCATTCAGATTAGCTACTTAGATAACAATGGAAACAGGTAATATTAGAAATGTACCTAATAATGTAGGAGAAATAGGTATGGTCGTTTCTACATACCAAGTTTATTAAGGATGAAACTTGGTGGTTTGGCAAAAAAGAAGAAGAGAAGATGAAACTCACTAAGAATGTTAATTCCCCTCTCTTGATAGCTCTCTCCATTGTCGAAATCTTCACTTTTGTGCCATCGACGTGGTATGAAAAAGGCAACCAAGAGTGTAGAATCATCCCGAGAGTAAAGCAGAATGATTTCTTCTCTCTTCTCCATTTGCTCGTCTTTGTATATAGAGAGCTCCAGGTGATTTTCTTAAAATCGTCTTCCAATGACATATATTTCTCTGTTCCTTTTGGTGGAAATTCTCCGTTTATTTTGGTAACCTTTTGATGTCTATTTTTCTTGTTCTTAACTAAAGTTGATGGGTTTCTCATCATCCATGATAATGTATAATAAAAAGAATCGTTAGATATCTTGCGGATATATACAGTATTCAGTTTATATTTTATAAAGAAATTCCGCAATATTTTCCCCCCAAGAATGCATATCTAGAATTCACTTCATTTATTTTTAGAATAAGAATACTCACCTATTCCTCCTCTTCATGTGAATATTTCGTTGCCAATAGTTGGTTGTTAACGTATAGCGTTTACTGATGCTTCAAGCAAATTATATTTCCCAACTTCGTAAACTTAATTTGGCTGTATCATGAG
This sequence comes from Metrosideros polymorpha var. glaberrima, assembly GCA_001662345.2. Lineage (NCBI taxonomy): Eukaryota > Viridiplantae > Streptophyta > Magnoliopsida > Myrtales > Myrtaceae > Metrosideros > Metrosideros polymorpha. The sequence continues at coordinate 9,946,657 of BCNH02000006.1, read as the reverse complement.
TACTGGTCAATTCGCTTTTACTTTGTTACTATATTTAATATCTTATGTAGACATTTAATGTCACGATAGTGAAATATTAACAGCCCCATACTTTGACATTTCGAGAAAAATATTATATTTAATTAAAAGGAGCATGAGATATTGTTTAGAAACGAAATAAATCTTAAAGTGTGATAGAGACTATATTTTGAACTTGTTTTTGCTGTAAAAGTGGATTTAGTTAATCCATAATTGCAATTATGGATTTAGTTAAATTTTTAATCACAACTAATTATAAATTTAGTTCTACTAATTTATGAAATATGGAATTTGTGTGATATATTAAATACATATTATCCTCCATAAGTATTATGCAGTTTTGGTTTTTATTTTTATTTTTGGTAATATATATTTTATCAATTTGTACCATTAATTTATGTGTAAAAACGACATGTGTGTTTTCTAATAAATGAGATATCATATTATATATTGTTTTTCTAATGATCATTTAATATTCGACCAAAAAAATGATTGTCTAATATAATTTATATGTTTAAATTTTCTTATATTGGTTGTTGATATAATATTCAACTCTTAAAAAAATATCTAAATAGAAAAATGATAAGAGTTATCTTTGACTAAGTATTTGATTAGAAGGATCATCATTGATTAAGTTTTTATTTGGGAAAATTACCAATTTAATCCTAAACCTATTGTACGAATATTAATTTCTAAACTTTTCAATTTTGTTGATATAATCCTAAACCTTTTGTACAAAATTTCAATGCAATTCTTTTGGCCAATTGTCGCTGGAAATCACCGTCATGGCAACTTACATAGGACATTGTTTTGAGTAAAGTTTCCCGTGTTAGCATGATAGAAAGATGGCGGTAACTAGTTGACATGTCAGCGATTTTCGACGGCAATTAACTAGAAGAACTATATTAGAATTTTGTGCAATAGAACTACATTAGCAAAATTGAAAAAAATTAGGATTGAATCGGTATTTGTACAATAAGTTTATGATTAATTTGTTAATTATCTCGTTTTTACTCATATTTACAAATATACACAATCATGAACCTCGGACCCTCATGGCTCAGGCGATGCCTCCGTGGCGATTGCCACCACCACAACCTCCCCTCCCTGTCTCTCTATTTTTCTTATTTTCCATATTTCCTTTTCTTTTTCGAATTTCATTTTTCCTTAATTTGGAAAAAAAGAATAGTTTGTCTAACTTTTTATAATTTTGAGTTGCCATGTGGGATGCCACATTGGCACTTAATGGCAAATAAACGGCCATATTAGCATTTTAGTTGAATTTTTTAATGGAAGGACAATATGAACAAAAACATATAAGCTACGTTTGGTTGTCCAGATTTTTTTGTCATGATAGGATAGGATAGGATAGAATAAGAAATCTTGAGATTTTGTCATATCCTATTTACTATTTGGTGAACGGCGGATTTAAAGTTGGATATACAACTAGACATCTTGGGGATGAACAAGTTAATGCTACTTTTTAAATTTTTCTTTTCTCAAAATAGCTATCGGTGAGGCTTAAGTGGTGAAGGCTCGACACCGAGGCTAGTGATGGTGGCAAGAGTGGGCGGTGACGGCGGACTACAAGGAGGCTGGGGCGAAAATTCTTGTCAAAGGCAGGTGGTGGCGATAAGCAACCAGCGACAGTGAAGGGCGGTGGCAGCAAAGAGGTTGGGGGAGAGAATTCTAGTTAGAAGCGGTCAACCGGCGACGCCACCATCGGCCGCTGGTAGTGATGGCCAGCGGTCGAAGGTGGCGACGATTGGTTGGCAATGGGAGTGGGGGTGGGTGGCAATGGAGGGTAGCGGCGAGGAGATTGGGGGGAGAGAATTCTAATTAGAGGTGGTCGATCGATGACAGCGACAAGCAACCAGTGGTGGTGATCGACGGGCGGCTAGCGGTGACAGCAAGGGTGGGCGACGACAACGGGTGGTAATAGAAGGCAATGGCGGAGGGCAGCGGCAAAGAGGTTGGGGGGAGAGGAAGGGAAGTGAAATCCTATCCCACCTTATCTCACCCCCCAAAATAATTTTATCCCCCTATATCCCCATTTATCATATTTTGGATACCTATTAAACACAGAATATGATATAATATATCATATCATGTCTTTTATCCTGACAACCAAATGCTGCCATATAGTTTAAGGACTCGATAGAACAAACAAAAACTAAGGAATTAATTGAACATTTCACAAAAATTTGAGGGACCAACGCCTTTATCCCTTTAAATTTCACTATTTGTAATGATCGGTTCTTTTGTTGATTTAATAACCATTATCTTATTGGTTTTGTACTATTCATACGAATTGAACTATAATTCTTTGACGATGTATTTCTTTTTATTGATCCTCTAATGTCATTTATTTAGCAAATATAGGGTGTCATGTTGTATTCACCTTTTTAATGATCCTCTTACGAAATATGTACTGTCAAGTCATAGAGCCCTCTAAAGTAACTGTTTTCATCGATAAGGCTTTATGTTAATAGACAGTTTATTATTAATTAGCTAATATTTTTGTATGGATATTTATACAACTTTTCAATCATAACAAACATCACTTATTGCACTTTCGTTATCTTTCTAAATATACGCAGTCGAGTAATAGAACTCTCTAACCAGATATTTTTTTCCTTATGTGAGGTTAATTTTATTATATTCATTAGTTTGTAAAGTATGTTATAACTATAAATATGTGTGTGTTTGTGATGATGCCTTTTTTTAAATTTTATTTATTTGACGAATATGAGATGGATCTCTTTTTTTTTTTTAATGACCCGGGAACCTTCCTTTCGCTCTATAGGCTAATCGGTACTAAATCCGGAGGGAGGCTAGCCCAGCAACCCACTGCCAAGACCCCTCACTTAAATCGCTGACGACGCAGGATTTCGAACTCTCACCTCCTACAATGGCGGGAGAGCTCTCAACCAACTACGCCACCCACGGGTGAGTATGAGATGGATCTCTTAATATCATTAATAGTGAAAATATGATTTTGATATTACTTATTTGTCATATATGAGCACAATTGAAGATTGATCTTGTAAATATTATTATTTATCAAATATGAGTCAAACATAAGATAAATAACCCCACATCTTTAGATTAGAAACCTTGTTATAACCAATTATTTCAAAAATTTTATGCATTGGTATTTCGGAGTAAAATCTACAAATACATTGATTAGAGATTCATTATCATAATATGTATAAGAATTACAGATGCCAATTAGATACCAAAATATCCATAAAAGTTAGAAGTGTAGAATTTGAGATTTGTGAGAGTTAAAAGATTTGCTAAAGTAACTATCAAAAGCAAATTATTGGGTAAAACTCACGCATAAGCGTACCACATGACTCAATTTCGCCCGAGTTTTACCCACTTTTATATATAGATTCTGCTTTTTTTGACGAATTATCAGCGACAAAAACAAAGTCACCAGGAGTATACCCTCTACCAATCGAAAGTAGCTTCATCTCTAGCCAATATAACTTTCAACTATAAAAACATAATATCGTCCACAAAAGTACCATCTAGCGGCAAATTAGGTTTTTTGTTACTCGATGTTCAGACTCTGGCAATAAAATTGAGCTTTTGTAGTAGAACAAAATCTTACACATTTTTTTAACACATTTAGCGATGAATTTTGCATTTGTAGCTAGAACTCATAATGTTGTGTTGCTAAAACGTTATTTTTCGTGGCAAATAGTTTGGACATCTAGGGATAGAGTTATTTTTCTTAATCTCACTCGAAACACTGAAGTGTTCCAACTCCACCACCACTAGCCATCGGCTGAGCACCACAAGGTTGACCACATCATCGGCCGTAGGGGTGAGCAGCTCCAGGTTCCGTACAGGTTCCAAGTGGACCTTGAACCTGTCCGTCGAAATAAGTTCCTCATTTTTTAGAATCTGGAACATACTCTGCATATCCTTGAACTTGGAACCTAACATGTCACAGGTTTCAGGTTTCACCTGTATTCTTAATTGAACAATTGCACTGAATTATCTCCTTTAATAACCACCACTTGCTGCTAAAATCCACTAACCACAACTTATATTGAGACACATGAAGAATATGAAACATTAACAAAATAAAAATCTCAATTATAAGTATCACCGAAAATTGAAGCTCAGACTAGTGATTCTAGATTATACACTCATAATTTGACGTCGTGGAATACCGCGGGATCACGCGAAAACTTAAGAAAAACACAAAAAAATTGTTTCAGGTTCCACCTACCTAGAACTTGAAACCTACCTAATGGAACAGATTCATCAATTTTTGGAACCTAGAACCTATCGTGTATACCTTGGAACTTGAAACCAACAGGTTCCCACCGGTACGATTCTCAAGTTTCAAGTTCTTACTCTAGAATCATGCTCACCCCTAACCAACCGAGCACCATTATGAGGTTGACCACCTATTGCCATCACCAACGATCTACCTGTAGCAATGAAACGAAAGAACATCAAACCATCTAATGACGAAATTATTATCAGATTTGTTGCTAAAAAGTTGGAATTTCATTTGTGAAACTTTCAAATTCGTCGCTAAAAGTTTGAATTTTCGAGTAAAAGGTTGGATACATTCGACCTTTGACGACGAAATCCATGCATTTCATTGCCAATTGTCGAGCACATAAGACCTTCTGGCGACCAAATTCAATCTCGTAGCGAGGAAGTTGCTCGGTCTCCATTTTATTGAACTCTCGCCAAGCTATAGCTGCCAACAAGATCCGTCAATAATGTGTTTTTTCTTAGAACAAATAAAAAACAATTCGGCAATGGAACTTCTTGTGAAGAATTTTTGGCTTCTAGCGACAAATCTATTTTGATGGAGAACATAATCAGAATCAATTATGGAATAAATATAGGGGACATATGATAGATTTCGGATAGAAAGATTTCTTGTTTGGCCAACCTCGGATAAAAATTGACCAATGTGAGATTTTACTAAATCTTACTCAATTATTAAATGATATGACTACTAACGACATTATTTGATTGCAAGAGTCATATATATAGATGGGACCCACAAAGTATTGAAGTATCCTGATTTTAACTATTAAGTTAACATCCAAAAAAGTGTTCTCCTGCCAATTTAGAAATCAAGTGCTTTAGCGAAATTAAATTTTCGTTATGTTGAGCATTTCTCAACCTAATCTCTCCTTATTATCTTGTGATTTTCCTCAGGAAAAATTGTCAAAAAAGTCATGAACCTATTGCATTTTTGTCAATTCAGTCATAAACTTTTTAAGTTTGCCTATTTAGTCATAAACATTTTGCAATTATGCCAATTCAGACCATTCAGCTAATTTTGACCAATCGGTGCTGACGTGAACGTCGACGACGCTAACGTGTCAATTTTTCTTGTTCTTGTTCTTTTTTTTTTTTCTAATTTTTCTCTTTTTTCTTTTTTACTTTCCCTTCTTCCTCTAGCCGATCGCCGAGGTCTAATGACCGGCCAGAGGTGGAGGCCGACGAGGACAACCTCGTTGGCCTCGAGCAAAGCTCGCCCTTGCCAGCCACTGGTGAGGACCTCACCATGGCTGGGCGAGCTCGACCTCGCCTAGCAATAGCGAGGATGGCCTCACCTAGCAATAGCGGGCGTGTGAGGCTCACCCTCGCTAGTGGCCGGCAGGGGCGAGCTTCGCTCGAGGGGCCGCCACGTCTAGTCGATCGCCGGACGTCGGCGACCAACTGTAGGAAGAAGAAGGGAAGGGAAGGAAAAGGAAAAAAATAAAAAGAGAAAAATAAAAATAAAAATAAAAATTATTTTAAAAAATTACACATCAGCGTCGTTGGTGCTGGTTGATGTCCACGTCAGCGCCGATTGGCCAAAATTGGCCAGATGGACTGAATTTGCACAAATGCAAAAGGTTTATGACTCAATTGGCAAACTTAAAATGTTTAGGACTAAATTGGCACAAATGTAATAGATTTAGGACTCAATTGGCAAACTTAAAAGGTTTAGGACTGAATTGGCAAAAGTGCAATAGGTTTAGAACTTTTTTTACAATTTTTTTCAATTTTCTCATTATATCGTATAATTTTGAATCTTATTATTGATGCGCCATTAACCTTATGGCCCGTGAATCATAATCAGGGAAAAAAAAGGAAACTGAAGGGGATGAAAAAAAAAAGCAAATTCAACTGAACTTGATCACATCAAGTAATGTGCATAGACTAAGCTGTCAATACAAGATTTATATTATAAAAAATGCACACAAAACAAGCATATGATGAAGCCCCCTTGTCATGAAACATCTCAACAATAGTTAATTTTTTTTTTTTTGGACAAAAACATAAGATGCTTCATTAACTCGAAAGGCTGGCTGAACGTCCAGCTAATACATCAAAACAAAGTAAATCCCAAAGAGATTGGGGCGGCTTAGTCAGCCAATTTGAGGGAAGGTAATTTAAACGACATGCTTTAGCAACCCAATCCGCACAAGGATTAGTAGAGCGTGGGCTATAAACTACTGATGCCCACGGAATTTGAGACAACAAGACATGGCAGTCCACCAGAATATTTCGAATAGTCCATGGGGCTTGGGTCGGATCCACCAAATAGCCCGATATTTGGTCCACAAGAGTCAAACAGTCAGTGTGTACTTCTGCTTTATGCATGTGCAGAGTACTTGCAGAGGTGCTTTCAGTTTCAGATCTGTATCTTCGATTGAGTTGCAGCAAAAAGCGAAGTCCTTCCCTCAAAGCTAGGGTTTCTACCACGAGGGGTGTTTCGGCTTGGACTTTCATCGCAAATCCGCCCACGAGCACTCCATGGTCATCTCGGCACACACCTGCTATAGTTGCTTCGGATTTTTCTTCACACCAAGATCCGTCAATGTTGAGCTTCCATTCTCCCTGTATTGGCGGTTTCCATCTCGCAGGTAAAGCTCTCTCCTTTAAATTCTTACTCGCTGATTTCCATGGCTGAAATTCTGTGCTTTCTGTTGCTACTAGAGCTTCGTCCACCACCATCAATGAATCAAGTTCCTGACCTCTGAAAACCAAGGAATTCCGCCTCTTCCAAATACACCAGAGCAAGCTTGCTATGATTTCTCTCTCTGGTCCAGTTGTGTTGCGGGTGAAATTGTGACAAACCCACTCCTCTATTCTGGTGTATGTCAAGGGATTTAGGTGGATTTGAAGTCGTGGGTCGTTCCATATACTAACTACCCACTCACAATGCAGGAAAAGGTGCTCTACAATTTCAGGGCCTCGATTGCAACATGGACACACCGAGTCAGGTAAAGCTTTCCGCTTAAATAAGTTCTCTTTTGATGGAAGTGAATTTTGGCACACGTTCCAGATAAAGTGCTGGATTTTGGGTTGAACCTTAAGCTGCCAGATAGACTGCCATAGGGATTTCGGTATTTGATATGAGGATGACGCTTGGTTTGTAATTTGCTGGCTGCTCCTTTCTGTGATGCGATTATACCCATCCTTAACTGAAAATTTGCCTTGCTTGTTTCCCTTCCAAACAAGTCTGTCCACCGTGCTTGTGGAACTAAGGGGAATTGCAATGATCTCCATTGCTACTTGCTCCTCAAACAATGATAGGAGTAATTGTATATTCCATGTTCTGTTCGTCTGGTCAATTAAATCAGCCACCAGGTACGGGTCTTCTCTATTGGTTGGGCCATAGAGGATTCCAGCCAATAACCATTTGTCCTCTCGAATTTTGATATTCTTGCCATCACCAACCACCCAAATCAAGTCTTGATTCAAGGATTCTCTGCCTATTAAAAGACTCTGCCATCCCCAAGAGAGGCGTGTGCCCTTTTTTGCGTTCCATAAATCCCCATTTGGAAAATAAATTCCTTTAAGTACTTGTCCCCACAATGAAGAAGGGGATTGGGCCAACCGCCATGCTTGCTTAC
>BCNH02000006.1:9898293-9936266 GCA_001662345.2 Metrosideros polymorpha var. glaberrima | reverse complement strand
GCTGCATTCTGCTCGCCAGAGTTTTGGACCTGCGTTTCTGGGATCACCTCATCGTCTTGAGGCAATGGGAACTCATTCCCAAATAATAGCTTCCAAAAAGGACTTGCCTCTCGTGCTTCTGTTCTGAGCCATGAACCAAATTTTCCATCTCCTATCACACCCGTTTCCGATTCTCTATATTGCATATGAGAGCAGTTTGTTGTATAATGTCCAATCTTCCCACATGAGTAGCAAAAGCGGGGAAGACGTTCGTACTTAAAATCAACCCAGATCTGGTCATCATCAATATTCAGCACCATCCCTAATGGAATAGGTTTTTGAAGATCCATTAGCACTCTAACTTTCCCTAGTCTGCATAAGCCTCCTTCCTTCGCCTCCATTTTAACATTAACAGCCTTTCCAATAAAGTTACCCACCATCTTAAGGTTCGACTCATTAACCATAATAAGTGGTAAGCCCACCACATGCACCCAAAAAGCACAATGAGAAAAGTTATGGCGATGGATGGGCACCTTGGGGTCTAATTGCTGGAGGACCAAAAGATTACTAGAGAAAGACCATGGACTGGCTTCTATGATTCTGTTCATTGTGTCTTCCGATCTGAAAGTGAAAGAATATATACCATGGTCTTGCTGATCACAGACAACATCTTCTGTTTTCCATGCTTTTTTCATTGTAGACAGAAACGATTGTACATTTATGCTAGGATTCGAGAAAAGTTTCCCAAGTAAAGTAAGGTTGCACAAGCTGAGCTTGTGCTCGGGCCCTTCTTCAGTAAGAGTCACCAAGACTTCTACACAAAGCAGCCATTCTCTGTTCTTTATCGATCTTTTTCGCCATACTAACTCACTTTGTTCGGCGCTATTATATCATACCAGGAAAAGAACCCCTCAAATCTCTGCAGAGAAAGAAACCAAAGGGTCTGTATTCAGAGAGACAGCGAATCGCCTTGGAACCCTAACCATTGCAGCAAAGCTTCCATTCGAACCAACCTCGACAGCACTTTTACGATGCTAACGAAACTGCTTCAAAACTTGCAGGGGGACACTAATAGTTAATTAAGGAGGAGAAAATTGAAGCTTATTTGGGTGCCAATATTAGTGTTAGATAGCAGCTACCGCAAAAAGGTCTAATTTGACAAGCAATTACTTGTCAGATAAATTGATCATTGATCACTTTGATTCAGCTCATGGACTGAGAGATCAAGATCTCTTCCACAACCAACCTTCTTGACCTATTCATGGCGAGAAGGCTCAAGTATATATGCTCTTCAAGCTCCTCCAGCTGCTCCAAAAAGCAGGCGTTGTGCACATCAAACTCCTTCACAACCTCCCTCACGACCTCGCCCTTCTTCGTGTAATTCCTCACTGCCATCCCGGCCCTCGATCTTCCATGCTCGACCTCGTCGTGCAATCTCCTGGCCCACCTGCTTACGGTGTCCATGTCATTGATCAGTATGAACACCCCTTTCGCTGCGACGTCAAGCTGTGCGCTAACACCTTCAGTTGATGAGCTTTTCTCTGGATACGAAGATGACCTATTGGACTTCACATTCCTATTGCACATCCCAATTCTGCAGCTTGTCAGCACCAGCGAAGTGGTTGAGATCAGGCCGGAGGAAACAATCAGCCCGAGCCTTCCGACCCACTTGCAAGCCCTAGCCAATTTCATTCTCCTCCGCATCTGCTTGCGCTTGGACATCAACTCACGAAACAATGCCAGGTGATGATCGTGCATGCCTGGCAACTGGACCTGGGCGATTGCCGATAAGGGGTTTGTCAGCGAGGCGAACGCGGACAGCTCTTGGCATATCAGACGGCTCTGTTCTTCTCCACGACTTGTGTCTTCAAATACCAATTTTGCCAACTTGATTGCCCTTCTGATCCTTTGGTAATTGGTGTGGGTCTGATGGATCCCCTGGAGGAGCAACTCACACATGTCACATGCTTCCGAGCTCGCCTCGAAGTAGTCAACAAGAAGACAATGGAATTTCAAGGTCCTGATCATTTTCGTGAGGGTTTCCTGCCCGGGCTCGAGGAGCGATTCTGAGAGGTGCACCATGCAGTGGGCATTGGTAGACGGAGAAGGTGAGTAGAGCGATCTGTAAATGCTTGTTCTTCCAATCTGGGATTGGACTTTAGTACACATATCCTCGTAGGACTTGGTCCTCAAAGCTTGTGTGTACTCTTGATTGACGCTGCTTGACTTGCTAGACATGCTGTTTAGAAGTTCCTTCTGGGACTCACCTGTCAAACCCAAAAAAATAAATAAATTATATGATCTCATAGCCATTACTAAATTCATTAGGCTTTTTTTTTTCCGAGGAATTTTGTACGGCCGTGTATTATAATCCACCAATCTCCACTAGACAAAATACATTCTCTTGGCAATAAATAAAAATGCAAGCAAATGAAGTTCTTATCGACTAATAAAAACTGCTTTTCATATAGGACATGCGACGAAACTTGAGAGAAACGAGAGCATACAAAACTCAGCAGATCGTAACATATAGAGTTCAAAACGTTAATTCGCTCAAAATGATTTGTCCAAAGACCGAGCTGTGTTTCCTCGTTGCAATCGCCAATTAGATATAAGAAGAACAAGGAGATAGAGAGATCGATAGGAGAGAAACGAAGTACTGGTGGTTGGCGACGAAGATCTCAACTTGGGAAGCACCAATTTTCTGAGCTGATCCATGTGATGATGATGTTAAAATCGCAGAGACTAAAGCTTGATCAAAGAACTGCAGAGGTTTCAAAAGCGATCTCCGGAAGACGAGAGTGAGGGGCTGTATATATAGAGGTCGCTGACTTGAAAGAAGAAGCCACAGTTGGCTATTGTATTGAGCACCGCCTCAAATTTGGTTTGTTTGCCTGTGCTCGCACGTTATCGTCCCTCACACGGTTTTGTACCCGCAATGCTTTGGGACACATGACTTAGGCATTTTCCTTCTTTCCCTTTGTATTTTCCTCCTCTTTTTTGGGTTCTATTTCTTGTTTATCCAGATCTCTGGGGGCTTTTAGCCACGAAATTAGAGAAATTAGCTAGCAGCGAGCGTAATGGGTGCAATTTCTCGCACGTTTTCTTTTCTTGTTTTGCTCCTAATAATTTTTGGATGAGGATGGGGCAGTTGGGGTGGTGCCAACGCCTAGAAGCTAGCTAGATATTTCCATAAAGGCCACAAAAAAAGGGGCTAGATATTTTACCTTAGAGAAATTCACTTAATTTAGTTATATTCACACCGTGAAGGAAGGGAAGAGAGATTAATGGGGTCTCTATGGGCATGGATTACCTCTGCTTCGCGGAGGAACTCAATTTAGAGGATCCGACGAATCATCATCAGGAATAATATCTAGATCGTCTTTAATGATCCGCCCCACATGAGCACGCGATCATATGGGCTATGGTTAGGTAGAAATAGCCAAAGATGCACGTGATTTTTTTTCTTTTCGTGCATCCCACGTACATATTCTATGACTGGTAAGTTTCCTACAACACGGTTATCCAACATTACCCTTGGTTCGCTTCTAAGTTTGTTGGGGATTAACTTACCAACAGAGAACATTTTCCAACTTTAGCTTTGATCGATCATGGTGATTAATTCGACTGGATAAGTTCAACACAAAAATCTGTCAACTTGACCTTGAAATAATATTGCGTGCCCAATGCACCTAGCACGTGAATTTGCAACAAATATTTAGATCATGTATAGGGTGCTCATCGAGATAATATATTATGATTTAGATCCTTCGTCTCTGTTCACTTTCTTAATTTTATTTATTGTTCTTCTTTCTTCTTTTTTTCTTTTTTGGTGCTAAAAGCTCTGTGTACGTGCCTTACATTGTGTTCTTCTTCCTCAGTCAGATTAGCAACTCAGATGACAATGAAAACATGTAAAATTAGGAGTGTATCTACAAATAGAGGAGAGATATAGTGCGGTACATATAGTCGGAACATACTGCTAAAGTAGCCTCCAGAAAACCTGGGGAGAAAGCAGAAGAAGAAGAAGAAGAAGAAGAAGAAGAGAGAGAGAGATTTATATACTACTATTTTTCTGGGTAAAACTTTTTAGGGTTTCCTTATTCTGCAATGTTTTTGTCAAACACCACTGTCGTTTCTTCTCTTCTTTCTAATGCTGCTTTGGGTAGAGACGCCTTAATCTTGATTCTCACATTTAATTCCTCTTCCATATGTGAAATAACTCCTCGTTCCCCTACTGGCACAGACAAATTCTCGAACCTTGTGGTAATATACCTATGTCTCTGTACTTCGCTTTTGCTTATTATTTAAATCTCTTGGTTACTTCTAAACTCGCTTGTGATTACGCACTCCATATCCACTTTGTGCCCGATAGCTCATAACCGCAAACCAAATTATTAGTTAGGAATAGCTAATAGTGAATCTGAATTAAGCGACATTTTACATATCTCTATATTATATCAAAAACAGATTATTATGATATGTCAGCTTGTCAGTTGCTGGAAAAGATTTGATAACAGAGGAATCAAAGATTTATTATTTAGATTGAGGAAATGATTGGTTATCACATTAATTTAAGATAAGACACGAACTAAAGTTCACATAGATGGCTCAAATGTGGGATTGTTTACCAATTGGTGTATGGGAGCAGAATTTATATCATGCATTCAATCTATACGCCCATCTCCATTCCTTGACCACTAGCTATAAAAAGAAATAACGAGAAGTAAGATGTTGAAAAAAATAGGGATATATACTTTTGGTTTTTCATATTGGACCATTCATCATTTACTTATCTATTTATCTATTTTATCAAGAACGTGAGCAATGGCGTAGGTAAGGAAAATTTGTCCAAAAAATCGTAAACATATTGTACGATGGCCAATTCAATCCTAAAATTTTCAATTTTACCAATTTAGTCCTAACTTTTTTACGACTTGCAATTTAGTCCTAAACCTTTCAATTGTAGTAATTTAGTCCTAAACATTTTAATGATTTGCTAATTCAATTCTAAACCTTTTAATGATTTGTCAATTTAGTCATTCCAGCTAATTTTGGCTGCAAATCGCTAATGTGGCAATCTAGTCAGCGCCGACCATCCAACGTGGCATGGCCAATGCTAATGTGGATAATTTTTTTATATTTTATGTGTTTTATTTTTTTTTTCTTTTTGTCTTTTCTTCTTCCTTTGGCCAATCACCGAGCCTTAACAATGGTCAACGACCAGCTAAAGGCGAGAGTTGGTGAGGTCAATGCAGCTCGCCCTCGCCAGTGGCCTGGTGAGGCCAACCTCACCGTCGCTAGGAGAGGTCGACATCGCTCGACCACTGGTGAGGCTCGATCCTCCATAATGGTCGGCGAGGGTGAGCCACGCTTGAGGTGGGCAAGATCAACCTCGTCGGCCATCACCAAGGCCCAGCGACTGGCCAGAAGAAGAAGGAAAGAAAATAAAGAAAGAAAATAAAAATATAAAAAAAATTATTTACATTAGTGCCGACCGTGCCACATAAGTCAGCCAGCATTAACTAGATTGCCAGGTCAACAATTAGCTGCAAAGACTAAATTGACAAATCGTTAAAAAGTTTAGGATTAAATTGGCAAATTGTTAAAAGGTTTATGACTAAATTGGCAAGTTATCAAAAATTTTAGGACTAAATTAGCAAAATCGAAAAGTTTAGAATTGAATTAGCCGTCGTACAAAAAGTTTAGGACTTTTTGGACAATTTTCCCGCGTAGGTAAAGTACTTTATGCAACATTTATCTTAACACCAACCGTATTATCAAGAAAAATTCGTGTATAGCTTTCATTACAATGTAAACATTACAAATGCATGCGCCTTTTCGAAATCGAATCTTCAATCATGCCGCAAGAAGGATATGGATAAATGCGTCCATGAGGATTTTTCAGATTGCTTGCTTCTCGTCTCGAGAATCGGGCCCTTGCCAATCCAAGACATTCTTGCTTCCACTCGTCAACCTCTCTATAAACGTATGAACATTTCTGGTCACAGCAAATTCGGCGAGCCTAAATCTGAGCTACGGACTTGCCACGTGGCGTGGGGGGGTTCCCACTTTATTTTCCACCTCACGAAGATGGAATCTCTACCTCGCGAAATTCATGCATGGTCCATGACGTTATATAATTATCATATTATTTATTATATTATCGTGTATATAATGCCACAATTAGATCTTATAACTACATTTCAGGTTTGAAGAGATGAGAGCGTGTTTCCTCGTGGACGCCATAGGAAACCTCCAAAGCAGATGCTTGTAAGGTTCTCTTTCCAACAAAGTATCTGTTGATGATGAGCTATGAGTGGCCGACAATAACAAGCGTGTGTCCCTTATCTCTTTCTAAAGTCGGCTGTATAGTTTCCTAATTTGTATTTACGTCCTTGTCCAATTCATTCACGCGACTTCACTAAGGTATTTTCTCATGTAGGGGACTGCCTTTGGGTTATATCTGAACGCTCAGGCCCAAATAAGATTTGTGACCCAAGCCCAATCACATGTCTTTCTAATTATTTGTCATGAGAATAATTATTTTCGTCCCGGGTACGAACTAAAAGAGGAGTTACAGCAGTGACAGACATGTATCACGGTCCTGAGGTTCCACAGGCGGAAGGACCGTGTAAAACTCAAGATGAACGAGCAAGAAGCCCTGAAGACCTCTAGAATGTTCTTAGGGGCGGGCGATACTGTAATTGCGCCCAATTCTAGAGCTTTCCTGTCTTTATTGTCGGTAGATGGTAGATGAGGAAGTGTAATAATGTCGGTGGTTGATAAATGGGGAGATGTGATCTCGTCCCTTAGATGAAAGAACGATCAACGGTTGTAATGAGAGGCCCTCTAGTATAAGTAGGGGTGCTCTCTCCTTCATTTGAAGCATCCAAAACATTCTAAAGCAAAGCATTCTCTCCCAGAGCTTCTCTCTCTAAACACTTCTCTCTCTACGATCCAGGTGAGCAGGAGCGGTGATCCGCGAAGAAGGCTTGGCTTAGGCGCTCCATCGATCCAAGAAAACCTAAGTCGCCGCACGGGTTCGATCCGAATCTATCGCCCCGTGACACATGCATGCGTCCCCGTGGTTTTTTCTTAAAGTAACCGTGTTTCGTAAAAGACACTATGGATAAAGCTTTGTTGCAACAACTCATATAGCATATGGTCCCGCCCATTTCTTGAAGGAGGCCATTCTTCCTTTCTACAACCTTATTTTGCTGAGGAGTGTAGGAAGAGGAGAAATTGTGTTCAAAGTCATCCTTGTCACGGGATTCCGAGAAACTTGAGTTTTCGAACTCTCCTCCATGATCAGTTTGGATGAAAAAAATGATGTATCCTTTTTCATTTTGAACTTTTTGTGCAAATTTCACGAAGGAATAAACTGCATTTGTTGTGACAGAATTGCTCTCGTGACATAAAATCTTTCACCGAAAGTAGTTCTTCAATTTTTATTAAGGAGACTGGGTTCTACGCCAACTTGGACAGGAAATATCCAAACAAGTACGAGAAATAACTTACTTGATACAAAATGAGAACCATACAAACACAATCTTTATCGCAATTTAATCAACGACAGGATTGATCAACACAGACTTAATAACGTAACTAAATGTAAACAAACTGTGTCGGAATTTAAACGACGACACAACTTGAGAACACAAAGTACTATGCCAGAATTTAATCAACGACACGGCCTTAAGGAGAAGAGAAACGTGCCCGAATTCAATCAACGACACGAATCTGAAAGCTATAACTAAGGAAAGTAAAGTGCAATATTTGAAAATATATATATTGAAAGATAGTAAATTTGTTGATTTGTGCGAGGGGTTTACTGATGGACAACTGGTGGTATTATAATGGTCTGGTAGTTACTGCTTCATAGCGATTTCCAGTGATTATGCTTCTTCGCTATTTTCTGCCAACTTTATCCCATGTCTCCGCCTATTTCGCAATAATTGCTTCATGATCTTAATTCCCAAGTAGTAACCGCCTCCTTTGATGATGTGTGACCCATCAATTGCTTACATGTCTTCTAACTCCCATGAAAGTCGCTCCATATTGTTAGATAATTGCTCTTGCCATAAACTACTTTACTTCAATCGTCCCATGATTTTCGTAACTATCCCATGATATCTGTCTTCAGGTATTAACTGCTTTCCTTCAAAATACGTGTCTTCTAACTTGATCAGCCCGTCGATCATCTTATCAACTGTTTGCACGCCTTGGTTTTAGCTATCCTTTGCCAATTTCGAACTCTTGAATGATCTTTTAGTCACTATTACCCAAATCGATGACCATTAACAGTTCACCATTGTATTTGACAACCAAGAATGTGGCATCAAACTATTTTGGTATTGATTCGCACACTTTGCTCTCGTTGATGGGCGTATAATTCTCCCGTTTCCAAGAGATCAGGGGGTTTGCCACGTTGACACCATAGGAGACCTCGACAGCAGATGCTTGCAGGTTTCTTCCAAGGAAATATCTGGTTGAGGAATCATGAGCGGCTACCAACACCAAGTCGTGTGTCCCTGTCTTTTTTCTAGAGTCGGCTGGATAGTTTCCTAATTCGAATTACGCCCTTATCCAATTCATGTGGCTTCGCCAAGCTATGCTCTCATATGAGGACTCTCTTTGGGTTTCATTAGTTAAGTTTCCCTGACTTTTAGGCCCTTTTTATTTGTATTTGGACCGTCTCTAAGCATAGATGAGGCCCATACGGTAAAGTTCCATCTAAATGCGTAAGCCCAAATAGAATTTGTGACTCAATCCCGATTTCATTTCTTGTCTCTTCTTTTTTATTGTTTGTCATGAAAATTGGATAAGGGCTTGTTGCAATAAGCTCCAATAGTCTGGGATGAATGACTAGGTTGAGGTGAATAATTACTTATGAGCAGCCAACAGATGACAAACACAAAAGTACAGGAAACATTTAAGTGTCTCCAATTGTTGCACTTGTGATATGCATCCGACAAGGGCCAGAGACTCTTATGACTTTCGAGAATCATTCGCTAAGAAGATTTAAAAGAAAAGTATGGAAAATAAATTTAAGACCTAAACCGGGTGTGCACCATCTTTAAAGGTTTGATATCCCCCTGGCGATGTCGATCACAAACCGGTACCTCACATCATTCTTGGCGAGGCGGTCCATGGCCTCGTTGATCGTGTCGGATGTGATGACCTCGATGTCACAAGTGATGTTGTGCTTGCCACACAAGTCCATCATCTCCTGCGTCTCTGCTATCCCTCCCGTCATGCTACCTTTGACACTCCTTTTACCTAAATTAAACACGATTTTTTTTCCCGGGAAAGTAGTTATTATATTGAATTTACAAATGTAATTGACATGTTAGAGCTAAAGATGAAGAAGGAAATTTACCGAAAATCAAAGGGAAGGAAGGCAATTCCAAAGGCTGATCAGGTGCACCCACCGTGACCAAAGTCCCCTCCACTTTGAGCAATTCTAGGATGGGCCCAAGAGAGTGCTTGGCCGATACCGTGTCCAAAATGAAATCCAGGCTCCTCTTCCCGGCCTATAAAACACCCCAATAAAATCAATAGATAGATAAACATATCGCCTATCGGTTAAGAAAAATGTAGAAAATAAAAAAAATATAAAATTTCAGTATATCACCACAAGGAGTACTAGAGCTTATTGATAGGTTTTACGGGATAACTATCTACAATAACAAAATATTACAAAATCAATTACAATCAATCAGAAAGATATCCGGAATATTATATAAAAAATTTCATAATTAATCTAAATATATCCAACGCAATAAAAAAGATATCCATAATATTATAATTATTCAGAATATCATAACTAATATAAATATATCTAATACTATCTTTAGCCAAAATTAGTAAAGGTTTGACTTATTCTTTAACATGCCAAGACTGACCAAAACTAGACCAAACCTGCATTTGCTGAGAATTGGTGCTGACAATGAAATCATCAGCGCCCAGCCGCCCCTTGGCCTCTGTCTCTTTGGATGGGGATGTGCTGATGACCGTGACGTGGTGGCCGAACGCTTTCCCGAACTTGACCGCCACGTGGCCGAGCCCGCCGAGCCCCACCACCCCCATCTTCTTCCCTGGCGAGCGCAGCATGCCGTTGTCCTTCAGCGGGCTGAACACCGTGATTCCCGCGCACAGCAGCGGCGCCACCGAGTCCATCGGTAAGTTCTCCGGTATGCGCACCACGTATCTGCACGAGCAGGCGGCCCGAATCAATGGTTTTCAAGTTAGTCAAATTATCGAGCAGACTAATGTTTAGACCTATTCAAATTGTCGGACCATGTCGAGTTGGTCTATCGATGCCACCTAGTCCTCTAGGTTGATGAGCATAGTTTTATATCCCAATCCCACCCATTCCATTAAATTGGAGCCTATGGGGGCCGAACGCAGGTCGACTCAAATCGGACCAACTTTTATTTGTCGAACTTTTTTTTTTTGCCAGTTTGTCGAACATTTTCACAGTCCCGTAGATAGGTCTATTATTATTTTTTCTTTTTTCTTTTTTGCTCGGTAAGTGAGTTTATTCAAAACTAATAAACAGCGGATATAGGTCTATCTAATCATGTGACAAATTGGACAGAAATAGCAGTTCAAAATCAACATGGTCAAAAGAAGATGGGTCCCCTGTTTTGAGTTCATCGCGATTCACGTTAGTCCATTTTATGCAATTTAATACCTGCAGAGTTTGGATCCCTGAGTATAACCACGAAACCCAAGAATCACATTCATTGCGTGTATTGGAATTTTCATATAGAATTAAAAAAAGGACACCAAAAATTTTAAAATAAGTCCAACACATTTACCCCAATTTTATTTTGGCCACACAAAAAACCCAAAACTTGTCTCAACTAGACATATTTACCCAATGTGACACATTTACCCCAAATTTCTTCTTGTAATACCAAAAACTAAATGTGTCCCATGTATATAAATTTAGGGTTTTTTGTGTTATAAAAAATAATTTGGAATAAACATGTCACGCGGGTATAAGTTTGGAGTTCTTGATGTCACAAAAAAAAAGAGCCTAGAGTAAATGTGTCACACAGCTACAAGTGTGAGATTTTTGATGTCGCAAAAAAAAAAAGTTTAGAATAGATGCATATTACATAGTTTAAGATTTTTGGTGGGTTTTTTCCGTAGAAATAGGACAACCATTTCATAGATTCTGATTCGATTCTGACTACTTATGGGTTTCATTCATTGACAATCAAAAAGTTTCAAACTGAACATAGTGAATAACACCCTTGCATTGTCCCGTTGTCCACGAGACAAAACTCAGTGAAAAGATTCAGCCTGTGTAAACCTACTCTGTCTTCCGATCAAACAGAATAGAAAAGAAATGGATGGAAATCGAGGAGGTTACCGGTAATCAGCGACGATGGCGTTGGAGTAGCCGCCGTAGGTGATGGAGCCGTCCCAGAAGATGCCGTTGTAGGTGAACTGGATCTGGTCGCAGTAGTTCTCCTGCGAGTTGGCGCAGAACTCGCACTCGAGGCACGACGCCGCCAAGCAGCCCACTCCGACCCGGTCCCCGATCTTGAACTTGCCCGCATTGCATCCCACCTTAATCACCACCCCTGTTATTTCATGCCTGTTTTGTTCGTCACGCGCATCACACGGAAATCATCCGGTTAGCTCGCCGTGTCCCGGCAGCGATAAACAAATCTAATCGCACTCCCTATTCGAATGAGATGAAGACCGTGCCAAGCCCGTCCACTTTCGAAGGCAAAAGCGCATATTGATTTATAAAAGGAGAGAGAGAGAGAGAGAGAGTACCCAGGGACAACAGGGTACATGGTGATGCCCCAGTCGTTCTTGGCATAGTGGAGATCAGTGTGGCATATTCCGCAGTACAAGACCTTGATCGTCACATCGTTCACGCCATTCTCTCTGTTTCATCCTCACCACAAAAGCAAAGCCGTCAATATCACTCAGCTTCAGTGGTATGGTACCCACAAGTGCAGATTCAAATGCTTCATTACCTGCGCTTGAAGGTGTAGGGTTTGATCTCGCCGGAGGAGTCGTGAGCAGCCCAGCCGGAGACCGTGAGCGTGTGGTTCTGAGTCTCTTGAGCCATCGGATGGGCGGAGAGAAACGCGTCGACCCTAGGTAACGGCGGGTGTCGAAGATGCTTCCTCGCCTCGGATCCTGCTGTTATAACTAAACCCTGTGATGGAGTGCTGTACTGGCCGTCGGGGCTTTATAGCCAGTCGTGCAGGTTCCAGGAATCAAGCGGTGGGTTGACCCCTGCCGTTTAATTTAGGGAAGACTCGAGACATCATAATCCCATTCACCAACTACTCCAGCGAACTCGCAGGGCAGCTTCTGTGAAGAAACGGCGCTGTTTCAGTGTGGAAACTCGGAACGGCTCGTGGGACTCGGGCTTCAGTAGGTGTGGGCCTGTCGGGGAAGTGTGATGTGCGTTTACACGGCGCGTTCCGGAAAACTGCTTGGCGTCTTCCTCGAACTCTTCCGGTTGACTCCACCTTTTAAAATGTTGTCCTGTCGTCACTCCCCC
The DNA here is from genome assembly GCA_001662345.2 of Metrosideros polymorpha var. glaberrima. Lineage (NCBI taxonomy): Eukaryota > Viridiplantae > Streptophyta > Magnoliopsida > Myrtales > Myrtaceae > Metrosideros > Metrosideros polymorpha. Next base: position 9,923,746 of record BCNH02000006.1, on the reverse strand, counting down.
ACACAACAAAATGATTTGCTATTTTCCAAAACACACTCGGTTATTTGCATCCATGCCTTTTTGAAAAATTGCATTAGCATCCTCGGAGGGAATCCCCATGACTTAAGAAATCAATTTACCCTTACTTCAAACAAGAACAATAAATAAATAAATAAAACATGGTTGCATCATAACCGGCTAAGAATGGAGCAATATCAAGGGTTTGAGCAGAATTGAAACTAAGTGTACTAGGGTTTTCGTCAAGACGATAGTTGCAAACCAAATCACATTTTGAAGAATGAGAGTTCGTGTTGGTACAATCCTCATCTGACGTGATATGTCCTAATTCATGGGAGCATTGAAAACTCTAATTTGGCGACATTGCCGAGGAAACCTATTTTTTTTCCCAGTTCAATTCATTAAATTGGGGAAAATTGTCCAATCAATTCTAAACTTTTCAATTTCTCCAATTTAGTCTTAAACCTTTACACAAAGTTCCGACGTAGTCCTTGCAGCCATTTTTTTGCTAGAATTTGCTAACGTGGCGGTATACCAATAGGATGGCCAACGATAACTAGACCATCATGTCAACAATTTTAGGCTAAAATTTACCGAAAATACTACATTGGAATTTCACTCTATTTTGCCGAAAATGGTGATCGACAAAAGATCTTTCACCAAAGGTTAGATCTTTGGCTTTTGAAGTGTATCAGGTTCCGTGGAGATTCCAGACAAGAGTCTCAATGGATCATAAAGAACATATACGCTTTATCAAAATTTAATCGACAACAAAGTGCAAAACACTTTGCCAGAATTTAATCTACGATTAAATACGATGATAAAGATACAATGTCGTTGACGAGGAAGATTTTTGAAACTATGACTAAAGTACTAGAATTGAAAGATATGCATAAGATAAATTGCGAGAACATGAGTTTTTCATTGATTGGAGATCTTTTACAAAGATAACACTTGGGGCATTTATAACCCTTACAAATGTCAATTACACATGGCGGTTACTAAATTTGACAAATAAATAACTCCCTTTTTGGTGATTACTAAAAGTTACTTCACGAACGGATGTGAAGATAACCAACCAACAGTTATTTTCGTGTCGATTTCTCATCGTCGACATCGATGAATTCATTGGAAAGTTGTCGATTCCCTTCAAGTTACTGATAATTATGTACATAAATGACCAAACTTTACTCTCATCGACTAAGTCTATCACTTGTCGATAATAAAAAAAAAAATTGGTCTTTTTTAGTGTCAACACACTAAGATTTAGAACTAAATTAATAAAATTAAAAAGCTAGCATCCGTAGAATAACTTTTAAGATAGGTTAGGTAATTGTTCCCACAAAACTGCATATTACTTCCCTTTTCTATCTTTTATTTTGCTCCATGAGATCAAACAACGTCGTTTGGGGGAACCTTGACAACTGCGCAGTCCAAGTTGGGTTTGCCAGCTAGGCGCTCGCCTACTTTTGTCGACATTAAAGACACCTGAAAGCTGAATCCAAGGGAATGATAACGGAAGGCAAATTCGGGACAGTGATATCACTTTGAGAATTGCAGCAAGTAAAAATATAATTTGGAATAAACGTGCCCAACTGCTAATACTTGGGATTTTATGTGGTATTAGAAATAAAACCTTTCAACTTCTCACCACTCCAACAATCAAACTCTAAAACTAATTGCCGTCATTAGGGATGTCAACAAGTCGGGTTGCGTCTGGCCATCATGAAACCCGACTCGAACCGTGTTTGCTATCACGGATTCAAGCACTGCCTACCATCGCCCCTTGCCGGCCCCATTGAAATTGAAATGGAGGTCAGGACCTTCGTAGACTTTTAAGGTCAGTGACAGTTGCGACAGCCGTGGAGTAAGATGGTTGCTCCAATTCTTTTCTTTTTCTTTTTCTTTTGGATAATGGCCCACGACATTAAATATAAATAAATGTGTTCGATTTTTAGGTGTTCATGTGACTCGTCTTGAATTTGACACTCTTGAGTATTGTCGTGCCAATTATACTATAATCGGGAGTGCATATGATTAAGATGAACGTGATTAAACTTAAAATCTGAATTGTGGGAAAAATCACAATAGACAAATTTAACAACAAAAAGAGATCGGGGGGCTTATCTTGAACTAGTCCGGATCGATTCGCGCATGCTATTTGAGCCGAAAAGACCAAGCTCAAACAAAATGTGATTTTCGCTCGACCGGTATGCAGGCTGAAAACTAAGTGAGCCGGCCAGGCCAATGGACATATGCACCAAAGTGAGTGGGAAAAAAGTTTCTAGAACATAACAAGTTGTCGAATATTATTGTCATATGAGGTTGAGATATCTCGATCAGTTTACTTTTTTCATCAATAGATGTCGTCCAATAGCTGATAATATGATTAACGTGCGATTCGATATTATGTTGTGGAAGTGTCAGTGGCAAAAATCTGAGTTTAAAGGCCAAACATCGATAGAGAAAGTGGAAAACCACTTCAAGGAAGTTGCAGTGCATTGAGAAAGTAGGAGACCACTTCGAGGAAGTTGCACAGTAGGGCCGATGTCCGGGAAAGAAGACAAATCATGGTGATCCGAAAGCTTTGAATCCATTTCAAAAGTTGAGGACGAGTTAAAAAGCACCGTGGTGAGTTGCTTTACCGATTCTCGTCTAGATAGTCGGCTATTTATGTTCGTGCCCCTCAATTATTAGGAAAAAGAAAAAGAAAAGAAAATCAGACAGAGATGATATGACCTTGTGGCTCAAATTCTTAGGTCGGTCCGAGGGGAAATGATGCTTCGACAGCGTCCAATGAAAATGGTTGCTAGACCATGGTCCGTCGAAGGGCTTACATTTCTCGACCTTAGTCTATCGTGAAAATTACCCGTTAGATTTACTATTGTTTCAAGTATGTCTGGTTAGGTATGCAACCCAAACACATGATAAACGTTTGGTTAGGTACAAAATGAAGATAATAGAATTGACACGAGAGATAGCGATAGAGTTTTCCAATATGGAAAAGTCCTTTGGCTGAACTAACGCTTGTGGATGAAAGCAAGAACTATCTCTTTTTATCAAATGACTTGCAATTCGCGCTCTAACCAAATGAAAATTAACGACCAGTGGACCACATAGGAAGATCATCCAATCCAGTACAAACGGATCTTTGTTGTGCATGCACTATGTATAAATTATGCTAACTAATACGAGATATACTAAGATTAATTTACCGAATTCCTTGTTGGAATTTTAAAATTTTGAATTTTGACACACGAGATAAAGGTTCAATGCTTTGGATTAGCTCTAATTTATCGTTCGAGCCTTTGGTAGGAGTGCATCTCTTTGTTGTACAGTCTTTTTTTTTTTTTAATTAATGTAAGCGGTGAAAGAATTCCAATTTTTTTTTTTTTGATTTCATTTGTTTCTTGAAAAATGAATGGTTTAGAAAATATTTTTTTTTTAAATGATCGATTGTATTATTTGAAATGATAAGTCAACATGAATTGTTTTCATTATCGACAGCATTTTATGTCTAAATATTTTCGTGGACAATGAAAATATTTTTTGTTCGTTCATTTTTAAGTTATACAAGTGATCGTTTTCAGAAAAATATTTTTCAAACTATTCATTTTTCACTAAACAAACGAAGCCTCCTTCTAGAAAGGAGTATGTCTGTTTGGCCTTTGGTTAGTGCAAGCTGTCGAGTTACAAAGATGAATAACACAAACTAGTTCCCATCAAGAGCCTTCCCCGGACAAAACCCATAGACCAAGAGAAAACCCTCGAGCAACCCTGGCAATGGCTAGGCAGTGAAGAATGTCCGATGTCTAGAAAACATTTCGATTCGAGATCGATGCTTATGGTGTTAAGAGGCCGTTTGAAAAGTATGTGGCCATCTATTATCCGACTAATCGTCAAGTGGGAGGAGCAACTTGAGGAGGCACCAAGCTATTAGGGTGTGTTCATACTCCCAATCGACAAGAAAGCATGAGAGTCTCGCTCTCTAGTGAGCGGACGGGTATTCAAGGGAGCCGCCCCGACGAGGCTCTCAAGGGGGTAGCGCTCTTTGGAAGGTAGAAGACTTTTATAGTTTAAGCTCATATTTTATTAATAGTTTGGGCATGGGTGCATAAATAGCTACTGCCTATATATATTCTTTTATTTTTTTTGTAATTGAGCGAAATAATTGAGATGTGCGATGTGCTAATTATCATAAAATCCTCTACTGGATGTAGCCTAGTTTACCCTTAAACTAGGATAAAATATCACGTCTCAATTTCTCTCTCTCAACTTTTACTTTTTATTTCATGTGATTATGCACTGATTCCTAACACGAGCAAGATATGATGTAGAATGTCCAGGTTCATAAGGAGCTCTTCAAATATAATGCTGCATATTGCAAGCCCATTCAAGTATGACGAGACGAGGAATTAGTAGGAGTTTGCATTTTATTGTCTTGCCACCAAGCAACCCTTTTGGCTTCACTAATATCCCCACTTCATCCATTGCATGTAGATAGCACTGCAACCTCAATTAAGGCCATTTAGTGATCAACATATACCAAAAACTACAAGTCGCTCTACAAAGAGGAAAGGACGATGTTGGCGCATCTGCTACCAACAAGTAACTTTCGAGTCTCTTAACTTTTTGGTTTATGGACCGACTCTACGAATTACACGTACTGTGTTTTCACCGACCATTGGGTCAATGAGGAATGAGAATTACGTCATTGAAGTCCTACACGTACGAAATTAATATTTTCGCATAATTCCCCGAATTCTGACCGTCGAAATGATGAGAGCTCTTAAAGAATTTGGCAACTCCGATAAAATCTCATCACCTTAGGTAATACAAGCGTGAATATCCTTCCAGTCTAGAGTCAAGTTCAACGACTAAATCTCGTTTGCATTAGAATTTCCTTCTATGTGTAATGCGTGTGTCACTACATTAACTCGTGCATGCAAGACATTCTCCGTCAATTTTACAGTTTTGCAGCCATCATATGTGAGCGGGTTCAACATGTTAAATTGACCCCACTCAAGCATGAAGTGTTGTATGACCCCCCCAAAAAAAAAACATGACATGTTGGAGGTCCTCTATGTGACACAAAGAAGGTAAGTTGAGAAATTCCCTTCAGACGTAAGAAGCAGGTTGAAATTCAAGAAGGCATGCGAGAGAAGATGGGCGTGTTGACACCCTACTCTACCACTCACAGCGGAAAGTGTCGAAATGGATCGCTGAAGTCTTTAGGAACTTGTTGTAGGTTTTTGGCGATGTAACCGATACCTTGTCGTCCAGTAATTATGCATCAAGCAACCATGCCGATCCATTTCTATACATGATGTCGATTGAACTATCGAATACGGAGAGTGATGACTTCTTCAGTCAAATTGAACAGTTCTCCGGTCAAATTAAACAGAGCCGAAAGAGTATTCAATTACACAAATTGCATAAGTCTTAAGACTTAATTTTACATTTTAACGATAAGTTTTAAGAATTGTTCACACGTTAAAATATTCCCTCGAAAAATAGAAAAGGGAGAATTCGGGTCTAAACCCCCCAGTCTGGACCGGCAACGCAAGTCAGAGTTAATCAGTTTTTAATAATTACTGACAATTACGAAAGAAATAGAAAAGGAAAAAGAAGAACCCTAAAAGCTGGGACACGCCCAGCAGGACGGAGAGAGAAGGGAGAGCGCCGCGGGGCACGGGCTTTTGGGCTGCCACGGGGGGTTTTTGCGTTCGCGTCGTTCTGCTCGACCTCTTCACGCGCCGCCCAGATCCAGCTCTCCATTTCCTCCTTTCTCCCAAACGCGCGAACCGCCGCCAAACCCTAATTCCTCTCTCTCTCTCTCTCTCTCTCTCTCTCTCAATCCGCAGAGTCTGAGCTTGGGCTGGAGCTTGAGCTTGAGCTTGAGCCGATTGCTCTCCCGCGATGATCTCCATTCCGCTCTGATCATCATCATCATCATCATCATCATCGCCTCTCGCGGCTCCGATTCTTCGTATCCCTCCTCCACCAACCACCAATCACTGACCCTAGCCCCCACCCAAAATGGCCGCCTCCGCCGATCCTCCCTCCAGCCACCACTTCCCCCGCGGCTCCGACCCCGCCGCCGGCAGCCCCCGATCGCGCCGCAAGAACCTCCCCCCCTCGCCTCGGTCGCAGGCCGTCCGCCTCGAGCCGGAGGCGCCTTCGCCGTCTCCTTCGCCGCCTCCCTCGCGGTCGTCCTCGTCGACGGCGGCGGAGCAGGCACCGTGCTCCCCGCGGAAGTCGGCACTGCAGCCCGCGAGCGGCTCGGAGGAGAGCCCCGATGGGAGCAGGGGCAATGTCGTCTCAGTCCAGCCGAAGAAGCCGGCTTGGAACCAGCCGTCGAGTGAGGCTGTGGACGTGGGTCATGTGATGGGAGATCCGGTGTCTTGGCCTGCTTTGTCTGAGTCGGCGAGGGCTTCTCCCAAATCGTTGAGTGTAGACTCTTCGTCTTCCAAAGCTGCGTCTGTAGAGTCGGTCTCCAATTCGCAGGTTCGGTCTCCAATTCGCAGGTTCTCTTGGAAATTTCCTCGGTTAGTTCGTTTGTTCGTCAGTCTTTTGTTGTAGCAATTGTTTTATTTTGTTTGTCATCTGCGTCGCTGAGAATTTGGGGTATGGAAAGGATGATTTCGTTGCTTATGATTATTGATTAAGATGTCGAATTCTCAATCTCGGTGTTGTCGTGCTGTGCTTATCAACTATGGAAAACGGATAAGATTAGATATTTAATGTCTCCATGATGAATTCGAGATGAACCCTCAATCGATTCCTCAGAATTCGACTTCTGTCATTGGTTGCCTCCCAACTTTATACCATAGAACTGATTCGTGAATATAACTCATTGCATGTCTTTCGTATGGAAAAGAGGCCTCCGGTGCTGCATTCACCTCAGAAGCAAGCTGCCTCCAACAGTTCGAATGCTAACTCACAGTCAAATAATTCGCCGACGGCTCGTCAAAAATTGAACAGGCGCAGTGGTGGTGCAAACAGCAACTTTCCAAATGCATATGGGCCGGGTGGCTTTGCTCACCGTCCCATACCACCGCCTCCACCATTACCGCCCTTTCCAGTATTCCACCCAAACCCTTATGGAGCTTTTATACCACCAATTGCCAATACGACTGTAAGAGATCCCACGTACAAGGGTAATAACTGGGACAGAAGACCAGTGAGAGGTTTCGTGTCTCCACCACATGTTATGACCGATCACCGTAATTCTTCTCGGAGGGGGAATTCTGGGCCTCATCATCGTGGGGACAGTTCACCACGTAACGGTAATAATAATGGTACCAGGCGCGATAAGGACCGTGGAAATTTCTCAGGTGCTAGAGATGTTAATGTGCAGCCTCATAGAGCAAATCCTAGAGGCTTTGTGCGGTCTTCGCCTCCGCCACCTACGTCCCCTCCATTTGTTGGTCCACCGCCTGTGAGACCTCTTGTACCTATGAATTTTGCTGGTAAGCAGAGCCTTATGTTAAAATCATGGTCTTATCATGTGGTTGCTTGCTAATATGGCTCTTCCTTTCAGATATAACTCCTCAATTCTATATTCCTGCTTTGCCTATGGAACCATATAGTGGTGGGCCATTTTTTCCTCCTCCCCCATCCACTCCAATGTTTGTGCCTGTTTCAGACCCTTCTCTTGCCAGTCACATTGTCCATCAGATAGAATATTATTTCAGGTTTTTCAGTGGACTTCTAATATTCTTAATCAGGCAATTACTAACTTCCTGGTCATCTTACTTTCTTGACAGACATTGTATAATGTATTTGTTTCAGTGATGATAACTTGGTTAAGGACGAGTTTTTGAAAGCAAAAATGGATACTGAAGGATGGGTTCCCATCTCTTTAATAGCATCTTTTCCTCGAGTAAGTTTCTCTAATCTGATTTGACCAACATATGCATGTTTTAAGTTCTCATATTGAAGCTATGTTTTCTGAAAAGTTGTCATGGACAGTAGCTGATGACATACTATTCGAAATGATATTGTTCTATGATCGTAGTACGACCGATACCATCCAATGGAGCACCATGACTAACACTCTCCATTTTCTGTAATTTCAGCACAGGAATATATGAGCTGATTACTTTTTCACCTTTACCGAATTGATATGCATGCTGTATATAAAATATGATGTGCGATGAACATTATGATGGCTTCAGATTTTGGCATGGTATGGTTGATAAAAGGAATCAATTCAGAAGTCTCATGCATAAATTTCATTCATATTTAGATATTGAGAAATCATAATATTTGGAGCGAGGATGACTTGAATAGTGATTACTTTAAGATGTAGATGGCGTAAGTGTGCCCACAGAAGGAATTACATTGTAAATTTGGTTCAATAGGACTCATATTTTGAGGTGTAAAGGAAGCAATAATAAGCTTGCGGATCATGTTGCACCAAAAGGATGTTCTGGGAATATTTGCTCGCATGCATCTCTTTTTGTATGTTGCCTGGGGTTAAACAGTCATGGATATATACTTGGGCGTGGGGTCAAACAATTCCATCGTATAGGAAGTATCTAATAAAGAGGATGTTGCAGCATACTGAATTCCCTTATGGTGAGCCTAACTTAGTTGAGTACTTTGAAGAGAGTTGTGACAAACAATAATTCAAAACAAGTAAGTTCCTCCTGACATCACACCTTAAGCTTCTTAAGCATCACAAAGTACGATTTCTTAAGCATCATACCTAAGAGAAAAGTTTTATAGCTCAATTCCAAAGCAATTACTCGCTACGTTCAGTAATTTATCAACTCATCGTGGAATAATATTTATAGGCTCTTCCAGATATTATACTTCTAGTTGTTGACATAGGAAATCTCTAAACAAGAAATATGATTGTAATAGGAAGCCTCTAAAGATGAATCACCATATCTGACTTAGTTTTCAAAGTATACGTTTTACTCTTCCTTTTGTAAGATCACTAATTGAACTCAGAGCAGAATCATAGTCCTTTCTGGACTCATCAAAGTTGTGGATCAATGCAAAAGTCCATTTTCACCAAAACTCGACATTAAAGAAAATACCACCCATAAATGTCTACTTGTTCAATCTTGTTGGCTACGTCAAGGGGGAGATGCTTTATTTGGGGAGTTGATAATTTATGAAGCCAATGAACCCTCTCTCTCTCTCTCTCTCTCTCTCTCTCTCACACACACACACACACACACACTTTAATACAGCATGTTACCTCAATGGATCATTTGCGGCTTGGTCTCTCCTAATCGGATCATCAATGTATGACTGATTGCTTTTCTGTTTGCTTTCTTTCCCATGGCTCCAGCTCCCCTGAATCTCTTGGTTTCCTTTTTTATTCCTCTTGAGCGTCCAACCTTATTGTATTAGATCAAGATTGCTCTGTGGCTGTCTTTGCAGGTTATGAACCTCACTACCAACATCCAGTTTATATTAGAATCCTTGAGAGATTCAATGGTCGTGGAAGTCCAGGTATTTCTGACATTACTAGTTGTAAGTCTATCATGTGTCAATATAGTTGATCAGGCTAGGATGATTACCTGGTGCTGTTTAGATCATCTTTTTGAAGCTTCTTGTTGAAGAAGTATGTGGTAGAGATTTACATGCTGTTTGTGCAAATACTGTCTGTTTTCATAGAGGCAAGATTGCTAAACCAACAATGCTTGCTGTAAAATTTCACTGCAGAACGATAAAGTCAGGAGGCGGAGTGAATGGGCTAAATGGATATATCGTGGCTTGCGAGCCTCCAGATCAAGTTATGATGAACTCGCTACTTCTTTCGAAAAGATGACAGCTGATGAAGTCCCTGCTAACCAAAATGATATCACTGGTGAGGCAGACGTGCACCGTGACGCCGTTCCAACATATTCACCAAAGTCTACTGACCAAGTCCAGCATCCTGACACCGTTGGTATTGACTATTGACACCACCTGCTGAAGCATTAATCCATTATTCTGTGGAACCACGAAAACTTGAAGTAAGTTTTATCCCCAGAAGAAGAAAGGGGGGTGAACTCAGTTTGGAAGGATTGAGATGTAAAGATAAAGAGGCCGATGCTGTAAAAGGTGGGTTAGCACCTGACTTGTTGGCTTTTCCATCGGCGAGGCCGATATTGGCTTTCAGTTGTTCTGATGACGGAGATAGTGAAAGCAAAATAAGAGATGCATATGTTGCGAAAGATTCAGACGGTGTAAACACGGAATAGCTCATACGATTCCCTGGGGTTTTTGTATTATTGGTTTGTCGGTTTGTATAGTTTCATCAAAACGTTGAATGTTGTTTTACCTCGTGTCTCTGGGGTCATCGGAATTCGGGGAGCAACTGGAGGTTCTTTCCAGTGATACATGTTTGTTTGTGAACCAAATAATGACTCCCCTCTAGGAGTGAACAAATGATGTTGCAGTTGATCTCGGCTGTGCATGGACTTTGGAGAAGAGATGAATCTTTCATGTTTGTCGTATTCCTTGGCTCGTTTTGTTGCGGGAATCGCCCCTTTCAAACTTCCTAGATTTTCTTGATGGAGTTACATCGGTTACCCACACGCAGACATTACATCCTAGACACTAGTTTCTTCCTTTGGATTGACGATGCCCCTGCGAACAGTTGATGCCATCATGAGATTGTTGATCTTTAACAGTCGAGCTACTTAGACGCGCATGTTTTTATTCTCTTTTAGAATTCAACTTTTGGCTAGATTTGATTCTGGCCAGAAGAGATTCTAGAAGAGAATGAGAAATAAATTTTTGGAGTGTTATCAAACATTACATCCTAGACACTAGTTTCTTCCTTTGGATTGACGATGCCCTTGCGAACAGTTGATGCCATCATGAGATCGTTGATCTTTAACAGTCGAGCTACTTAGGTGTGCTTGTTTTTATTCTCTTTCAGAATTCAACTTTTGGCTAGATTTGATTCTGGCTAGAAGAGATTCTGGAAAAGAATGAGAAATAAATTTTTGGAGTGTTATCAAACGTGTCATCATTCTACTTCTACTTCTGCAAAGTTACTAAACGGCGACCGGCGACGGCGGCGGTTGACAAGCATGGGAAGGAAAGAAGAAGGAAACTGAGAAGTGAAAGAAGTGAAAATAGGAAAGAATCACTTCTGACTTTGAAGAATAATTTCTTTTACTAAACACAATTTTTCTTCGGACGTAGAAAATTGCTTTATAAGTAATTCTTTACAAAATGCAAAACGTATCCTTAGACGGATTTTCGTTTGGTCGACAGAGCTTCTAACTTTCGCTCATTCCGGAAAATCTGTGGCTTTGTTTTGTGGTTTATACGGTGTACATTCATTTCGTAAAAGATTAAATGACTAAGTTGTGCGTGAAACTCGTCTTGCGCGTGAGGAGATGCGCCTTACCTAAAAGGGTTTCGCTTGGATTTTCAGCTCACATCACGCTCGTGAAGGAAAAGCCCAATTCCGAAGTGACGCCTCTCCCATCCGAGTTCACAGATTCCACTGCTGATTTCCACTGGTCACCGTTGAAGGAGGGACTCCCCATTCTAGACCTGCAAAAGAACAAAGACTCCCCCCCCATTCCTAGACCTGCGAAAGAACAACTATTGTTTTCGGAGAATATCTGTCGATAGTGGCTCCTCCCCTCAGAAAGCAGTGCCTATAGTAGTAGTAGTACTCATAATTTGTCCATACTCTCTCTCTCTCTCTCTCTCTCTGAGTCCTGAATGGTACGTAACCAAACACTGGAAAGAACTTGCTCCCCAGCTCGTATTGCTCTCTATCCAATCGGCACATGCTCGGTGTCTCGCATTCGCTGCCCACCCTTTCCACCGTTCTCCCTGGTAATGATTGACCAACGTTCTCGGTCCTCTTACACAGCGAAACATAAGCCCAAGAACGTGAGCTTTCCTGCCCCCGTTAAAAGACAAAGCAACAATCTCGCTGGCTGGGTACTGGGTCGCGCGCCCAATCACGCACGAGAACTGCTCGAGTGTCCCGTGGTCCCGTCAGCTGACGAGGGTCACACAACTACAAGCATTAGTTCACTGGCGACTGACTTTCTTGATCCCACGGGGGTGAAGCGTGATTCAAGTGCGTGTTAGCGGGCGAGGGGGCCCCCTCATGCGTCCGTACTCCCTAGCCAGAAAAACCTAAAACCAGTACACCCCCGATTAAACCAGACACAAACTTCACATAACCCCACTCCCACTCCAACCCCACCCCCCCTTCCATCTTCTCCGTCTCTCAGTAGAGTCTCTCACGTTGTATTCTTCATCTCCTCCTCCAGCCATGTCCACCATGTGGTCAACACCGTGTCTGAACAAGAACGCCAACCCCAACAACAGCGGCACCGAGAACAACGGGGTCACGGTCGTCGGTTTCTCCTCGTCGTCTCCTTTGCCTTTCTCCCCGCTCTCTCCCCTCCCCACCACCTCATCAGCGTCGGTCAAGTCCATGGAGGACATCTGGAAGGACATCAACCTCGCCTTCCTCAAAGACCCTCCCGACCACCGCCAGCACCCCGCCCCCGCCGCCATCTCCACGTCCATCGACGGCGTCGGCTTCTCGGGCGCCGTTCTCACCAACTTCTCGGCCGGCCCGGCCAGAGATTACTCGCCGCGGAGGTCCGGTTTCCGCTCTGAGGTTCCGGCTACCAGGTTGAGCCTGAACAGCTCGGAGCCTGACGCTCAAGGTGTCGCCGCTGCGGGACAAGTTCAAGTGCGGTGTGGCCTTGGCGGCGATGTTGGCGTTGATTCGCCCACTTTGGTTCCAGGGTTTTATCCCTTGTGTGGGAAGAGGAGCTCCGGTAATGATCCGCGCGATCGCAAATTCAAGCGCTTGGTCAAGAACAGAGAGTCCGCTGCCCGTTCCAGAGCTAGAAGACAGGTCTCTCTACTCCTTGCGTGAACTCAGTTTACTGTATGAAGCCAATCAAGTTCCTAACATGTTAAAACTATAAAGAACACGACCTTTCTGTATCCGTTCTAGATCATGATTCATTCTGCGCGATACTTTATCGCGAGAGGTGTGTGCGGGTGTGTGTGGAGCTTTGAGTTTTTGGAAGCAGTGACGTTTCATAACATATGTTCACGTGTGTTGAGTCATGACTTTGCTGGTCTTAGATCTGCTTAACTCCACATTGTCGACTCTGTTTCACAGACTTTATTTTATTCTTTCCATTTGTATGTCTTTTTCTTTTGTTGGGTAAGATTCCACCACATGTTGTCCTGTTAGGGTTGGAAATTAGTTCTTTTTGGAAACTTCATGTCTCAGGCGTACACAACCGGGCTGGAGATTGAGATCGCCCATTTGCAGAAAGAGAATGCTAAGCTCAGAAGACAGCAAGAAAAGGTGCTTCCTTTAGTACGCTGAATGACACTGCTGTTGATTGAATGTTGGTTTTTCCTGTTTGTGTTTCCTTTGTCCTAGCTTTGTTTGGGCCAAGATTACCGAGTTTCCTTGTCTGGGTCACTAGAATCAGGACAGTCCCATGTCCATTAATAGCCAGACAGTCCTGACCTCTGGTTTGATGATGCCACTCATTCGGACATGTTCACGGCGATCATCTACAAAAAGATGGCGTGGGGAACGCCTCTTGATGGTCATGGCCATGTGTCCACCAGTAAAACTTGCCGACTAATCTGTGTGACTTGGGACACTAAAGCATTTTCTCTGTCATCATTGTCGTTGTGATTACCATAATGTTGTTGGCGTGCTTATCTGTTGTGCTGCAGCTTCGCTTGGCACCTCCTCCTGAGATTCCAAAGAAGAAGAGACTCCAGAGAACCTTTACAGCCCCATTTTAAGAACTAAGAAGACATGGCGGTCTCTCTCTCTCTCTCTCTCTCTCTCACACACACCCACTGCTACTTTCATTTTGACTCTCACCGAATATCTCCAGTTAGAGAGAGAGAGAGAGAGAGAGAACGGGAAGGTTTGAATGGATTAGACCCACTAAGAAGACATGAAGGTTTCCTCATAGACACGTCCCAATTAGACCCTCCGCCCCCCCCCAAAAAAAGCCAGCTGCGGAAAAGAGAAGGTACAAGTTCTGGGATACCCAAGATATGCAGGGGGGACCCATGAAGTTTGTTTTAAAAATAAAGATATCCATTCCTTGTCTCTTTTTTGTTTTGTCCTTTAGCACGAGATGCTGATGATGTGGGGAGGGGAAAAATTATTAGTTCGGTGATAAATCAAAATTCAGATGCTTAGTTTATGCTAAGCTTATATTTGCTTTATTTTCATCATATCCTGAGCGCAAGACTAAAAAAAAAGGAGTGAGTATAAACTCCCGGGCTCGAGGGACAGAGACAGTGTGGCCGAAAAAAAATAAAATTTAGACGGCCTCTCCTTTCGTGAAATTGGACATATAATTATCGTCATATTCACATTCGAGCGACTTAGGAAAATGTGTCAACTTGTTTACGTGATTAATTTAATATGTTTTTCTGACATTGAAAAAAATATGATTTTCTACCTATATGGGGACATGTTTGGTTACCTATAGTGATCGTCACCTCATCCTTTTTTTCCAACCTTTTAGCTTTTCCTATTCTTAGGGTTATCCCCTACTTCCTTTTTTGGTTTAATTTTCTTTCAGATTATAAAATATCAGGATATCTAATAGTCATGGACTCGGTGCTCATGGTCTTATAAAAACCAAATGCAATAAGCAACATTTTTGCTTTTCCGTAGGACTTTAGAATATTATTTTAATTATAAAAAAAAAAAAAAGCAAATGTAACTACGTACCGAAGTTTTATATGCATTGTAGAAATTGCAATTCTTGAAATTATTCCAAATGTGCGTCAGCCGTCAGATTTGAAAAGCGGAAAGGAAAAATTATGCTAGGCGGACCTTAGTGGTACGGGACAAACCTATTTGTGTCGATCAAATGCATGGCCCAAATTCCTTTTCCAACGTTACCGAGTCCGAATAAGTTTCATGTTGCGGATGTCCGTCTAGAGGATGCAGATCTATAATCTCTCACCGTGTGCCAATCTGCTGTCTCTTCGACCGCAAACATGTGTCTCTCTTGTTTAACGTTTTATCACACCCAATCACTATCCAAAACCCTAACATGGATCTCTCTCTTCTACTCCCTCTTCCTTGCTATTGACAATGCCACAACTATGTTACCGTCGCGCCGCCATCACGGCGACCTCTGACGGTTCACAATCCCTTGCAAGCACCACGGAGTGACCATGTTGGAGTTCACTCTCTCTTTCTCCCCTACAACCACTGGTCATCGGGGCTCGAAGACGCAGGTGTCGAGCTTATCGCCTATGGCGGAGCGTGGCCTTTTGTGCATTGACACTGTCTTGTCATTGTCAATGAACCTCCAGATTCTGAGGTAATGCCGAGGCCTCAATGATCACGATGGGAAGGTAGTAGATGAGATGTTGGTTGGTGGGACACATTTGGTGGGACACATTATAAGTTTTTTTTTTTCTTTCTTCTTCTTCTTCTGGACTCGTACAATCATGTTCATCCTAACATCCACCCAGTGCAATGCTTTTGCTTGACTTCCACGCTATGTTCCATCCAATGGCAGCCTTCTCTTTTTTTCAACAGTTGTTCTACTGCGCCCGGTCGATGTTGCTCGATTGATTCTCGAGAAGCAGAAAAGTTCGTGACGCGACGGACATTGGTTATCCAAATGGGTTGATTCTAGATTCGTGCGTCTCACGGTTTTACTTACCATCGAAAGAAAAGAAAAGAAAATCGAATTCCATGCTCTAGCAACGAGCCAGAAAATTCGTCGCCAAAGCCTCTAGCGACGAGACTTTTCATAACATCCCCATCGCTAGAGGTTGTAGCGACGGAAGTTTTCTGTCTTCCACGCCATATTGCGAAGAAAAACTTCGTCGCTAGAGGGGTTTTTTTTTTTTTTTTTTTTTTTTTAAAAGTTAGCGACGAAACAATACATATCTCGTCTCAAAGCCTTTTACGACCGCCTTTCTCTTATCATCCATGTAGGCTAAATGTCATCCTATAGACTCGATTTTGCAAAACTAAACTTTGTAATGTAAAATATAAGATTTATGTGCTCACTTTTTATAATGCTATGCCGCCGGCGAACTGGAGGTCATTCGTTCGAATCTCACCAACTGCGTTCAAACTGCTATGCATTAAAGTTGTCTGCACAGATTAAAATTCCAGACTTAACCTATTGATAGGGGTTTACACGATATTTCATAGTCTCATAGATAACTTGATCTCCACGACCGTCGTTACATTACGAAAGAAATGTCTTGGGATGGCGCCCTTAATGCAATGTAATCTAAAGCTGAATTTCCTCCGTAAGATACTTACCCTTGAGAAGGCCTGCCTATGTTCATTTGTACATATGTTGTGGGTGCCTAGGTGGGGTCCTACTCTTACTCCTTTCAATTTCTTCTGTTAAAATATATCTTGAATTTAAACTCAAAGTGAAAATTTGAATTTCGATAATAAATAAATTAAGAAAAGAAAAGAGCACACAATATTTTCTTCTATCTACGTTGGAGTGTTGGTCGCTAAAAGAGGAAAGTCTCAACGGGACTTTGACTTGCGTGGATGTAATCAACATGAGTCGGCCAAAGAAAGATAAAATAGGAAAGTTGAATGCAACTTTGAGTTGGTTTTGACTCGGTCAAACAGAGAAAGGATAAGAAGAAATAAAGATTCGGATTTATCCCCTTCACAAGTCACTTTGGGTTTCCTAAGGCAGATATATATATATATATATATATTCACTCGAGGGTAGCAGAGAGAATATCACAAAGACTTTGTCTTGAAGCGCCATGATCGACGAGTGATTGACGTGGGATTTTTCTCGTGCGTTTTCTTCGTGGAATTACATCAAGTATTCAAGTGTCGAAGTCGATTAAATCTTAATGTAAGATTTGTGAATTCCTTCGTGAGATTAAAAGATTATTTCTGTGAAGAATTGTGAGGCTAAACACTTACGGGTTATTTAATGTAATTGGAGCTTGGAAAACACCGAGAGTATTTGAGTGACTCGACTGTAGTTGTAATTTCCATTGTATCGCTTGATCTATAGTAAAATTTTGTGCTGCTTTTCTAGTAGATGTAGGTCGCTATGACCGAATCATGTACATCTAGTGTCCGATTTATTTTCGTATTTCGTCTATTTTATTGTTTCAATCGTTCGATTTCCTAACACCTTCAATGAGATGAAGAAGTTTAGATATAAAGGATGGGCCTCGCCGCGAATGTATGACAGAGCAATGGCCATGTCACCGGGATTAAACCGGTACGAGGTAGCAACGTCCTCCTCCTCTCAATTCCTTAGTATGAAACCCTCCTTTTTCCGTCCGATATAATCCCTTTTTTTTTTCCGTCCTCTTGTTCCCCTCTTTCCACTTCTAGACGAGGTTCATTAGGTACTTCGAGGACGACACGGGCTAAAGCACAAGTCGATTTGTTGAACCGTAACATCACTTACGCATCGATGGCGGCCCGGCGGGGGCCTAATTCCACGTATAAACCCGATTTTAGGATGACCAAACCGACCCGGTTCTCGCGTGGAGTTTCTCGAGCTGTCTTCGAAGGCGACAGCGCTCGAATCGACGGAGCAAAAGGCGGGTGTTAATGGTCAATGGGGTCACGCGCGGCTCGAGTGCTGCTTTGATTGGAGGCTGAGGGGAGGGGAAGGGATCCTTTTGTTCCCCGGCCCCCAAACGCGCGTGTCGAGCGAATTGAGAAGAAATCTTAAAGAGGGAAGTCGGTAATGATGGAGCCACTTAGCCGACGACGCTCATCTCTGTCGCTTTCTTAATAAGGTTAAGGTGAGCCAATGAAGAAGCCCCAGTGCTTAAAGAACATAGAAAGTCCAGAGGGAGTTATCCTCCATCGGTTTTCGAATCATCGTATGAGGTTGAAGTAGCGCCAACCACTTTTCTTTTATGACGCAACCACCCTTTTTCTTTTTTCCTTTTTTGCCCCTTTCTCTAAAAGGAATGTGACTTAGATAATAAATATAATGTTTGACCGATTCGACATCAAGTGTTCCGTTGTCGTCCAGCGGTTAGGATATCTGGCTTTCACCCAGGAGACCCGGGTTCGATTCCCGGCAACGGAACTTTTTTACTTTTTTTGTCTTTTACACCTCTTTGTTCTCTTGTGTCCTCATGATGAGATTGTCTATTTTGTTTCTTCTCTCCTGTTCAAGAGCTGACCTTTCCATCTGGACTTTTGATTCATGCCTGCCTGCTGCTCCGTGGTCTCTAATGATGTTGGGTGTTTTCTTTTATGGGGGGGTCAAATGGAAAAGTTCAGGGAAAGAAAATCGAGGGACCGCGCCAACTTGACAGGACTTGTACTAATGCTAGAGTTCAGCACATCAGGTTCATTTATTTGAGACTCAATCTAGCATTAATGTCAGTAAGTTCTTTTTTTGGCCCTCCAATTCAAAACTGGCATCAGTACAACACCATATACATGGTGGCACAATTAGTATAGTGGGCCACTAATGGATTAACTCAGACTTGGCGTTAGAATCAACTTCAGAGAGAGAGAGGGAGAAGTGTACATGCCTAATCGTGCTGTTATGTACGGTTCTTAGCACAAGCCTTGTATGTCGAAAGCCCTATTCATCGCAATGAAGTCTTTGAAATCAGATGAAGTTGGGGTACAGCTTTCTAGAACTCATTGGTTCACGTTGCCATTGACCCAACAAAGAAAGAGATGACACTTTAACCTTCCCAATTCCATCATAGGCTTGGAACCCGAAAGTTACATCCACATGATCCACCATTAGACTTTTTCCCTACAGCAAATTAGCCCAAGATGGCTTTTCTGTACTGACCAAATAACGAAAAGAAAAAGGCAGATCATTGCTCACTTCCCCTTTTTATGCTTGTAGGGAAGGCATGTTTCATGGTCATAGTGTTCCTTCTAGGTGGGAGAAACTATTCCCATCTTCTTGGCATGAATCTTTCGGTTGCTTTAGTTCCTATATTTGTGCTGAGAAAGGGCTGAAAATTTGCACACAAAATGTGTGCTCTCTTCACTATGCAGATATTCCTGTTCTTATTTGCCTATTTCCACCACCATCAGCACCACCCTCAGCCCCCACCCACCACCACTGCCAGGTGCCGACACTGGCACCGACGACAAATGTTATTGGGGTTTTTCAGATAAGTTATGACCTGCTTTGAGTGGATAAGTCGACATTTACAGTGCGTAAGCGCGAACTGTACTGAAAGATGTGCTAAGCATGCCTTTCTTTAGTCACCACCCTTGGCCCCTACTTTAAGTATAGCACCCTGTTTGGTGTGGATTCTCTCATTCAAGCTCACCAGAGAGGACTCGACAGCTCGGTGCAACCATGAAATGCGCTTTCGCTATCTTCCTGTTCTTCCTCCTGTCTTTCGTCTCATTCCCTGGAGGTACCAAAGCAGCTCAAGCAAAGGATAATGGGGTTTACATAGTCTATATGGGAGCGGCTGCTTCGACAAATGGATCCATAAGATACGAGCATACACAACTTCTTAGTTCTTTGAAACGGTGAACATGCTCACTCCCTCAAGTCAGTTTTGCCTTTCCTTCTCTTCGTGCTAGACGAGAATAACCGTGCCATCCAAGTGACGAACGAATGACTGAAATAAGCTAAATGATGATGTTGCTGAATATTACTGCTGAATGTGCAGCAAATATGTGCCGACAACCGGCCAAACCTGCCAAGGGAAGACAATTGCCTTACATATAAGGAGATAATACTTCACTTACTCATAGCTTATAGCTTTCTTTAATGATTTTTACTTTCTTTTCCTAAGAAGTTGGATTTAGAATCTTGCTTCTGATTTAAATCTATAGTCCTACATCCCGGAAGTCTTGTGAAACATAAGAATCTTGTTTTCCAATAAAATAATGCTCAGACTATCAAGATACCGAGATCACAAAGAAAAGCCATTTTTATGATCAGTTTAAAAAGAAAAATCCAATTCTAATATAAAAAAAAATTGGTTTCGACCTCTCATCTTTTTCCAAGATGTCCCGGGAAAGTTGGAGAGTAAACATCCGTTTATTTTTGCTAGGAAGGGCATTACATTGGTACACAGCTATTCGCACAGCTTTTCTGGGTTTGCGGCTTGCTTGTCAGAAGAGGAGGCGCGATCAATAGCTCAGAAGCCAGGAGTGATCTCCGTGTTCAAAGATCCGCTACTACAACTCCACACGACTCGTTCGTGGGACTTCTTGAAGTATCAGATTGATCTGGAAATAGACTCGAACCCCAGCACCGACTCGGATTTGTCAACCCAGGAATATGATACTATCATTGGCATCATGGACACAGGTAAAACTGGAAGGCTGAAACATGTTCCACCATGGCACCATAGTGTGTGTTTATGTTCTCATATATCAGAGCTGTCCTAATTTAGTTGAACTTCAAACCGTGACTAGGCATATGGCCAGAGTCGAAGAGCTTCAATGACAAGGACTTGGGAGTGATTCCGCCACGGTGGAAGGGAAAATGCATGGAAGGGGATGATTTCCGTCAGTCCAACTGCAACAGGTGAATCGAAAACCACTAAGCATTTGATGCAAAACAAGCAATCGCAGCCCAATCGTTATTTCTTGAGTGAGAACTTCTGAGTTCGGGATTTTCTAACTTGAAAGGACTAATTTCAGTTCTTTGTATCACTATCTAATTGTATAACATAACGACCCTCTAAAGAATACGGGGCTGGAGCATTTCATTCTCAGAATGTGCTCCTTTATCCCTTTTCCAACCACATTCAGATCCTGCCCTCATGGATGAGCCACTAGAAAATCAAAGAAGAGTATGCAAGTGACTCCTCATTTGCAAACAAACTGATCCTAATAAAAAAAATGTGCCTGTATATCCTTATCTTCCGTATTCAAGTCCAAGTACAGAAATGTTTCGATCTATGCAGAAAGCTGATTGGAGCTAGATTTTACGTTGATACTGATGAGGCAACAGCAGACCGCACGCCTAGGGACATGCTCGGCCACGGAACCCATGTGGCTTCAACTGCGGGAGGAAGTGCCGTGCCAGGTGCATCTTTCTATGGCCTAGCTGCCGGGACTGCAAAGGGCGGGTCCCCCAGGTCAAGAATTGCCATCTACAGAGTATGCTCGCTGGAGGGATGCCGGGGATCTGCCATACTGGCAGCTTTTGATGATGCAATTTCTGATGGAGTCGATGTGGTGTCGCTCTCGCTTGGTGCATCTGCGATGACGATACCCGAAGTCACGAGCGATCCAATAGCGATAGGGGCGTTCCATGCAGCAGAGAATGGGATTATTGTGGTCTGTTCAGCAGGGAATGATGGGCCTAACTCAGGAACCATCGTGAATGCTTCTCCTTGGATTCTGACTGTCTCTGCCTCGACCATCGACAGGGATTTTGAGTCTGATGTTGTTTTGGGTGGAAACAAAGTGATCAAGGTAGTCAATTAAATCTTTTGGTAGTATAAATACTCTTTTGCATTCACAAGAATGTGTCCATAGCTTGATCATCATCAGAAACTGCTTAAATTGGAAAGCTGAAGCCTGAAGCCGAGACTTGCAGGTATTCTGACAGGGCATCATCGCCTTTCACATTTCAACGAATAGTCGCGTAACGCTGTCACAACGTCGCATTGTCTTGCAGGAGCATTAATCACTATTACTCTTTCTGAATTTCCACATTTGGCCTGATATCTGTATAAGCAGAATCATCAAATCTTGTGTATGTTGCAATTATCAATCTGCCCTTGCTTGTAAGCTGATCTAGTGTTCCTCCCAAGTTACCTAAAAAGAAGTTTCGACCCTCGGCAACTGAAGAAAATTTTAACATCCTGAGTGTCCATGATTCATTTCAGGGGGAAGGCATAAATTTCAGCAATCTCGATAAACACCCGGTGTATCCTTTGATCTACGCCAAGTCTGCACAACAAAGTCAAGCACTGGAGTCAGAAGCAAGGTACTTGAAATCTGTTCCAAGTTCATATGACAAAAAATCTTAGTAGGACTATATCCGCCAGCTTGTCAGAGACAAAGCAAAAGCAAATGACAGAAAACGATGAAGGAATTTCTGCAGCAAGATGCGAGTACTAAATTTGTGATTTGAAAACGATGTGACCAGAAACTGCAACCCAAGTTCCATGGATGCAGCCAAAATCAAAGGCAAGATTGTTGTGTGCGATAATGATGACAACGAATACTCGGAGAAAAGCAAGTTGGAGGAGGTGAAAGATCTCGGAGGAGTAGGCCTAATCTTGGTCGACGATGAAGAAAGATCTGTTGCATCTATCTTTGGTGCATTCCCTATGACGGTGGTTTCTTCAAAAGACGCCTCCGAGATCCTCTCCTATATGAACTCCACCAGGTATGCAACTATTCTGTCACTCACTTCACATCATTAAATAAGCAAGAAAAAAATGTTTTTAGCACCATTCTAAATGCTTTTCCAATGAATCACTTTCTGGTGTTGTATATCCTGAAGCAACCCAGTGGCAACAATCCTAGCAACAGTTGCAGTTGCGAACTATAAGCCAGCACCTTCCATGGCATACTTTTCATCTAGAGGCCCTTCATCCATCACTAAGAACATTCTCAAGGCAAGAACAAATCTTGCTCTCTCAATGTTGTCATTCGCGAGCAGACTAGCTAAAACAAAAGACTATTAAATGACAATGTGCACATTGTTCTTTACAGCCAGACGTCTCTGCACCAGGAGTGGCCATTCTTGCAGCATGGGTAGGCAACGGCAAGGCAGGCACTCCAGGCAAAGCCGCGCCGTCGTTCAATGTTCTCTCCGGGACTTCCATGGCGTGCCCGCACGTGTCGGGCCTTGCGGCAACCATCAAGTCTCGGAATCCCACTTGGGGCCCATCAGCCATCAGATCAGCCATCATGACCACAGGTCAGTCAGGACAGTATTAAATGTAGTAAATGACATCTCTCACTCTCTCTCAGCCATGCTCCTTAGCAATTAGCAAGTGTCAAAAATAAGGTCAAGCCTAAAGCTATTGTCATCAGCTGAACAACTGATAGTCCAGTACGATGCTGCATAAATGATTAGATCGCTCATCGAGTCTCGCAAGACACTATATCCACGGTTATGTCCAGTCCTCCCTGCTTGCTTTATGGAATTATTTCTGAAGATAAACATATCTTTGCATCCATCTGCAGCCATCCAAACAAACAACTTGAGGGGCCCTATAACTACGTACGCGGGCACAGCCGCCACACCGCATGATTATGGAGCAGGAGAAGTGAGCACAACTCGACCGTTACAGCCAGGACTTGTTTACGAGACAGATACTACAGACTACTTGAACTTCCTCTGCTACTATGGCTATAACATCGCGCAGATTAAACGCGTTGCAAGAAATGTTTCGGACGGTTTCTCTTGTCCCCAAGACTCGAGCTCCGACCTGATATCCAACATCAACTATCCCTCAATAGCAATCTCAGGTCTGGATGGGAAACGAAGCAAGACCGTTGTCAGGACCCTCACGAACGTCGCAGGAGATGATGCGACCACTTATATGGCAAGCATTGATGCTCCGGCGGAGTTAACTGTAAAGTTAGTTCCAACCAAGCTCGAATTCGAGAAAACGGGTCAGAAGCAGAGTTACCAGGTCGTTCTCTCTTTGAAATCATCGGTAAAAGAAGATTTGTTCGGGTCGATTACATGGACGAATGGACAATACAAAGTTCGTACTCCAATTG
This sequence comes from Metrosideros polymorpha var. glaberrima, assembly GCA_001662345.2. Classification (NCBI taxonomy): domain Eukaryota; kingdom Viridiplantae; phylum Streptophyta; class Magnoliopsida; order Myrtales; family Myrtaceae; genus Metrosideros; species Metrosideros polymorpha. The sequence continues at coordinate 9,900,093 of BCNH02000006.1, read as the reverse complement.
TAGTAAGTGGTAAAAGTGACTATCTGTAAGTAGAGGAAAATTGTACTGAGCCGTACTTTGTCCCGGATACTGATGTAGATGGAGTACCTGGATGAGAAGTTCAAGCCCCAAAAATGAACGGGAATTGGAGAGGAATTGGAGGATCAATAACCAAATCAAAGAGAGTTTATGCCGTTCCATTTTCATCTGCCAATGTCATTATTGACCTGTTCACCTCGCAATGTCATTGCTATCGACAATGTGTCGATTAGGAGTTAGGACATACGCATCCATCCAGTTGCAAAATCCATTCCCTTCTCATGCACACCTTTGTTCATAACCACTTTTTTTGTTGTTGTTGAAAGTTGTAAGTATTATAAATCATATGAAGTATAGTAGTTTAGAGGCATTCCCTAGCGTTACAAATATATCTAATGACTCAAGAAGATGGAGGTAGGAAGTTTCCATAAAGTAGCCAATACAACATTTGTTTGGGAAGGTTTGATATTTTGGTAGAGCGAAGCTCGATCTCTTACATTCTTGTGCACCTTAGCCAAAATGGTATATGAGTCAGTTGACTTGTTTTGAAAACCTCACATGTTGCGTTCTATCCAAATGTAATATATGATTGCTATGAATGATAACTTGAGAAGTTTGGCTGCCAAGTCTTTTCCTTTTGTTGCCCTGATCATCCATTGGAGTTCCTCATTTCATTCTACTACATGGCGTCTAATTTCGTGTTGGGCCAAGATACTGCGCCATATGCTGCTAGTCCACTCATAGTAAAAGAACAGATGTGTTCGGTCTTCTATACCATTTATGCAGAAAATACATTGTTTATCCACAGAAGGTAACCAATGTGATATGATCTCCGTTGTTTGTAGTCTATCTCTACAGACTAGACACCCAATAATATTGTGTTTGCTAATGCCACCGGTCCAAATTAGGTTAAACCATTCCACATGTGTTCCCACTTGTCTGAGGTCATCATATGTATCCCAACAACAATATCCTGAATTTGTTATCACTGATGGAAGAGTGTTTCGTAATTTGAGCAAGCATTGCCAACTCCATGCCATGCTGCCTTTGATTTCAAGCTGCATGATTGTTCATAACCACTTTGTTATTAATATTTCATGTCACTAAATACCTCCTCCACACCTTAGTAATTAAACCACCCTAACTAATCGTGATCACTTTATCAGAGTGAAGCTCCATCAAGATACTCGTAAGCAGATCAATGGAAGACGCATAAACTTGCGCTCCAAGCCACCCTTCTCTTTGAGAGAGGAGATGTCTTTAGCAGAGGTGGCAAATGGGTGAGTTGGATTAGGTTTGGATGGGTCAGAAATGAGTTGGATCCAAATGCACTAATTAACCCACGTTGATCCATTTACTTACTAAACAATTTAAATGACCCATACCCAACCCAATCCAGATCTAACCCAAACCCACCCATATAACTCATAAAAAAACAAATAATTTCCCAACAATTCTTTAAAATTAAATTAACAAAAAAAAATAAAAATTCTACGGAATAAAATGAAAACCCTAGCCGTTCAAGCTTGAGAGGGCTAGTGTGTTGGACACGACGGCAGCTACCTTAGCCCCGATGACGGCGATTCCTAAGCCTTCTGCCCCGGAGACTTCGAGTTCTGCCTCAGAATCCCTTCGCTATGCAAACCAATTTAGGGGTAATTGGTAGATTTTCCTTTCCGTTTTTGTTGAGCAATACCTTATTTATATTTTTGCACTGTACAACCCATAATACAAACCAATCACGAATTCTCTCGTAGAAAAAAATTTCACCCCCCCCCCCCC
>BCNH02000006.1:9855413-9898280 GCA_001662345.2 Metrosideros polymorpha var. glaberrima | reverse complement strand
AATATTCAATTTAATATTGCTTGGAGTTTATACCCTAAACTAAGATGAGCTATTTGGCGATACTTATAGCTAGTTGACGATTGAAAGAAACTTGAACTTCTGTTGCACTAATTAGGGTCCCAACTTGATAACTATATTACAATGACAAAAATGCGCACTTATCTATATAGAAGACTTGAATTACCCCATGAAATTCTTCTTTCTATCCCAAAAGAAGAAGAAGAAGAAGAAGAGACGGACTTCTAAAACAAGCCAGCGAGTCACGATCAAAAATCAGATGAATGACCATTTTCATCACTGAATATGGAGAGTGAGGGCTATGGCGTCAATTAGTCATGTTGACTAGAAAGTCATCACTTCATGCATTGGAATCAGCATGTAGCGTTGCCAGAAGACGTGTTAGCAACTACCCGAACGATCTCCTGAACGATGATACTGTAAGCCCTCTCCGTAGGATGAGCGGCGTCCCAGAAAACATAAGTTGATCTGTCTGGACAAGCGAATGGACTCACCGGAGTACATAGCCATGTTCCCACACCACAACATCCTCTGATTGCAACTTGAAAACCTGAGATTACATTCCGTTATTGTTGTATTGAAAGTCTCCACTGCGAGCTTACAAGAATTTGCAGTATAAGATAATGCATTCTCTAGCATTCAGGAAGTTGTTTTAGTATCTAGCTTAATTGCTTACCAAATTTGGCGGGGTTTTGTACAAGATTGAGCAGATAGTCGTGGACATCGACATACACAAATTCTGCATCTGCATGTTCTCTATTAAGTGAATGTAGCGCAGAGTTGAGTTTGGTATTGTACAATTCGGCAGCTTGGCTGGCACGCTCTGAACAAAGCAAGCTGCCTGATGTAGCTCTTTCTGATGGTAAGCATCCTAACGGTAGCGTGCTGAGAACCGCAAATTTTCGCGCCCCAAGTGCGTATAACTCCTGCAAGAAGCGTGCAAAAAGAGTCAAGAATGTTTCTTAATGCGACGAATACAACTCTTGCCATCAAGAAGCTAGATACATGCAGATGTACAGGTCGATTTACAGAGAATTCATGGCTAAAGCATAACTGGAAGGGCGAAAGGGCAAACTTCAGTGAATTAATACGAGTGAACCTTTGCAACTCATAGAGTTATCTAGCATAGTACACATGTTCAAAGCGAAAAATTGCATCGAAACATGACGAGGTGATCGTGAGATGCTTTTTGTAGTTTCTTTAGCTTCTGAACATTTCGAGTAAAAACATGTCTTTCTTAATAGAATTTGTAATTCTGAATAGAAGTTCCATTTAAAAGTCCACAACTATATAAGCAGTAATCAAGCTTATGGAAGAGTGAGCGGCCATTACAAGAACAAATTCTTAAAATGAAATGATTATAAAGTCCCAGAGGAACATAAAGGTTGCAACATTTGTGAGAGAGGCATTCTTAACGTAGATTGGATATATGGGGTAAGCCAAAGTCATGGAAAAAAAAAAGGGATTAAAATAGTAGATCTCTTATCGACCAGAAATACAAGATTCTTAAACAGCTGTAAAATCATCTCGTGCAAAGAAGCTGGGATGAGAATTTACCTTGAAGAAGGCTATAGCAGCTTCGATCAAGAAATTGGCGTACGTGGGGAAAGCGTACACGCGTCTCACACGTGCCGACAAGTAGGTGATGGCAATGTCGTTGTTGCCTGCTGACACCAGATAGAGGCCGTTGTTGACTATTGCGGTGGCGTTACCGTCTCCAACGACCGCCCTCAGCTTCCCTACGTACTCCTTGAACAGATTCAATTGCTCCGACATGGATAATACACTCTATGATACAAAAGGACAACACTTAGTTCATTTCAGGGTGATTGCCACTGAATGGATAGGTGGGCAAAAGTGTTAATCAGCGTGGAACTGTAGACTTCAAAGAAGAAGAAGATGAAGAAGAGACCAGTAGACTCGAGGTTAAGGAATCGAAGCCAGAACCACCAGAAGCAAAGCAAACACCCGTTGGAAGATCTTCATTCCTGAGATTAGGATCCAGATATGCCGGTACCATCTCTTTGATTCCGAGCTCTCCCGCTGAATATTAAATGGACGTACTTTCAGTTTTCTTGAGATTTATTGTTAATCAAGTGCTGCATATCGTGTGCGAAATCTCTTTGAAAATCTGTGGAAATTGAACTTCGTGAAATGGTCTTCCTACTTGCAGCATATGTAGGTTAGGAAAAATCTAATTAGGGTGCTCGCTATTAGCAATTCAACTATATACTAATCTTTCATATGGTCACTTTTGATCTGTGCATGTGACTAAACATTGATTGTTGGGACTTAGGGTGGGTTTGGTTCAGCTTTGGAAATGCTGAAAGCCTAATGCTGGACCCACAATGCTAGAAATTGTTCAAAAGCTGCTTACCAAACACCCAAGTATTTCATTAAGGAGCTTTTGAAGCTGAAAGCTTATTGAGAATGCTAAACCAAACTCACCCTTATTGCGTCAATTCATTCTATTACCCACTTAAAAGAAAAGGATTTTTAGATGCTACACCGGTGGTATGAAAAAATGATTATACAAGCAGGATTTAGGCATTGATATGTACACAATTTTTTAGTGTTAAACAACAATGTTAATTCCATTGGTAGATGAGAGTTTCCATTTCATGACTGTATTTACACCCACGGTGCACCTTACAAAAATCCTAAAGGAAAGTCCATGTCATTGATATAGCCCACACATCGATAACAACTAAACCAAGTGACTTGTTTCGTTTGCATGCAATTCCTAATTGACGAAGACATCATCGACAAAATGTACGTACTTTGGTGATGAAAGACATGAGCTTTACAACCATGAAACTAGACCCAAACAATCAAGCACAAGGAAAAATAGGGAGAATCATGTTCGAATCACACGAATCTTATATACGTGCTCGTGTATATATATTTATATATTGAATATATGGATTGTGGAATGATGTGTATCAGTCTCATGAAGAAATTCATCTTCATGTAACACAGCAACACCAACGTTAGGTATGGTTGGACTAATAAGATCAATGGCCGGGACAAGTCCATGACAACACTATAGAGATTGTTTTTCTTCGAAGTTGAGCTAAAGCACGTAAAAGCAAGACAAATTCATACCTATCAAGTCCGTGGGGACTTTCCCATTAGAGAATCTACCAGTGGATTTTCCTCCAGGTAAATCCTTGCCATACGGAGGGTAATTGCATTTGGTCACCGTCTTGAGATCATTGTTGTTGCCACAGTCGAGAATCGAGTCTCCAAATGCATAAACGGCTGAAAACTTCGCGCCCTTGGCCTGCTCAGAAGCAACCCTAGAGGCGCAAAACAACAGAACAGATACTGCATAAATCCCTGGCGAACTCCTGCTGCGAGGAGCAACATTCATGGAGTTCATGTTGCAGAAGAAGTCGATATATCTCTTTCAACTCTAGTTTTGCTGGTGATCACTGTAATGGTTTCTGTTGACCCGATGAAGAAGATAGTGAAATATGAAGACGGCTTTTTTCTTTCGTGGCCGCTTAAGAAGGGCCTTTGAGTGTTTATATTTAGAATGAGTGACATTAGCATGGGAGGATGGCTTTTGAGCTTGTATTCTGTTCCCTCCTGATTTCTTGCTTAACCTAGTAAAGGTCACAAGGGTTTCGGATTACCATATGTATTAGCGTTTTGACTGCGTTCATTGACTACTTTTGTTGAACACAAATCCTAATTTAGGTTTATCTAAACGGTTACCTTAGTGTAAGGGTATTTGTTAGGAATGTTTGTATCTAATACGGTCATTGTCTCCTTAAGTTTTGTAATCATTCTGAAATTGGGTGAATTTCCTGCGCACTGACAAATTATTTCTTGAAATTTATCATTAGAGGAAAAAAAAAAAAAACCTCATATCTATTTTTGTCCTGTCGCTTAGGATTTGTGCTTTTTGTACTATCTTTTCAATATTATCTCTTGTCATGTTTTACCATATTGTGATTTTCATCGATCAAAATTTATTAAACTTGTCTTAGTTAATATGATGCTTAAATCGAAAATGGACTTTCATGTGTCATTGTATATTAATAGAAAATGTGCATATCATGTTCTTGGATTATAAGCTTTAATAATGTTTGTATTGTTCTGAAGGAAAATATTTTATACTTATGTTTTATCTAATGAGATTTATTGTAATAGATTATCTAGTAGTTATCTTGTTCAATTTACTATCATATCACTCTTTTGTCATATAGTAATAGTTGACGCCATGATATATAGTACAATACTGTCTCTTGTCTTACCCTTTTAAACTGTATGAATTTCAATTGATTAGAATATGAAAATCGGACATGCACTCAAAGATACATTCTCATTATTGGATATTAAAATAGAAAAAATTGAAAAACATAGATTTTCTTTTGGAAACTATTTTTGAAAATCATAATTTTATTACGTGAACTAAACATGCGTATAATTGTAATGCTCAACTGAAAATATTTATTAAATTAAGTAACTTTTTTTCCTTGGATACATAACAAAAATCTATTTTGGTAAATTCACTTTCTGTAGATAAGTAATATGTTACGTAGTTTATTCATATAGTTGTTGTACATTAACTTTATTTGATTAAAAATTATTGAAGCTGTGACATCCAAAAAATTCCCTCATTAAATTATAATGCATAGGAACTCGTAGGCAACAAGCGTCGCAAGTGAAATTCCGATTGGATGATTTACGTAAATTAGCGGAGACCAAAATTGTATTTCTGCAAATGGTTTCATTAGAATTGAATATTTATTCTTGGATTATTTTACAATAGCGACGAAACACGTAACAAAATATTTATTAGTAATTTTTCCATTTGTGCTTATTCCCTTATTTCCCTAAATAGCTAACCCTTCCATGTTTCCTCTTGAAGATGTGAGCTTAGGTGGTGATGTCATGCATTATCTCATGAAACTTGGCATTAGTCCATTAATGCATGAAATGATGAAAGAGCATACTTGGCTCAAGCTAATGAAGCATTCCCTTAGCTCATTAATGCTCTAATGATTATAGAGCACACTTGGCCTTAACTCATTGATGCATGTAATGATTATAGCTTATACTTGGCCAAATGAAACGAGACCACCTTCCCTTCTACCAAAATATCTTGTACTTTGGCTATTGACATTAAGCCACATGTGCCCTAGTTAAGACTATAGGGGCCACATGAAACAATCTTATTGGACCGCTTACCCTCTTCATTTATTAAGGCCATCAATGCTTCAATTATGGTTAAAGCCACATCATCCTACTTCCCTCTTGCCTTGATCGATGGAGGGAAAATGAAAAGGAACTCAAGATCCTACCTCATTAACTCACCAACCTCACTTCATTTACTCTCACCCACCAACCTCTTTCTTTAATTTTCGCTTTCAAGTTTCTGTAAGAATAACAAAGGCCCCACACTCGTATCATTAAAGCTTCTGTTATGATCTTTTGAGTTGGACGAGGTATCGCCGACTTTCATTATCATCCATCAACGGTTTTGTCGTTTGTAAATCAAGTGTCATTAATTTTTGGTTTCATCTATTTTGTTGAAGGTGAGCGAAGCTTTAAATCGCTCAATCTCGAGGTAAGTGAAAACTCTAGGTACTAAGTTAGGATAACCAAATTAGTATTCTTGACTTGGTTGGTTGTTGTTTGTTAATTTTTATTTTGACGTGTGCTTAAATTTCAATAAAAATATTATATATTTAAAAATAAAATCAAATAAATATAGAGAGAGGGGAAGTTGTTGATTTTACTGGGAAATGGCTACAAGGCGCCATTGACAACAAAGGAAAACCATCGATGGCTCAAGAAAGCCATCGATTGATTTTTCTAAAAAATATTTTAACAAAAAAAAAAAAAAGAGTAAAGGGCCATCGATGGTCAAGAGAGACCATCGATGGGCAAAGGATGTCATCGATGGTCAAAGGAGACCATCGATGGCAGAAGTCAACATTTGATTTTCAAAAAACAAAAATTGCTCTTTTGATCTTTGATCTTCAGAAGCTGTAGAAGTTAAGATGCTCTTTTGTCTTCGGTTATGTAAGAACTATAAAGTGGTAAGTGACTTATTATGTAAGTTATAAGAGCCATGGTGATTGCTTTTTGGTCATGGTTCGAGTAAAAGGGGTGTTATGTTGATGATTTTGGGCCATCAATGTTCACGTGGCCACTCCTTTGTGAATGTATCATTTACTTGCAAAAGATGTTAAGCATGTTATTATCATTACTCATGCGTGAGATCATCAAAGAGGTAAGGTGATTATTTCGAAAGTGATTTACGTGAAAGATATCATGCACCATATGTTAATTCTTAAAGTAAATGTTGATTCCATGGTTGTCATTAAAGAGATTGTGTGATGCTATAATGTGCATAATTGTTATGAGATAAAATATGGAATGAATTATGAAAAGTTATGTTCCGTCGTCCACTTGATGGTGGCGACGATGCCTCAGAGTTGGGATGCCCCTATTGTGTGATTTGGGATGTCATGTGGAGTATTACGGGATGCCTCGGAAGTTCGATATATCCCATGAGAGAGATGGGATGCCCTGGAGTTGAGATGCTCCTACTATATGATTCATGATCATGCGTTTATGTATATTCATATGATGATATGCCATCCGCATGCATTGAGTGAACAATATTATGTAATTATGTTATTGATCTGCCATCGACATATCCGAAAGAAAGGTAATACATCACTCTTGCACTAGTCATATATGAGGTTGATGTTGTTTTGGTCATGCATTGTTTGTCACCAAGTTGAGTATCAAACTAATTTCCTACTTTAGAACTAGAGATTTCATTTACTGGGTTTCAGTTCATTAATTTATTTTTCAAACTTGTAGGATGGATTCTCCACCACCACCTCGCTACGGTGTACCTATGCTTTTTGAATGTTATTTTGAAGACGTAATTGTAGCTGGTTTAGAAGTCACATATCATAGGAGTAGTATATCGCTTGGTACTTAAACTTCGATGGAGATTTGATTGGACCGCTTAAGGGCTTCGACAGACCTCTTGGTTTCGACGACGGTAGCTCGGCAGCGAATGAAGTAGTCGACCCATAGACAATAGTGAAGCTTTTGCATAGACAATCTTTTGAGCATGTGGTGGTGTAGATATGGAAATATATGACCCTAACCTCCTTCCCAGGTGTTTTGTTGTAAAGAAAATAATGGGTACTAAAGTTTGTATAATGGTGATGTTAAATATTTTGTTGATATTATGAAGCTACATATGTACTTGAGTTAAACTTGTGCGATTTCTTATACGGGGTGATTGTTAAAAATTTTATGCTTTCGCATGCGAATAATAATTAAGATATATAATAAAATGAACAGGTGTCGCGTGTGATGTTCTGGGCATCATATAAGCTGCTCTGTATCTTGAACTTTACAAATCAATGTAGCTTTAGGTTCTATTTAAGGGTAATGCACTTGAACCTTGGATTACAAATGAATATAAATGGCTCCCTTTTTTTGTTCAGACTAATATGTAATTTAGATCCATGTTGCTTTATTTTGTGAAAGATAACTACTTGAGGCATGTATATCAATCACAACATTCTAATTACCTTGTTTTCTAATTAAATATGAATTTAATAAAAATATCACTATTTTGAAATATCTTTTTATAGATACCGATATCCAATTGAAAAACTTATTTGCTGATGAAACGAATACGGTTTTCAAAATGGAAAACTGTCCATGACATGTTAGTACCTTAACTCTACTCGTGACCAATTTTTTACCGTGCCACCATGCCAAATAAAAGTCTATATAGGAGCTTCCATCCATAGTTGTTTAGTATTAATTTGCGCATCATAGACATGGAAAATATGAGGTAACCAAAAGATTAGTGCATAAAAGACTGAAATTGTTGATGGAGGACTCATTATCTATAAAATCTCTTGATCCGATATCACGACTCGAGTCATACAAGAAGAAGTTGGTTTTTGGGGATGACACGTTCAACATTGAATCAAAGTGATGAAGTTCCGTGGGTGTACATAATCTGATGGGATCGAAGTTATGGAACGTCGCTCAAATCAGAAGAACTTATTGATATATTTACTGATGAGGGGAGTCACTAGGGCTTTGTATGCTTTCTCCGTGGGGTGGTAGCTGTCCCAAAACAAGTAGTCAGACACATCTGTGCACGTGGATGGAGTCAGTTTGTTGCATAGTAATGTCACCTCAATCATCCCTGTCCCACAGCACCCCCTGTCCGCAAATACAAAACCTGGTTCGATTCATTACAAGAGAGAATCATCAATCTATATCTGTTCATATGCTATGATGTTAGAGCCGACCCTAAACATATATAAGAAGATCTTATGATTGTTCATGCCTGTTGCCAGGAGGGACGATGAGACATGAAGGATGATATAGTCTATCGTTCAATGACAGTGAAGGGTACGCAATTTTAGAAGCATATTGAAAGTTTAAGGGCATGGTTGATAACGATCATGTTTCTCTGATTCCTATTCTTTTGTTCCAAAGAACAGAAAAAGAACAAAAATTTGTTTGGTACAAAATTATTTTCGGGAACGATTTGGAACAGAAACAAGAAGAAAAAAAAATCTACTTTTTGGTTCCTGGGAATAGAATTAGAAAAAATCATTTTTGCTCAGAAATTATTCTCGGGATTAGAATTATTATCAAACATGTCCTAAATATCTCGTTCATCGCTCGCCTTAAATTCATTTACGCAATTTTACAATCATTGATTATAACCCGCTAATAAGATAAATAGTTTCCTCCAGCTAAGGTGGAGGAAAACGTGGCACTTTATGTACGCATGTATGGATAAATACGGACGTGTTAGTTCGCTTTGTACAACAAAAACGAATATTTCGCAATCATGAAAAAAAGAAAGAAAGGGAAATGATGAAGTAACGGCACCGTTATACTCTCAAGAGTAACAGTGCCTTCTCTACCACCTGTTTTTCTCTCCACCCCTTTTATGAATTAACTAAATAATGGATATTATCAATTCCACTTTCTGTTTGTGGTCAAAATTCCGCGGTCAGAATTTTTTTCAAACGTCGACCGTCACCCTAGAGGCACCCAAAAAAATAAGGTATTGCGTTGATCGTACCGTATTTTTGAGGATATTGAATTAGGTCGAGAAGTGGGTTGTAGACATCAACGTAGACCATCTTGCTGTGGGGCAACTTGCCGTTGAAAGAGTCGAGCTTCGAAGAGAGCTTGGTGTTGAACAACTGAGCCGCAGCGTTGTACTGCTCTGCACAAGCCCGTAGTGGACCTCCTGCTAATGTCCTTTGTGAAGGAACACAACCTATTGGTGGTGCACTAAATACTGCAATTCTTCGAGCTCCGAGGTCATATAATCCCTTCGACAATCAAAACTGATGTTAGGGAATATTGCTAGGGTTTCTTAATCACTTGAAAGCAAGTAGATGCAAAATTCCTATCATACTTAAAAGTAGGTGGCTTTTGTGGAAAATAATAGGAAACAGCTACCTAATGACGTCGGGTCAAGTTATATGTCACGGTTTTAGCAGGGTACAAATATATTATAGATGTGTGTTTGTGTGTATCGTCCGTGTACGTACTTATAAACTTGCAAAAAAGTTATCGAAGCAAAGGCATTTAGCAATATGATCGATTAAATCGTTCTCTCCGACCTTTCAAGCATCACCAGAACGAATTTAACATTCCAGCAGGTAACTTATGTTGCACGATCTGTCCATTGATATAGCCAAAGAATGAAATGATACCTGTAGGAAATTGGAAGCTGATTCGACCATGAGGTCAGTGTATTCAGACACATTGTACTGCATTTGCCTCACGCGAGCAGTGAAGTAGTTGTTGGCAATGTCATCGCTTCCGGCCACCACGGGATACAAGCTTTTGGCCAAGATGAAGTCGGCCTTCTCTTCTCCAACGATACCTTTCAACTTCCCTATGTATTCTTTGAAGAGATTCAGCTGATCCGACATTGATATGACCGACTGTCCAAAGATCAAACAAGTTTTTACTAATGGAAGTCGCGTTACTTTACATGAATTGTCTAAAGTACTAAACTTGATGTGCAATTGTACCGCTAGCTGGGCCGTGAGGGGATCATATCCACTGCCACCGGAAGCGAAGGTCACACCCGTGACTAGGTCTTGATTTTGTAGATTCGGATCCAAGTATGCTGGCACTGTATCTTTAATGCCTAATTGTTCCGCTGGAATAGGAAACATATAAATTAGGAAGTCAATGATAGCGAAACAAAGACTATGGAAAACCTAATAATAATAACTAATTATTATACTAGAAATTCATTAACGACACGTTGCAAAATTGGCTTTGATTTGTTAGTGTATGCAATTGTTAATACAGAAAAAGGCAATATTAACATACAAGAGAAAGTCATATCTAAACCCTAAAACAAAATAATAAATTGTTTCTATTATCGTGGAATTGTTGACGAATTAATGACCAAATAATACGTGGCCATTAGATTCTATTGTGCCACGGGGTACTACTGAATGTAGCTGAGGCGTGACTTAATTCAAGTTTATTAGAAAACAAAGTTGGTGAGACTTGTTACTCGATAATGTTAGCTGGGGCCTGACTTGATCCAAGACATAGCCTCTATTTTTCCCACAATCTGATTCTGACTTAAGGATGGCACTTTGGTATAAGGGTAGTGTTGACTTTGATGCCTCTATTTTCCCCCCTTTTCTGGGCTTTCTTTTTCTAAAATATCTCTAAACGTACATTCTATGAATCATTAGATCGGACGGTCCAATTCCATGCATTAACATCTCCTAGAATTAAGAGACAATTTGATGCGGGTGGAGAGAGAGAGAGAGAGAGAGAGAGATTGGGTTGCAGTATGGGCTTGAGCTTGAGTTTCAGTTTCAGTTTGGGTGTGTGATTTGATTGAGTGGGATTAAGGGAAAATGAGATAGACCCTAATCAACATAAAGTGAATTAAGCAGAGAGAGAGAGAGAGAGAGAGAGAGAGAGAGAGAGAGAGATTGGGTTGCAGTGTATTGGGACCATATATTCAATTCTGTAATTATGAAAGATTTATGAACTCTTGTATGAGACACAGGTAGTACAAACCTCTTCTATTATTTACTATTAAATCGTGCCAAACAAGAGACTAGGGAAAATTATTCAATCAGTCCTAAATCCATTGCATGAATGCTAATTTAGTCCTAAACTTTTCAATTTTGCTAAGTTAGTCCTAAAACATTTGTGTGAAATTTCAATGTAATCCTTCTTGTCAATTTTCTCTAGAAATCGCTAACGTGGCGATCCATTAATCGTGGCTATCTTACGTAGCACATCACCGCGTCAGCAATTTCTGACAAAAGTTGATCTAAAGAACTACATTAAAATTTCACGAAAGGTTCATGACTAAATTGGCAAAATTGAAAAATTTTATGATTGAATTATCATTCGTATAATAGGTTTATGACTGATTGGACAATTTTCTCTGAGAGACTACCATTTTGGAATAAGAAAGTTGATTGATTGTGCTACATAAATTCCCCTATGCGAGTTGGGAATAAGAACAACATGAGTGTCATAACTTTGGTATGACGCTCACTTGAGTGCCATAATTTTTTTATCGCTCACTTAAGTGCCATTTTCGGCAAATCATTTTACATAGATTTTTTTATTTAATTTTCCATTACAACATGGGTTATTATTATTATTTTTTGAATGTTGAATGTTGAATTTTTTTCTTTTTTCTTTTTCTTTTCCTTTTTTTTCTTTACTTACGCAAAGGCCTCACCCAACGGGGCCATGGGCAAGGGCCTTCATGGCTGATGAGGCGGCGAAGGCCTTCACGGCCTCGTTAGCCGCCTCGCCCAGCCTGCAGCACCGCAAAGGCCTCACCCAGGGCCTTCGCAGCGGCTACAGGCGAGGATCGCCAGCACAAAAAAAAAAGGAAAGGGAAAAATAAAAATTGTAAGAAATAAATAAAATTAAACAAAATAGAAAACTATCCATATCGGATTTTCGATGAGGCAAATCGCGGATGGCACTTAAATAATCGATTTTTCAAATTTGTGGCACTTAAGTAAGCGCCATACGAAAGTCATGGCACTCCTACTGTTCTTATCCTACACAAGTTGTAAGGACATTTGATAACCAAAAATAGTTAAATGGCTCTTCAATTATAACAGGAATCTCTCTTCTTTTGTTTGCAATTATATGTTCTTCCAACTTCTTCTACACATACAAGCAGCCATGTATGTGATAAAACATGCTTACTCTCGGTATTATATATGGTGGATTAGATTTATCATATCGATCACCAATTAAGATAAGTAAGAGAGAGAGAGAGGAGAAACCCATGAAGTCGGATGGCACTTTGCCGTCGCAAAATCTTCCAGTCGGGATGCCGCCTTTGAAATCCTTGCCGTACGGGGGGAAGTCGCACTTGACGAGAGTTGACATGTTGTTGTTGTTGCCGGTGTCAACAATCGAATCGCCGAATACGATAACGGCCGGGACCGTTTCATTTGGCGGCAGCTTCACCACAGCCCTTGCCGGCAGAAACGTAACCGAAATAGACAACACGAATGCAGCTGTAAGTAATGGTGAAGAATGGACGAGTTGGGAAGACGACATGTCTTTGCTTTTGCTTGCTCTCTCGGTATGTGTTGGTGGGATGGGAAGGAGAAGAAAGTGATGGTACGTGCTTAGATAGATGGTGATGTTCTTGCTTATGGCATGAACAAATGTAGGTGCATATAGCTCGGAAAATGGGGGAACTAGATATGATTAAAATAAGAGAGGTTCTAATATATGTAAGTATAATATGCCTGATTTTTTTCCAAATGATAGAGCGTGAAGTATATAGATTGCCCTTGGGAATTCTTCGAAAAAATTCTTCATCTCTCAAGTAAATGTGCTTTTTCATAAGTGAAATTTTGGTTGGTGCCGACAAAGTGTGGCGAATTTGTATTTGACATTTGTCTGTGGAAACGACACATAAATCATTACAACCTAACAAATTTACACTTGTCCATCCTTCTAGAGTTAACTAGTAAATATTAAAGAGTTGCAGAGGGGAATTCGGCTTTGTGTTCTAGAAAGTGACTAGAACTACGTATATAACTTGACTCAAGAAGGGTTTATCACATTAGTTTATAAATCAATCTTAGTATTTTTTTTAAACTCTAGCTAGCTAGTGTTGTTCTTAATTTCTTATTGTAATATATATACACACACACAAATCTTAATAATGAGCAAAACCCCACTTGGGCCTTTTCCATATTGGGTTAGACTCTACAAAATAGAAATATTACATGATCTCATATATCCACTACAATTATTAGTTAGGTCCCTATCATTTAACTTATCCGATTGTCTCTCACGAGAAATTGCCATATTTGGTCATGGACGGATGCTTTTTGCAAAGAGCAGATGGTACCAAATTTCTCAATATGTTCGTGAAAATAACATATACTCAGAATAGGCATTACATGATTATCGTCTGATAAAGGTGCTGCTGAAATATAAACACGGAATCTATCGGTAAAACCTCGTAATGCGACAGCTCTTAGCATGACAGAAACAAGCACTACGCCTTTTGTTTTCCCTCCATTCGAGTTGGTGCTATAATCATTTCTATGTCTAGATTCGCTTTGTTCATCACGTTATTATTCTTAGAACGAGTCCATGATAACAATTTTTTGCATGACAAAACATGTTATATAATAAGTTCAATCATTTAAATCTTGCTCAACAACAACGACATGTTTTAGATGAGAAATATGTTGTCATGTACCATACCTAACATTGTTTTCCCAATTAAGGTCAATTTAATACAGAAACTATAGTAAGTAGGGTTGGACCGTCTGATGAGCAAGGTTTGGTGACTGTTGAGGCTTGTGGTTGCTGAAACGATACGAAGGAGGGTTTCTAGTCACAACGATCAGCTCGAGGTGATGCCATGAGGTGTCTTGCAATCGTTGATCGAAAACGGGACTTCGTCTCCTCTCCATGCAAAAGGTTGGTCGTCTACCCCCTCTCGATCAGGCAAATATTCCTAATCCTCACCATTTATAATTAATCAACGACTCTTAATTGAGTAACCAATCTAGGATACGCTGAAACAAGCGCACGTTGTGTCTATTGTCTAATGATTAATTTCACGCGGCCACGGTGTTCGGTAAACAACCTGATTAAAACCTTGCAGACATCCTTGTTAGGTGGGAGTAACCAAGTTGATGTTGGTGATTTCGCCCCTTAATCGATCTCGGGAGAGAAATCCTTCTCTTTCCTTTACAGATGTGAGATCATGTGTGACCCATGATTACAAAGTTCTATTTCTTGCACCATTGGGCATGACGTAAAGAAGACAACAATTCTTGTTTCTTTGTATGCCACATAGTAAAAACGACCCAGGCCAGATCTGGCAAGGGCAACCCTCGTCGATGCTCGCCCTCTCCCAGCAGGGCCTCACTTGATTGAGCGACGACATCCCTCACCCAGGCGAGGCCGGCTTGCCTGGCAATGGTTGGTGGTCGGCCACAGTAAAAGGAAGAAGAAAGGCAAAAAATGAAAAAAAAAATATATATATTAAAAATATTAAAAATTGTCCACGTCATTGAATTTCAACCAAAATTGGCTGGATGGACTCAATTGGCAAAATTGAAAATTTTAAGACTAAATTGGCAAAAGTCTAATTGGACAATTGTGTCCCAAGACCATGACTATTCTCATTTGTTATGCTCTGATACCATTATATCTCTTATGAAATTTTGTCTGCAATTTTCTTTCGTGCATGCACAGGCTTCCTGGCTAATATTTGGTGTTAGCATACTCAGAAAGTTTACATTTCAAGTAAATTGAAAAAGAAAATGAGCATGTGTCACTTTTACTAAAGTGGAGGAGCCGTCTCTCTGCCATTCAATTTCCCCTTAAAATCGGGTAACTTGATTATCCAATTTCAAGGGAATTGAATTTTTTATACTTTTAAAATAGGGAAAACGACACAAATAATCATTGAACTTTTGCCCAATATGCAATATGGTCTCTGAACTTTTAATTTGTTCAATGTGGTCCTGAAGTTTAACCTAATGTTTAATGTAGTCCATGAACTTTTAATTTGTTCAATGTGGTCCTTGAATTTCTATACATGTTCAAACTAGTTCTTAAACTATATAACAATGTTTAATGTGGTCCTTCCATTAATTTAAGTTCAGGAATAACATTGAACATTTTTATATAGTGTAAGGATTAGATTGAACATGTATCAAAAGTTTAAGGACTACATTAAACAAATTAAAAATTCAAGAACCACATTGAACATTGAACCAAAGTTCAAAGATCATTTGTATCATTATCCCTATAAAATTATACGAAACTAACTTGGGTTCCTCCAAAAGGGCTTATATTGGTAAATCGATTTCTTCCTCTCTCTCGGGTTGAAATTTATTTCTTCCTTGGAAAGGTAGAGCCTAAATCTGTTTATCTTGGGCCACCTAAGTTTTGGGCTTAAATCCATTCCCTTCACTTTTCCAAAATTCATTGGGAATATACATATATTTGCTATTTGGGTACCTCAAAATAATTTAATGGGAATCGAGACATATGATACCTACAAAGTTTTTTCTAGCACATTCATCGAGTGTGCACAAATACTAGTAATTATTAAAGTTATTTGCTTATTGCATGGAATAGCAATATTAAGCAGCCCAAAAGAAGGTTACGCAACAAGGAAAATTCATGACGCACAAGGCTTGCCTTAGGATAAACTGTGAAGGATAAGAGGAAATAGAAGCACTAGAAAAGAAGGAAGACATTTTTAAATTTTGGAAATATTTGGGTGTTCTAGGACTGGCATTTCCACTCATTGAAGTGGGGGGAGAATTGTTATTGTTTTATGAAGGAAATGAAGAAATTTGTAACAGGTGACAAATTGCAATTGACTTAGGTGGATCGAGATCGGTAGAAAGCTCATGGCTGATTTTCTTTGTTTCAGAAGGCAATGGGACTAGATTGCGAGAGCTTCTAATCTAGCAAAAGGAAAATATATATATAAAATATCTGACAATTTCCATGGAAGTTTGACATCGAAAAGTTTGCTTATGCATATGAATTCAATGGGTGATGTTTCTTCATATTCGAGTGCAAAACTAAACCTTTCAGGCGCCGAGATTAAACAAAAGGGTCAGGATGGCCGAGTGGTCTAAGGCGCCAGACTCAAGTTCTGGTCCTCGTGAGAGGGCGTGGGTTCAAATCCCACTTCTGACAATATTTCCTTTTCTATCTTCCTTTTTGGGCCCAGCACTACAAAGTGAGTTTGGATCAATTGAGTATGACTTCAAATCCCAATAATTGAAATTGAGTTATACATTATCAAGGACGTGCCTCAATGATGGTAGGTATAGCATGCGAATCTCAACATCTAATCAAAATCTTGTGAGGTCTCTCCTCAATTTAAACAATTAATTGCCACTTTAAAAGAACAACTAAATGTGCTAAATAAAAGGACGGTTGGCAACAAATAACCCTTTAGAAAAGAATTTAAGTAAGATTTTGCACATTTTTAATGTTATCGGCATCTTTTCCGCGATCGTCACATTGTCTTCATTATCGTAGTTGAAGCTTGACAGCTACCCAATTCGGAGTTGGACCCTTTTTCTAGTTGTGCAATTGGGAAAAAGAAAAAAGACACTTGCGCCATACTATAAATTAATATCCTCCATTATCGTCGTGCCTCATACAACACAATCCCCCACCATAAACAAAGAAAAAAGAAATCAAAGAAAATTGCATTTATATTTATATATATGAATAATAATGTGTAAATATGTATTTTATATTAATATTGGCCTGCACCATATGTGGAGTGTGGACAACGCACCTTACAAAGAACATGCGCCCCCATCAACCCATCTAATTATTGAAGAACGAATCCTATCCCAAAAGAAGAAGAAAAAAGAAAAAAAAGAGAGGCTTAATTAGTTAATTTTTCTCATCTATACCAAAAATTTGGGGGCAAAAAACAAATCAGACTTACCAGAGGAGTTGTCTGTCTTTTTACCCCCCTTTTCTCCCCATTCCAAATTCAACCACTACACTAAGGCTGCATATGATGGTGGATGACGCCACGTACCACTTGAGTACTATAGTGCCACCAATTTTTTTTTTTTTTTTGGCCAGCAAATTCGATAGGTAGGCTTTCCCATCACCGAGTCGACCTTTCCAGCCCACGTCATCTGGGCCCACGCGAAGCGAACACAGGCTCGTGGGCCCGAGTCCGATAAGATTCCGACACGCCCCAATTTGGGCCCATAATGGAAAAGGCCAGCTCCTGTTATTGGGAATCCTACGCGGGCCCACCTCCTGCCGAAAAGAGATGCCGCAACCGCCACGTGGACACCGCTATGCCGACCAGGCCGACCGTGGACACGTGGGCACTGGCGGACGGCGACGCGCGGCTCGCCTCCGCCACGCCTTCGTAGACCATTGTGCTGTTGATGAGAGGCGCGTCCGTGGCGGCCCCCGGAGTCTGGTCTTGTGAAGAAGCTGACTTTTGGCTGCCCAAAGGAAAAGGAAAAAAAAAATTCAAGAACACGCTGCACGTCAGATCAAAGTAACCAAGTTTTTGCGTTTTTTTGACAAAACATGGTGTATAATATCGAAAGATCACAAGGATGAAAGGGTAAAGTCACCTGGTTTTGGGAGATGGGCAGAAGGTGATGACGTAATCCGCGCCGGCGCACGTGAACGTGCTCGTCTTGTCGTCGTATGCGTAGCTGTATGCTTGCGGGCACGCGCTCTTGAACACCTCCGAGTACGACGTCGGCTTGCACGCCTGGGGGCTGTTGTACGCGCCGCTGCAGCAGTACTGCGGCTGCTGGAACGCGTCGCACGCGCTCTTGCACGCGGCGACCCCCGACCCATCACCCCTGGCCGTCACCCTCAGCTCCAAAGGGCACGCGCCGTTGAGGTCGACCGTGCACCCGACGCTCGTGCAGTTCCCCCGCCCCCCGCTGCCGCCCTGGGGCGCCACCAGCATGGGCAGGTTGTAGCCGTCGACGAGGCTGACGTCGAAGAAGTCGAGGCCGCTGTCGCCGTCGAGCTTGAACTCGGCCAGAGTGGCGGGAGGGGCGGCGCCGCCGCCGCCGCACTCAAGCTGGCCGGAGCCGCAGTCGCCGGTCAGGCAGGAGAGCTTGCCGGTGGCGGGGTCCTGGGCGCAGCGGGTCCGGGCCCAGAAGCGGCCGCCCCAGCCGGTGGGGGCCGCGAGGGAACGGGACTCGCCCTTCTGGAGCGCGAAGCCGGTGGTGGAGAGCGGCGGCTCGCCGGCGTTGGCGAGGACGCCCGGCCATACCGTGTACTCGCACTTGTTCACTAACGTGAAGGTCGTCGCATCAGCTGAAAAGCAAAAAAGAAAAAGAAAAACAAAGGATTAAGCGAAGAAGGATGAAAACTCTGAAGAATCTCGAAATGGGTAAGTTATTTTGTTGACGGAACTACCTGCCAAGAACATTACGGAAATCAGCAGCCATGGCAGAGATATCGATGGCAAGAATCTCGCCATTGATGTTGTGCCTGTATAATTGAAGAAGAAGAAGAAGAAGAAGAAGAAGTAAGGAGCAATCTCTTCTTCTTCCTCCTCCTCCTCCTCCTCCTCTTCTTCTTCTTCAGCAATGGGAGACTCTGGGTCACGACGACAGTAGATATGTGCCGGCCATTGGGCATTTTATAGGTGAAGTCGAAGGAGGAGTAGGAGTGAAAATGGTCGGTTGCACGAGACGTAAGCTTCGTCATGATGTGATTTGCAGCCGGAAAAGGACGATGGTATTTTCAACGGCCTTTTACGTGGAGTTGCAGAATTCTGAGAATGGGGGGCAAGGGAGTGGAAGCCTATACGGATCAATAAAGGTACCTAACTTTGAATGCCACCCGGTCAACCGGGCTTCTCATCGAGTGTCAATATGGGAAATGAAAGCAAGTCGACCTCGTGGGTGCGAGTCCCACGTCTGCAAGAGGGCCCAGCTGCTCTCTCTCTCTCTCTCTCTCTCCAGTAAAATAATAACTATTATATGGTATTTTGCCATTTTGTGCATTATGTATATAGCTATGCTCCATTTTACAAAGATGAATGGACGAATTATTTCTTTTTCATTGTTCAGAAAAAATTTTAGACATAAATTTTTATTAATAAATAAAATATATTTCATTGGTTAATTATTTCAAGTAATACAAGCGATCATTTCTAAAAAAATATTTTTACAGATTATTCATTTTTCGCCAAACAAACGAAACCCAGCGTGAGAACATTCGATTTGATTTTGATACAATATAATGTGTCTTGGACGCTAAGCACGTTCTAGGAACGAATCACCCTTACCATTGTGGTGGCATGAGATAGGCAAGACCAAACAAAAAGGTAAATCTAGCTAGGACTTCTAAAGTATGTGTTTGACACAAATACAACACAATGGAGAAAATTGTCTAATTAGCCCTAAACATATTAAGAGTGAGCATGGTTTCAGGGTAGAATTTAGAACTTGAGAACCGTAGCCATGGGAACCTATCTGATTCCAAGTTTCAAGGTATGCAGGGTAGGTTCTTGGTTCCAAAAATTTGGAAATCTGTTTTAACGAGTATGTTTTAGGTTCTAGATAAGTGGAATCTAGAATTTGGAACTTGGAATAATTTTTTTTGTTTTCCTTGGTCTGTCTTCACATGACCCTACGATATTCCATGTCGTCTGATAATGAGTGTATAATCTAAAACCACTAGTTTGAGTTTCATTTCGACGATATTTATGACTAAGACTTTTACTTTGTTAATATTTCATATTCTTTGTGTGTCTAAATATAAGTTGCGGTCGGTGGATTGTAGCAACAAGTGATGTCATCAAATGTGATGATTCAGTGTAATCAATAACTTAAGGATACAAGTGAAACTTGGGTAGACCCTGAAATCTATGACAGGGTAGATTCTAAGTTCTGACTACATGACAGGTAGGTTCCAGGATATGCATGATAGGTTTCAAGTTTCAAAAAATGAGGAATCTATTTCGCTGAGTAGGTTCTAGGTTTCAGGTGAAACCTTCACTAAACTCAGAACTGCTCACCCCTAAAACATATTATACGGATGTCAATTCATTCCTAATTTTATCAATTTTATCAATTTAGTCCTAAATCTTTGTGTGAAATTCCAGTGTAGTTCTTCCAGTCAATCTACGCTCGAAATTGCCGATGTTATAGTTCAATCATTGCCGGTTGTCCTAAGAGACACGATACCATGTTAGTAATTCCCGGTGAAAATTGGCAAGAATGATTACATTGGATTTCACAAAAAGGTTCAGGACAAAATTGGTAAAATTGAATAATTTGGGAGTAAGTTGGCATCCGTACAATGTATTTAGGATTGATTGGACAATTTTCGTCAACATAATGCGTGATTGGATGAGATCATCTCTTTTTATCCGTGTCTATGTTCGGTGACTTATTTATCCGAACCATTATTCTAGATAAATAAAGTTGGTTGTGAAATTTATAACTATTTATAACAATGAAAGGGATTCATTGAGACGTTAATAGAAATACCACATGTGCTGTTTGGTTTCCATTTGTGCATTACCACGCACTTGGGTTGACGTGGATGTGGATCCAATTTAGTATGACGGACCACCAATAAGGTATTGGCTCATATGACGAGAGATTTAGCTCTTCTTTTAGCGCTATTATGTTCTAATCTTGTTGGAAATACTTTATAGGTAAAATACTAAATGCATCAGGCCAACGTAGAGGATGTGCCCTTAAGATCCAAAAGAAGGTGAGCTTACGGAGGTGTGGGAAACCGGATCCCGATCGCTACCTAATTGCTAAGTCGGAAAAAAAATAAAAAAAAATAGCCCACGACTCTAACAGTGCGTTGATTGTTCTTGATTTGATCCAATTTTGACTTCGTTCCTCAATTTCACGTCATTTAAAGATGACTAGAAACCAATTTACTTCGACAAAAGGGTAGGCAAATAGCCTTGTAAGGACGTTGCCATAGAGATTATGTCTCTCTCTGAATGGTAATGGCGTGCACAACTTGCTCATCAAAGAACCTAAAACAGTCTTACCTCGCTTGTCGCAATCATGGTTTACACAAGTGCACTGTCTTCATTTATTGTAGTTTATGCCGACTTGATGGGTACTCTGTTTTCTGACGATACTCTTGATCTCTTCTCTCTTATAATATCAACTCAGGAGGGTTCATTTCCTCTAGAGCCATAGCATGTTCAATCTGTCAATTGCAAAACCGAAAGAAAATGCATTCTCCTGAATCTACAGTGAGAAACCCAACAATGGGGAAAACTATCTAATCAGTCCTAAACTTAACGTGCAGATGACAATTCAGTCTTAAATTTTTTAATTTCGTCAATTTAGTCTTAAACCTTTGCAAGAAATTTCAATATAATCCTTTTAGCTAATTTTTGCCGAAAATCGCTAACGTAACAGTGTGCCACGTTGGACAACCAGAGATGACTAGATCACCACCACGTCAGTGATTTTTTGACGAAAAGTGATCAAAATGACTATATTGAAATTTCATGTAAAAGTTTAGAACTGAATTGACAAAATTGAAAAGTTTAGAAAAACTGAATTGACATTTGTATAATAGATTTAGGACTGAAGTGCCATGCATCTTTTACCATGTCGAAAGGGCTTGACTGACTTCATATTGGGTTCATCTCATCGATATATGTTGGAATTATGTTTCGAGTTTGAGCTCGTCAACAAAGTTCGATTTGAATTGAATTACAAAAAAGCCCGACCACTAATAAACTCAGAGAATAGGACTTCGTGAGAAAGAAGATTGCCGAAAATAAATTATTTGAAAAATATTTTTTAAAAATGATCACTTGTATCACTCACGAAAATGATTAAACGAAACATATTTTCTTCATCCATGAAAATATCCGAACCTAATTATTATCAGTAATGAAAAATAGTTTTCATTTACTAACTATTTAAAGCAATACAAGTCATTATTTATAAGAATCTTCTTTAAAATACTCATTTTTAGTGAAATAAATGTATTTCGTAGTTTGTTGGCCTTTTGCTTTTTTGGGTGAGACAGATTATAGCTGGGTTTGGTTCAGCATTCCAATGAACTTTCAGCCTTCAAAGTCTCTTAAGAAAATGTTAGAGTGTTTGGTAAGCAGCTTTCGGCCAAATTCTGACATTGAGAATGTTAAAAGTCCAATGCTGAAGAAACTAGCATTGAGTTTTCATCATTTGCAAAACTGAACCAAACCCAATCTATATGTGTACTTAAGGTGGGTTTTGTTTGATGGGAAATAGGTGCAGGGTGAAGCCATATGTGTGTAATATATGTACGGTGTGCAATCCGAGGCGCAACCTACTCGTAAATTACATCCAATAAATGTTTGTAGCCATAAAATTTCGGGGTAAGATTTGATAATTACTTTGTGAGATTGAAAGAGTATTTTCGCGATGAACCATGAGGTCTAAATACCTTGTGAGCTATTGGGTTTAATTGAAAGTTAAGAAATACCGAGGATGATTGAATGACTCAAATATTGTTCCAATCTTCATTGTATTGCTTGATATATAGAAAAACCATGTGATACTCTTTCCATGAATCCATGGAGAGATCCTGCCGACTGAATCTTCCTCATTTGGCATGTGATTTCTTTCTTTATTTTATTTAATTTAGTGTTCGATCACTTGTTTTCGCTATACTTACCTATGGAGTTTTTACTTTTCAAAGAGAAATTTCTCATCCAACCCAGAAAAACATGATTTATTCTTCCCTCACTAGTGCTACTTTATAAATCAAACCAAAACAATCATCAGAGCGAAAAATTACCAAAAAGTCTCAAACTTATTGTAATTGTGTCAATTCATTCCTAAATCTTTTATTTTTTTGCAAATTCAATCCATTTGGCCAGTCGATGCTAACGTGGACAATATTTAATATTATTTTAATGTTTTTTCTTCTTTTTTTCTATCTTATTACTGTGGCCGACATGCTGTGGCCAATGATGGTCGGTAAGCCACAGTACTAAGATAGAAAAAAGAAAAGAAAAAAATAATTAGAAAAAAATATTAAAATATTATTAAAAATTGTCCACGTTAGTTAGGAGTGAGTGTTGCAGGTTCCGTACAGGTTCCACCTGATACCTGAAACATACTCGTCGAAACAAGTTCTTCATTTTTTAGAACCTGGAACCTATTTGTCGAAACAAGTTTCTTAATTTTTAGAACATAGAACATACCCTGTATACTCTGAAACTTGGAACATACTTTGTCATAGGTTCCACAACAATTGCACTGAATCATCACATTTAATGATCACCACTTGTTACTACAATTTACTAACCACAACTTATATTTAAACATATGAAAAATATGAAATATTAAGAAAACAAAAGTCTCAGTTATTAATATTGTCGGAAATGGAAGCTTAGATTTGTGATTCTAGATTATACACTCATCATCGAATGTCATGGAATACCGTAGGATCGCGTGAAGATATTGACAAAATAAAAATATAAAAACTTGTTCTAGGTTCCACCTACCTAAAACCTAAAATCTATATATCTAAACATGTTCCTCTATTTTTAGAACTTAGAACTTACCTTACATATCTTGAAACTTCGAACCGACGCTGGATCGGGTTCAAGACCTAGCACAATCATCCCATCTTCATAACCGGGGCCAACCTGTGAGGGTGTCACCTAAAAAATTTGTCAAAAAGTGTGTTGAAAAGTCTCTTCACTTTGTGATAATCCAAAAGGGGTACACCAGCTGGCCTCCAAATTGATAAGAAAAGGGCATGCCAATACGCCTGTGTAATCCCTTCAACATTCCTTTTCTAAAGTTTTTTTTTGGCTGCCGCCACAGGCCTAGCCATGAAAATGACACTCTTCGTCCGGAAACGGAGTTAACCTCGTGCGTAAAAGTTAATTCGACACATACGATTTCGCCACGACGCTAACTGAGCTTAAGGTACTCCCGTCCGGACTGTCTTCGACATATCCGGCGGGGCTTATACGGTAGTGATCAGGGGACAAACTTTCATGGTGCAACAAGCATGCATTTCAGCATCAGCAGATATGAACCGTCCACGGTTCTTTTCGTTGATGAGATGATGTTTTGTCATTTAGAAAGCTGGCATTTCCAATAAGCTTCCGTCAGTTGGATGGATTCCAAGAAATCCCATTCGTACACGCACCAAAACCCGAAAGGGACGGGCAAATCATTCTCGTCGGTAATCTCTTCCACTATAATCCGAGTGATAACAATTTTTAAGCAATCCAAAAGGGCACACATCAAATGCAAAAGCAATCCTGTTGGGCAGATGGAACAACAATTATTGAAGAAAACGAAGCTTGCTGGAGCAGCTGGTTTTGTAGTTTTCCACGAGGACACATTGGGTCACGATGAAGGAGTTCTTGCATCAAAGGACTCCACATGGTAGAGTGACGGAAATAGCCCGACAGAAATCAGAACTTAGGGTAAGGCACCACTAAATTTTTATCTATTCGACGGCAACAATGGGGCCACCACCGACTATAACCCGTGCACATATTGATCTTCAATTACGTTTGACCATTGAACTATAGAGCACTACACATTGTCAGAGTGCCGAGTGTTTTTGAAAGATTGGACATTTGGCCATGCGTATCGTCGGTCGTCACCAAAGGCCACCCACCTGTCAACCTTGACTCGACAATTCACTAAGGAAAATGTCTGAATAAGGTAAGAGGCTTATTCAGGTAAAGGGTTGGACCCTCATTAGAATCCTAAGAAGAATCCTTTGTATCCTTCTTCTCTTCCAATTACCGACTTAATCATCGGAGGGCAAATGCGGGTCACAAAGCCTAACGCCTTAGCCCATATTTTGTGTTTGCACATCAATCGTTGAAGCTGGGCATTGATTGACAAGGTGGTTCCCACGTTCAACATGAACAGGTCGCTTTCTCAATGCCATTCAAGGGCCCAATTTAATTCTTCTTCTCTGTAGAAATGCAGGGTGAAAAATTGACTACATAAATGGCACATGCATATGTTCCATTCTTTCTCTGATATTTCTACTTTTTCGGAGCATTTCATGCCGAATTTCCGCCTTTCCGCCTTTTCTGCGATCCATACCGGTGACATGAACGTGCAAACTGTGTTGCTACGCTATGCATGATCGTGCTTGACCTCAAAACTGGCCTCATAATCAATATTTTGCGTCACATGTTTTTGTCGACTTGGTAATACATATTTACGGAATCATGAGTTGTTAATGCCCATCAATTGGTTTCTTTTTGGCTCGGACAGAAAATGGCTTTAGCGCCAAATGAGGATCGGTTGATATTGACATTAGCTAGTGGCACTTTTGCTTTCAATGATGCTAAACATCGAGAACAATGAAAGAAATAGAGATAGTTTTGCACACTGGTTTTCCTTCAATTACAGGATCAAAGCCCTTTCGCAACATGCATACAGAATCATTTTAAAGATGTGCTAAAGACATCAGGTGCAGATGACCACACAGCATAAAAGGATCATCATCTGTTTAAATGGGCAAAACATGGCGAGATCACTAGTCAGATAAAGTTGGAATACAAAAGCTTAAAAAGAAGCCATTGCTGACTGCGACTTAACTACCTGCATTATCAGGCAGCACAGTTGGTACTATGTTTGAGGGGAAATAACCAAATCCCAACTTGCAGATCTATCTGCTGCAGACACAGAACTTTGATTGAAGAAGGCATTGTGTAATATCAGATGGATAACATTTAAGACATTAATCTTGTCATAGTAATCTATGTTTTTCCTCAATTGAAGACGGGCTCCAATTTCATTGTCCAATATTGAAATGTTCTCAATGGGTTGGGATTTATGCCGGGCCTCATTGACATGAATCTTGTATGTTACTCGTGTATTCTTTTCAGCTGCTCAAAGTTTCCTTCAAATATCATGAGAGATCAATCTCCTTGCCAAATCTCTCTTAGTATTGGAAGTTCTGTTTCTTTTATCAACTCACAGGTGAAGGAAAATATGCATTTGTCATGTCATCTCAAGCGTCAAATGACTCGCGCAGTCCCAATAGATAGATTCTGGTAGATGATAAGCCAATCTGCTAAAGTGAATGTAAAATGATGCACGTTGCAGGAAAAGTTACCCATTTACACAATAAATATGAATCATGAAAGGACTCCTTTGGTTACTTGTCTTGATCAGTAAACTTCAACATTCCATTGCTCTGCCTTCTTGGATTGCCTCTTCTACTCTGTCCAATCTATACCTGCAAATATATGAGGATGAAAACTAGGTCAATGTCCCAGTCACATAAAATTTGGAATCAGAGACAGCACAAAGATAAAATGTTTCACTGTCTTTCGCGGCCAAAGAAATCATTATGTCATTGATGCCTTCCTCCATTCCCTTAAGTCCACACATATAGACATATGTGTTGTCATTTTCAAGCAATTTCCATAATTCCTCTGCATATTTTCTAGTCTGAATGTACATCTTCTGGCCCTCATCTTTTGTCTGTTCTCTGCTCATGGCATAATCGACTCTGAAGTTTTTCGTTTCTTTCTCTTTCTTCTCAAACTCCTGCTGACAAATGCACCAGCTACCCCAATAGGCATGGACACAATACTGTATACTTAAAGATGTAGCAACAAGACAGGTATATCAAGAAGGCTTGCCTCCATATAAAGCAATGAGCTACTTGTTGGAACGCCCAAGAAGCGCCATGCCAACCCATTGAACTGCATCGCACTGCTGAGAAAGTCACTTGTTCATGAAGTGAAATCCAATTGAATAAGGTCGTCAAGCAGTGTAAGGTCGTTTCTTACCTATTAGTCATTGTGTTTCTTGAAGAACATCTTTCTTAAGAATGAGCGAAAGAAGCAATGCCAGTTCCAGTAGCCAGCTGCAACAAACAGTCCAGAGTGGAATGCCTTCATTAGAGCTTAAATGTCGTGGAACTAAAACATGACTTGAACATGTGTAAGGATGGCTAATTGGGGATGCCAAAGTAAGACTCAGACTCGGAAACCTTACCATGATGATGATGGCAGCATTTGGATCTTTCGGCATGAGCATTTCTTTTCCTACTGGTGCTGTAATTTTCACCACACCTTCCGGCTTGAGGTCACCTGCAATGCAGTAAATAAAACAATTGTTAGAATATCAAGAACATTTTCTTCAAGAACGGTGTTTCCTAAAACTAGAGAAAACTGTACCTCCAAATGATACAGGAATTTAGAATATGATAAGTGGTATTACCCATATCAAGAAACATATGATTGATACCCTTCCGCGGCAAAACACTTATATCTTCTGCCAGATGAACTAGAAATACTAGAGCTGCATCCTTGTATTGACTTGGTCTAAAGAATTCAGACAAGTGCAAATGGGGAAACCTTTATGTGTCATTCGGTTCTCATCTACATTGCATTCGTGCTTGAAACAAGTTACTGTTAAATGGAAAATGCTTTTGATGAACTTGATGTTGAGCATAATTAGCACGAAAAATTGAGTTTTAATAAAGATGATTGATACTTTGACAAAGGAAAACAATGATTGGAAAAGTGAAAACGAATCCTTGAAAGAGAAAAATGTTTATATGGAAAAAGGATATGAACCCTTCAAAATTGATCTTGAAAATTTGGAAACAATGGATAGTCTTGTTTGGTTTTTGTAAGGTTAGCCTTTCTTTTTTGTCACACCCCAGTTCAAAAAGAAAATGGGCAGTGATATTGCCGTTCTTTCACCAAAGGACGAGACCTCAATGTAACCAAAACATACCTTAATATTGAATATATACATCCATATATATATTTGATAAACAGTATGTAATTACAATATCAGGGTTTTTGGATTTTATGTCTAAAATTTTTTTTTGCAGTTGAATTTGAATGGCTTTAGGGGCCTGAATTTCTAACTTTTGATGATTAATTTCATTATTGAGATCATTAATGTTGATAGGTCTAGATTGAATTTTTTTTATTTATGTTAAGAATATCTTTAAGGTTATAGGATGTATTTTAACAAATATATATATATGTTGATTCGTGAACCTAATTTATGAAATGAATTCTGAAATGGTTTGGGAAACATATTGTGATTTATGAAATGATTTCTAAATTTAGAATTATGAATTATTGGAGGATGATTGTTTGATATTGTGGAATCGAATAGGGGTTTTTGGGTATACATACTAGTATTAAAATATCATTCTGGCGAGCCACCGACTGATAATAGGTGGAGACCGCACTAAGGGGGGAGCTTAGTTGCCTTGTCACTAGGCATTTATTCGTGACCATAGTTTGATATTGAGTAATAAATTGATTGATGGAATGGATCGTCAATGTGTGATTTGATGAGATTGATCAGTGGACTCAACCATTGATGTTTGTTATGATATTATTGATTTAACGAACGTTTTCTAATATGTATATGGTTATGTTAAAGCGATATAACTATTTCTTATCTTGTATGTGTATTATATACTGGAATTAAGATAATTGAGTTTTAATATTGTTTTGTAAAGTGCATAATGGATGTTCGATTTGCTTTGAGATATATGCACTACTCATCTTTCATGTTTTTCAAGTCCCTCTGTTAGTGGCTAATAGTACAAGAGCACTATTGTGGGAACTTTTGGGAGTTGGATTTTGGGTAAGGGTTTAAGGGAGTTGTATATGGTTGTTGGGTTGGTTGAGTTATAAGTTGATGGATTGTAAAAACTCACATCCTTTAACCAACATGTTAGTTTGTTATATATATATATATAGGGATGGAGATATATGTTTTGATAACAGGCTATAGTTGTGTTTGAGGCCGCATCCTTCATGAGGAAGGATGGCCATGTCATTTCCTATTCTTGATGAATTCAAGATGTGACATTTGAGGTCACTCGAGGTATTGCCTGCTTTGGCCCATCCTATTCTGAGCCTAACGATTTTATACTTTGACATACAGGTGGGGCACTTTCCCAAGAGTTTACCTATCCCGAGAATGCTTCCACTTGAGCACATTTAATTTTAAAGTTCCAAAGCTAAGCATTACTATTAGCATCTCCATGAGTTAATTTTAGTTTTCATATATATATATATATCTTAGAATCGTTCTACCCATATATATATCTTAGAATCGTTCTACCCCTTGTTCGATGCACAGTTCGGTTTGTTCTAGCCCCCTTTGTCATCCTAAAAGCTTGCCAGGAGTTGCTCTTTATCCAAGCCCTCTAATCCTGATGACCATTCCTCACCCACATCCAAGTTCACTAGCTTCCGCATGGTTTGTCCTCAAACCACACCATATTGTGATATCCCTCACTTGAGGTATTATCCACTTTGGCCCATCTCATATGAAGCTTCACGGTTTTGTCTTTTGGCGTACAGGTGGGCACCTTCCCAAAAGGTCACCCATCTTAAGAGTGCGTCCACTTAAGCACTCTTAACTTTGGAGTTCCAAAATTAAGTATTGCCGTTACATCAAAAGGTGCCTCCGTAAGTCAATTCCGATTTTCACACACACACACACACACATATATATATCTCAGAATTGCTCTTTCCCTGTTCGATGCACAATTCAGTTCATTCCTGCCCCCTTCGTCATCCTAGAAGCCTGTTAGGAGCCGCTGACCAAACCCTCTAACCTTGACGACCATTCCTTGCCCTTATTGGACCAGGTCGTTACAGTTTTAGTATAAACAAGACTTGTAGAGTCTCTGGAGGGTTAAAGGACACTTTGTTTTTGTATATGTAAGTGTGAGAAACCTCTTGTATCATATTTGCTATTGTAAATCACAAGTGTGTGAGATACACTAATGTGAAGTGTACAACCTTTGATTGTATTTTCAAGAGTTGGCGTGGGCCGAACTACTATAAATCAACTTGAGTGAGTTTCCTATATTCCTACTGTCGCTGTATTTGTTTATATTATTTATTTTGCTTGCTTAAATTATTCATCACACTATCTTGTACTTTCTTAAATTTTAATTCGAATGGTTGCCCACATATTTTCGAGCCAACAATTTATCAATTAAGAAATTTAAGAAAAATTGTATTACGGTAACACATATTCTATAAAAACATAATTATATTTGCATCAAAGAACCAACATCTTCTTAAAAATAACATACTATAATCACAATAGAAAATCAATATAATTTGAAAATATGACATTGTTAATATTCTCTTTCGATTTTGAACAATCTATAATTATAAATAAAAAAGTCAAATTTTCCATTATGTATAGTGTATTATATGCACCGCACTTGTGTGCAAAGTTGAATAGACATGACCAACAAAGTGTTGGTTATATGGCAATGGAGTTTATTCCTTCCCTTGTGGTCTTGGGTTCAAGTCTTATTCGGAGCACTCCGGGATTAAAATCCCGATTGCAACAAGCCGATGTGGGGTGGCCTCTTAAGATTGCTTGGGGAGATAAAATTAGTAGAGGTGTAGGAAATTTGGCCCGAACACCATTTGATCATTAAATTAAAAGAAAAATAGTTGAACATATATGTAAGAAATAAAGGTAGAGCTATCCCAAGAAGAAAGCGAGTGATTATTTTGTGAGTGGATAGAATTGATAACGTATGGAGACACACTTCTAACAACAACAAAAAATCTAGCAAAAAAACATATGGAGACACACTATAACATTTCTAGAGTAGAATTTCTACTTCTGGAGTAGAAATCTGTTTGTTAATGCAATTTCAGTTTTCTACTTCTGGAGCACTATTTCACTTATGGAGCAGAAATGCGTTTGATAAAACAACTTCTTTTTTCTACTCAATAAGTATCTTTTCCTTCCAAAAGTTGTTTTTGCCCTAAAAAAAAGTACTTCTCTACTGCATAAACAATTTTGTCCACAAAGAAAGTGGGAAAATTACAAATTGAGTGTTAAACCTTTTGTATTTATTCCAATTAAGTCCATTTGGCCGGCCGGCCAAACTAATAATTTTTTAATTTTTAATTTTTTTCCTTCTTGCTTCATGCTATAGGAAGCAAAAAGTGTAGCTAGCGAGGGTTACTGGAGCTTACTGGCCATTGGGCGAGGGTCACGAAGCCCTTGCCTATTCTTGTCAGCTGTGAGAGAAAAAGCCTTGCTTGCGGCTGGTGAGTCGCGGGCGAGGCCAACCTCGCTCTCTACTCACTGGCCGCGGGCAAAGCC
The DNA here is from genome assembly GCA_001662345.2 of Metrosideros polymorpha var. glaberrima. Lineage (NCBI taxonomy): Eukaryota > Viridiplantae > Streptophyta > Magnoliopsida > Myrtales > Myrtaceae > Metrosideros > Metrosideros polymorpha. The sequence goes on along the minus strand of BCNH02000006.1, from coordinate 9,867,108 downwards.
GGCCATGGCCTCGCTAGTCACAGGCGAGGCTGCCTTTGCTTGCAACCTCGTGTGCTTGGGCGCCTAGTGGCCAACGAGCTCTGGCAACCCTCGCCAGCCACACTTCTTGCTGTGCAGAAAGCAAGAAGGAAGGAATAAAACAAAAAAAAATTCGAAAAATATTTAAATATTATTATTTTTCCTCTAGAAACAGAAATTTTTTCCTGTTTTATCAAACACATTTCTTCTCTAGAAATCTACTTCTAGAGCAGAAGTAGAAAAATTAACTTTTGGCCATAAGTTAATTTCTGGAACAAAAATGTTGCCATGCGCGCCGTTAACTTTAACTAAAGAAGACAACTTATTGGTTACATTTTTCTCAATTTCGAAAAGGATAAGAAGTTACATGAGATGGTGTTTTTGGTTAATAATGCAAAAAATGAAAGAGACAAACATGGAGAAGAAGCATGATATTGTGAATTTCCACTAGTTTTTTTCAAAATTATCAACATCATTATTATCAAAACACGCGCCTTTATCAAACCCTTCACTTTCATATGTAACAACAACAACCTATTGCTATTAATAATCTTAAAGAAACCAAGGCGATTTTTGGACACGTTAGCTTGGGACTAGAATGAAAGTTTGAGATTTTTTTAAACAAAAAAAGTTCATGACAGAATCTGAATTTGACCTAAAGTTGGAGATTTTTCTTAGGGAATTAGCCTAGTATTCTATTGATTATACTTGTAAAATTTCAAAGAAGTTGGTAATTTCTCAATTTATTGGATGTTAGTCAATTCATTATAGTGGCTTCTAATATTTGAAAGAACTTGATATTCCTTTTAGGGTTGTTATTTTGTTAGTAACACTTATAAGAATTCAAAAAAGTTGGTAATTCACTAATAAAGTGGAATATTGGTAAAGTTATTATAGCGTGGGTAAGTTACTAACGACACTTGAATAATTCCCCAAGAGCTGATAATTTACTAATTCATTTGGACTTTGGCAAAATCGGATAATGTTCGTAAGTTTCTCATTTTATTGGTAGTTAATGAACCACACTAGTAAAATCTGAAAGAAGTGTGTTATTTGACAATTTATAAGGATGTTGGTAAATTTCCTTATATGGTTGATATTTTACTAATTACACTAGTAAAATTTCAAGGAAGCTTGTAAGATAGTAATGTAGTGAAATTCTGGTAATTTCAGAGGAGTTGATAATTTGCTAATTTGTTTGGACGTTAGTGAAGTCATGGTATTGGTAATTTACTTAATGGTTTACCAGACAAGCAAGCTACTAATCAAAGTGTCCACATGCAAGGTTTGGCATGATGCAGATTCACATACAAAGTTCCCAATCATTTTGTCAGATACATGAAAACGGCTTTCAACTCATCGTCAAATGCATTCTCAATCTCTTCACCCTATTTTTTGGAGAGAGAGAGAGAGAGATCACAGAAAAAAATGAAGGCACGCCAACAAAGTGATTAAAGAACCCAAAACAACACTGATCATGAGTCTCCTCTCGGAGACCCCATTCTCAAAGGGACCATTGTCCACCAGCCCTTCCTGGTTACTTGCACCAAATGGCTGGTTCAGTGTAGAAAATGGCTGGTTGAAGCCCGAGAGACTCGGTCTATTTAGCATCTGTTGCTGTGGATAATTCATTGTCTCTTGCTGCTGCTGGTAATTATTGTTATAACCCGTTTCAGATTCTTCACCATTTTGGTCCGAACTCTGCTGAAGAGATGACGATGATGATGATGATACGGGTTCGTCTTCGTAACTAGGACTGCCGAATGGCGAGAAAGCAAAATTTTCTCTAGTAGTCTCAGAAGACCCACAATTCTGGTCAACAGCTTGACTTCCAATGGCCATCCACACAATCCTTCCACTCTGGTCCCTGATTTGCAAGTCTCCCCCGTCAAGAAGAAGCAGTGTCTCCGGATTACGACGAGGACCCCCATTCACATTAGTTCTCCAGGAAGATTGGCTTCCGTCGAATATCTCGAAGCCTGAAACGGAAAATACAAGGCTGCAAGTGTTGGCTTGGCTTATAGAAGCACATGTCAACTTCCAAACCGCGCTACCGCCTCCTTGGACTTGGATGTAACAGTAGTCGTGGCCACCTGAACTGGCGGAGTTCACAAGCCTGACGAGGTAGGCCGCAGAACTCCCTGAAGGGGAAGTGAGAAACAGCTGGGAAGAGATTGATCCTGGTGAGGTCGATGTTGCTTCGGTGCTTGGTTGGAGGCTAGCTAGTAGCAGTTGATCCTTGGTTCTTTCGATAGTCCCGGCCCCTGATTGTGCTAGTGAAGCTGCAAAGTGGGAAAAGAGAAGAATGAGAAGAGGAAGAAGGGTCGAAGCTCTGAGAGAGATGCCCTCCATAGCCATTGAGCTAAAGTAGCTTGGTCAATGTGGTAAGTGGTAACATAAGGGTGGCATTTTTATGGTGGAATAGGCTGCTCAAGCCTGTTTTAGAAAATGAAAGTGGAGTGGTTGGGACAAAGTTGCGAATGGAAGTGAATTAGGATATATGTAAATATGTCATAGCAATAAGGTCTATGTGGTGAGGAATCATAGAGTATGGAATTCTTCTTTTGGCTTGATTACGTATAAAGAGTTCACGGTCGTGGATAATGCGCCCTGTAATTTTTCTTTATTCTTTTTTCACCTGAAAGGACTTGATGAAGGAGGAAAGTGCAATTGGTGGAAGGCATTTTAAGTGAACCGTGGTTTAGGTGGAGACATTTGTTATAATGTGGAACTAGTAAAGAGGTGAAGTAGGCATAACCAATTCATGGACAAATTAACAACTATATACACTGCACTGCTTCATTGGCTCTGCAATGTTTATAGGGCGTGCTTCAATGGTTTGTTTAGGATAAACTGCAAAACAGTATGTGACCAGAACCACAGCGTATGATCCTAGCTTCTCGAGTCACGGCTGAATGACTTGGGAAATGGGGTGGTTGGAACAACACATTCTTTTCCAAATTGGATGAATTGTTCAGGAAGCAAGTTTCTGTCAAAATTAGACAGCAGCCTGTATGTCCAGATAGCAAGTGGATCTCAAAAATACTGCAATCGTACAGACGAGAGAGAGAGAGAGAGAGAGAGTTAATTTACACTACTGGCAGTTTGGTCATTGCACAAGAAAAGCGTCAGCTGAGGTGAAGTTGGACAAAATCCTTGATGCATCCTTGAGCATCAGTGCCTTCCTTCAACACCATGGACATTCTCACAGGTAAAACTGATTCTCAATCACATGCTGATTGGTGAATTGATTGACGAACTTAGGAAAAGTTTATGTGCTCGAGGGAAAATACTTTCTTGATTAGAGCTACTTACAGAGCAACAACGACCATATATTACGGTAATTCAGTGTTTCTCAAACTCAATCAGTTCACTACATTGAAAACATTCTGGCACACAGAACCTTTTTCTAGTTTTTTCATAAATGTTGGTCTCCTTTGAAATTCCTCTTCTGAAGGATCTTTACCTCGTCGAGATAGGTCAGTCCAGGGACTTGGTGTTCCTGTGCTACATCCCGGAGACATTAGAGGCTGCAGTTTTGGGTGAAACTTCTTCCCCTTGTGAATGGCAAATCGAATAGGCAAAGGCTGGAAAGCATGGAATCTCTGCTTCACTATGGTGACCAGACGGTGCAGCCAAATGGCTAATTCAAGAATGTATAGCTCTGCTTTTTCCTTATCTGCATGATACAGTGTCTGGAGGCGAATCATGCCATTTCTTGTAGATGTGTTCTTAGGGGCCTCTTTACTGATAAAAGCACCAAATGATAATACTTAACCCATGTCATATTGGCGAGAGAGAGAGAAAGAGGAGAGAGGGAGAGAGATACAAACCTAGTCTTTGCCCAATCTCCAACCCACCCAAATCCTTCATGAGCTCTGTGCAAAGGAAGAGGGGTGCTCATTAATATAGTGACATCCCATTTGTTTTTTTTTCTTTAAATTCTCATTTGGGCTAGAAACAAAGCAACAGGTCAGAAAGTCACTGACTAACTGAAACTTACTTAATTGTATTTGTTGCTAGAGGGACAATCCATTTTAAAGTCTTGTTCATTTCAGCCTTTACTCGAGAAATCGACAACTGTCGAAGGATAAATCCAAAATTAGGAAAATATTAGTCAGGATCACGACTGGAAATGCTTGACAGATGTCAAAGTTCACTGCTGTGGTGAGACAAGCTCCGATTTTTCTGTATGCTGAATGGTGCTAAATAGGCAAACTCGAATTATGTAGAACAGTAGAAGTAAATATGACGAATAGAGGAAGAAGAGTCCACGCAACACTGAAAGTAATTTTTGAAAAGAAGAAAAGAATGACAAAAGAATACCAGATCCTTGGCATCAAAACTCTGCAGACGAGATCGAACTGCTGTTTTAACAACGGTTGGCAATGCATGGTATAACGTACTCCTTACATTAGGAGGAAGAGCTGCTGGGTGAGATGCCTGACGACATATATCTTGCACTTAGCATATATTTTGAACTGAAATCAGATGCATCAGAAAGGAAAGGAAAGGAAGGATCAAACTCACAATCATATCTATCTGCTTGACTATGTTAGCATAGTGTAGTGCAAGACCAGCTTTCCCCAATCTTTGGGGACCTCCATTATTTGTCGTGTATTCTTTGATGAAGCTCGTCATGCCTGGCACGGGTTAAACAGATTGATTCTTGAGAAACAATCAACTGAAATATACATCCTTTACGCATACAATCCTACAATAGCAAGCATTGGCAACCAATGTGAAAACTGGCATGAGACATCGTTATCTTGCATGTTTGCTTCTTGAGGTGATTAATGTGGCTGGACTCAGTTCAAGGTTTTACAGCAGACCCACGTGTCCATCAGGGGAAACAAAGAAGTTGGAAATGATAATGCTTGACAAGGCCAACATTTAATAGTACGGTATATAGCAAATGCTACGGGGAAATTACTTCCCTTCCGCGAAATTCTCATGTAAGGGATTGAGATTCGTGCTTTTCTATTTCATGTCCTAGGTTAATGACAGTTTGTCAGACCCTTAAAATTTCATTTGTTATGATCTTTCTAGAGACCTGAAACTGAAGGGTGTCTTTGTTTCAAACTGCTGGAGAATGGTTATCCAGGTCTATGGTGACAGGGAATTCACGAGAATGAGAAACTTAAGTTACTTTGATGTTTGAATTCAGCTAAAAGAAGCTCAAGATTACGCTTTTCCAATCAAAATGTGTCCTAATTTCGCTACCATCCTCCAAAAGCAGCAAATGATGTGAGAATTGTCTAATGGTAGGCATCCAACTAGAGCACCTGCAATGTGGTCAAATGCCTTGCTAAACGTATATCAGGCAAGTCTATACCATTGTCTCCAAAAGCCTCCATCATTCTTTGATGCATGTATGCTACAATATTGACAAACTTTGCCATGATCTGCAATTGACAATTTAACACCGCGATGAGGAATGCATCTTCATCAGGAATCGAATGCCAAAATAAGTAGCCTGCATAGATATACCTCCTCCATTGTCATTGACCAGAGAGATCTTTTCTTGAGGCTCTTTACAAACTTCTTTTGATGTTTGACTTCACTTTCTAAGTTCATGAGATCTTCTCCTGTAAATGAATACATAAAAATTGAAGGAACCAAGCATATATTTCAAATAATAAACTAGACCTGCTGAATTCGCACATGAGAATATGTAAGAAGGAGCTACTGATACCACTCAAGGCATCACCAAGACATGTTAAAAAGTTCATTCCGCTCCAGTTGTAGTTTCACGAGTTTTCATGTGCAGCCGATTCATATTGAGCATTCATAAGGGAGGTAAATATCAAAACGGATGACAAGTTGCTGATAATTTCATAAGCCACAGGGATGATTCCGTCATCTTATCATAATCATGATATTAATGGTCTCTCTAACGTGAAAAATGATACAGGAGCTATGAGATGGCACAACCCAAATGAAAATCAAATCTAGCTTGCATAGAGACCAAACTTCATGAACATAAACGAAGTACAGAAAAAAAAAAAAATCTAAGATCTGCGAATCTCACCTCTCAAAGGAGTATTGTAGGACTCTGCTTCTTGAAGCTTGCTCTTATAATCTCGTTCAAATCTGTCCAGAGCATTTAATGCATGGTATAACTCCTGGAAATTAAGAAAGATTTCAGATCATAGAAGAAGATAACCACCATTCATTTGTACTTTTTCGAAATTAGAAGGATCATGATCGAGTATGAATAGATAAAAGGGAGGTTCCCAAAAGTAGTAAGCTAATTGACTGTTTAATTATATCTGTTTTTTAAGAAGAAAAAATGTGGAAAAATTACCAACAGCCTAGGAGCATCGTGCACAGCTTGTCCATTGACCAGTACAATACATGTAAGGCAAGACTAAAGAGATATCAAATTACACTTTATTCTTAAAGAGGCACCCAACGCGTATTCCAGAAATGATAGGATGATAATGTTGATGGCACAAAATGTTGACATTTCACATACAAGAATCATGTATGGCAACAGGGGATTCTAAGTAGAAATGAAATTTTGCAGAACTCAGCTCAAAGGAAACTTACCGAGGTTTGCTGTGCCAAAGAACTCAACTGTTGCATTGATGTTTCTGCTTCTTCTTGAGAAACCTTGCATCTTGAATCATCCGAATCCAATCTGCCATATCACAATCGTTTCCATGAGCATGTAAACTATATCAGGACAACAAGGAATTTTCCTGGACACGAACTGAACCAAGTAAAGCTACCTTACTTTGAAAAATATTGACCCAGGTTGTTCCACTGGGGGTCTTTACATTGATCTCCAAACCTGATGACCTCTCTCAAGAAGACTTCAAGGTCCTCCCTGAGTATGGATATAAACAAACACGGTTTGACTTGACATACATATAGGATAATCTCCCGCATAGACTCCCGCCAACTAGACTACCAACCTTTTATCAGCAGCTGCAATAGTTAGCAACTCTTGTGTGTCGGTGGAAACCAAATTCTGTACTCCTTCCGAAGTTAAAATCTCCTCCTTTAGAAGCTGCAGTTGCTTTTCAGAAAGGGACTGTAGCAAGTTTGCGCCTTTAACAATTGTGTTAGCTACTTCAAATGCCAGTATTGATATTTCACAACCCCGGGAAGCCGCGCCCGTGATGAGTCCCTTGCTGACATTAAAATTCCAATTGCCGCTTTCTAGCGTGTCTAAAACTTTTACTGCTCTTTTGATACTCAAGATGCCGACTCTTCCCAAGGATGAGCTCTTCCGGTTGTTCTGAAAATGATCACATCAGAAATCAATACGTAGAAGAAAGGCTCAAACAGATGGAGATTTCGAATAATTAGATGATAGCAGAAGCACCAGATGAAAAACTATTAAAGGTCTTATCACAGAAAGCTCAATTTAGTTGGCAAGAACTTCCAAACTCCAAGTTTCCACCATATAAATAACTTTAAGATTATCAGTGAAATCAAGAAAATGGAAAATCCTATCAAAATAATGTTCATGCAAGCCACTCAGGTTCTGGCATTTAAAAATGTTCAGGTGCAGAATGCTACATCAGCTATTTGAGCAGTGACCAGTAAAAATTCCACAAGCCCGATACACATGATCCAATCTGCGAATAGCTTTAAGCATATTTGCACAATCCAAGCGTCCTTAATTACCAGATTATGAGTACAGTTGTAAAATTGAATCTTTGCTTAAATCTAATTTTACTGGAATCATTCTGTCAAACAATTAACCAGGTTCACAACTACTGAACATCATCAAAAGTGTATCAAGCATCTGCACTCTAAGAATTTCAGTAAAACTCAAGTGCAACATCCAGCTATTTTTACTTATGATATAGTTCGCCATATGCATTGCATGAATCTATTGCCAAGTATAATAATTCCTTCCATATCGTTCCATGGGCAACCAGGTTCCTACATTAGTTATGAGCAGCACGATACATCATCATTCCTCACAAAATAACTTAATAAAAAACACCACAGGAAAAATTTACCTTATTGCCCGCTTTTCTAGGCATCAATGGGGTTGGTTGCTTCAATTCGAGCTCACCCAAGTCGCACTTTTCCCGTGCAATCTGATTGCCATTGTCATTGGATGAAGAACCAACTTGCTGTTCAGTGAATCCATCGAATGAGTTGACTTTGGCAGAAACTACTGCAATCTTCGTCCCTGGCTTCTCTTTTTCCAGGATTATACGCCCAGAGCATACACCTCCCATTTCGGCTTCCCTTCTCTGAACTCACACCAAAATTTAAGAACTTGGAATCAACAAGGATTTACTAAGACTCTAAGAGTTCAGATTGTGATGAGCAAGGAACAAGACCAAGCCATTGGCTCTTTCTCTGAAGCTGAAAGATCTGGTTCCCAGTGCATTTATTAGAGCTCTCATCCATGTGACAGAACAAAAGAATGAACTTTAACAAGAAGACAAAAAGGACTGCGGCTATGTAGCCATTTTCTCAGAAAACAAACAGAAACCCATCAAGAAAAAGCTAACAGCTCCCAGAGACTTTCAAAAAGAGAAGAGAGCAAGAGATGATCGATGTATATATACATACCCATTCAACAAGAAGTAGCTCAAGCAGGACACAAAAGGCCAATTCTCATTAGTTTAACACTCTCCAGTACAAGACAACAAAGTGAGAAAATTTCAAAAGAGGGGCCAGAGCTGGGTCAGTTAACAAAATACAAAGGAAGGTGACATAAGGTGCTATGGTTCTTGGTTTTTAAACAGGGATAGGGCAAGATGATTGATTATTTTCAGGTGGTGGGTGGAATTGAAAAACAAAAGATGGTGGTTTTGATCACATCAATGGAAAGCAGGAGGATTATAATTGGATTACTCAATTCCCTTCATAGAATTTTGAGTAAAGCACAACAACGGCAGGCCAATCGGGAAGTCATTTGCAGGCATTGACCTCCTGCACTCTCTTTCTTGATGGATTCTTTCTATAAACAACTGCATGTGGAGGAAGACAGCAATGGTGATGCAAGATCTTGTGGGCCATCGCTCATGCCCATTCTTGTTGACTCAACGCATGTTCAACCAATTTCAGATTGTGCTGGCCAAGAAAGGAAAGACAGTTTTCCAGATTGCTGCAACCACCATGTTGCATCAAACGATTATAATTTGTTCAACAGGGAAAAAATAACCAAAAGCATATAAGTTTACAAGCATATAACTGTTCACATGTGAAATCATTTCAAGTTGTTCTTAAAGATTATCCATATACATTATTGAACTTAAAACTGTGAACTCTTTCCATGATTGAGAGCTTTAGTCTATTTGAAGGTTGTTGGTGGATTTTCCTCTATGCTAATTGAGCCCATTGATCTTTTGGTGTCATCTCATCAGTTCGTCTTTGAAAATTTGAAAGCGTTTTTAGTCGTTTCATATGTACATTAATCAACATATCGAGAAAACCTTGTTGATCACAAAATTGGCATATCAATCACCCAAATCTTTAGCGTCACGCAAGTATGCTCTCGCCAAAATGGCACGAACCGGCCTAAACCTACTCTTTTATCAAAACTAATAAATGGTCCTTTTATTTGAAAATATTCGTGTTGGTCATTGATGGAAGAGCATATTCTGAGATTAGAAGAAATATGCGACACAAGTGATCAGCCACCACTACTAAATTAAACCCCTGAAAGAAAACGTTGACTTTAGCTAATTCAACTGGTTTTATAAAAATAGGAGGGAAATGCATCATTTACGCCATGCAACCTGTTGACTTTTGGGATGCACATTATTTTAACGAAGAAAGTAAACCACGTGGCCCACTGCATCGTACGACATGAAAGGGCACTAATTGCATCAGAGAAACCCCAAATCTAGGTCAACCCACACAAAAAGGAAGGAGAGAGGAGACTTGCAGTGCAATTAAAATTTACTAATTTGGGGATCGAATTGAATGGGATTGAAAATGTCAGAGCGTTAAAGAAGATTCAGAAAGGCGTGATGGGGGTGTGAGGCAATGTGACATGGTGCTATCTTATTGGTCAACATGCCAAAGCATTTGTTGCTGGCGTGGCCATTTGTGCACGTAATGGGGGCGCTCTGAAATCTAGGGATATGCCTTGCATATCCTGATTTGCAGAGAGAGTTGACAATGGAGTTGTCTTCCGTGTTTGTTAGGGTGGTATGATGTATGTTTGACTTGTGAATTGCTCAACAAAATGAAAGTCGTCGTTGCAAGACCCGGAACTATCATATGAAATCTATTAAGCCCAAGGACACGAGTGGGAGAGAGATAGAGAGAGAACGGATGTGTATAATTATGAAAAAGTCTTCAGCATCTTTCTTTTCTTTTCTTTTCTTTTCTTTTTTGAATGATCGAGTTTTGATGATAAGGGTCGAGGGAAACAATTTCCTTTAAAAGATTTTCGTTTGTTTTGGAGAAAATTAGTAATTTAAAAAAAAAATTCCTAATTTTAACTATTTCTATCATTTAAACCAATGAGCAAATGAAAATTTATATGAGGCAATTTGTTTCAAGTGTCATTGTTTCAGGCACTGCTTTCACAATAATGGTTTGAAGCACAAACTCCCATGAGGATTCTATGGCCTGCATAGCGACTGTTATTTGGTAAAAGGTTTTGTAAGTGCTAATGGTCCTTGCTAAGATATGAATATAAAACATGCCGTCTTAACAAGTGTTAGGCGATACGTCACGGATGTATAAGTTTTTGGAGTTTTTGCAATATTTTGAAATAAAATGAGTCGAGGACGGCGCGACAACTCGTCGTCCAGCTAAGTTGAAAGACAATGTTGGAGGCGGTGATCACCCGGCCAGAGGTGGTGGAGACAAAGTTGGGTTACGGCGTTGGGCGGCGCTAGTTGTGGTGGCAACCACCTCTTTTGAGTGAATACAATCATGCAATCGGCCAGCCGATGGCGGAGTAGAGTAATTGTGAGGTACTTAAATTGTTCTCCACGTTTTTGGAATACTCCCAACAAAACTTAAACTCGAGATTAAAAGAGGAGAAGCAAACTCCTTGCAATCTAAGCCGCTGTGGGCAATCAAGCCCATATGGTAGTTATCACGGTGCGATCCATGATCTAAATTCTAGGTCTCGAAACAATTTCATGGAATTAGGTCGTTCCTCAACGGGCTAAGATGAAAATAAAAAAAATAAAGCCCACGTTTTTTATAAGTAAGCACTTCCGTCATATCAGTTCTATTCCACGACAGAGTACGCTTTGCTGGAAATTTTTATAAGGTGCACTTGTGAAAAAGAGGCCGTTACAAAGTAATTATATGAAGGAATGCTAGATAGCCCGAATATAGCTATATGATCAATTCATATTGGGCTTAGCACATCCCGATTTAAGGTAATTATATGTGGTTAGATGGTTAGTGTAGGCCAATGTTTTAACACGGGATACTTACCAAAAAAAAATCTTAAATTCATTGTACGAATACCAATTAAGTCCTAAGCTATTAGACCCGGTCTCAGGATTCTTGTGCTCACGTTCAGCTCAATCAAGCACTTATTTGCAATACAATTTCAAGGTATTCAGAATCTATTTCAACATATGATATTAGTGCATTTGTATATAGGTTTAGAATCCAATTGATACTTAATCTTGATAAGAGTTCATGTATAGTGCTTTTCTAGGAAAGTTACAAAAAAATTCTAAACTTACTACTTTTCTGTCAATTCAGTCCTAAACATTTTAATTAT
>BCNH02000006.1:9844533-9855095 GCA_001662345.2 Metrosideros polymorpha var. glaberrima | reverse complement strand
TAGTTGTCGGTGAGGGCTCATGGCCATCCCCAGCTCTTTTCAATTCGGGTTTTCTTGTGATTCGAGTAAAAAAAAACTTTTTTTTATTCGGGTCGGTTCAACTTATGACCCAAACTAAACCAAAAAAAGTTCCGTTTATTGTGAGATTGAGAGAGAGAAGGTACAGACTCAATAAGGATATTGCTATCTTGAATGCACGAACAGAAGCTTCCATGGCCCATTGAACCTCCAGATCTAGAGGCGTCTCGGTCCTATGTAGTGGGCGGCCGAGAGGCGGTACTACGGTGGTTGTCGAGTTTTCGTGGGCTGTGGGTGGCCGAGAGAGAGAGAGGGCTCCGTCGTTGGTGGTGGCTATAGCGGCAAGAGTGGTGTGGTGAGCTCAAAGGTGAAATGGTTGCCGAAGGTGATGGGGCGGCATCCAACGGTGATGGCTGGTGGTCAGGTGAAGGAGTTTTGTGATTTGATGTTGCTATTAAGCCTAATGATATTAGGGTCTGAAGATTTTGGAAACAAGGAGGTGAGGTATGTTTGGCTTTTCAAAAGGGGAAAAGCCACTAAAAATTCTAAACTGTATCCACTATAACACATATACTCCAAACTTTTTTTGTGACACAAAAAACCCCCAAATATGTACATGTGTGATACATTTAACCCAAATTATATTTTTGTGATATAAAAAATCATAAACTTGTAATTATACATGTTTAGGATTTTTAGTGTCACAATATAATTTAAGATAAATGTATCACATGGGTATAAGTTTGGGTTTTTTATGTCACAATAAAAAAAAAATTGGATTAAATGTGTCACACGGGTACAAATTTAGGGTTTTTTGTGTCACAAAAAAATTAAGGTAAATGTGTCATAATAAGCATATTTTAAGGTTTTTTTTATGGCTTTTTTCCTTTTTAAAAAAGAAAACTAATAATGCAGGTAATGGTGTTTTGTCTTCAGTGTTCACTTGATTGGCTTCTCATGGTGTTTTGTGTATGGGGGACGAAGGCAAAACCTCTTCAGTTTTCCCTACCCTGTGGAGGACGAAGGCTCCCATAAATAAAATTTTAAAAGAACCCATGCTTCTAAATGAACTTTTCTGTTCGTTATATGTCGAAACTGACTACATAAATGGTTAATCCAATGACGAAGTTTTCTAAACCCATTGATAACTCGGTCAATGACAAACTTTTATTGTCCACATTTATCGGTTTGTGGCCTCAGAATCTTTTTTTTTTTTTTCCAATTCTAGGGTTTCAGACATAGAGGTGGTCGGTTCTCGGGCGGTCCAATTCCCACCCTAGAACCGGACCAGGAGGATAGGTTCCCAGTTTTAGGAATTGGGAACTAGACCGACCGGTCCTATCCGATTTCGGGTGATCCAATCATCAGACTGGCCGTATTTTTTTTTGGAACCCAAATGCAATAATGGCCTCAAATTGAAGTGGCCCAGCAAATGCAACAATTCAACCAGAATCAAGTCGCCCACATGACTCCCTGAAACGGCCAATACCTAGCAAAATCACCCACGCATCTACATTCCAAAATCACCCACAAACGGCCATTACCGAACAAAAGCGCACAGGTGTCGAGACGAGACGCGAGAACACCACACGAAACGGCCATAACATGGATCGATTAACATAAATCGTTTATGGAATCAGCACAATGACAAACAAGGACATCGAAAGCACGCACAGCACTCAGCCAAAAACATAGCATTGGATATTACCTTGATGAAAACATAGCAAGAGAGGGAGGCGAGAGGCAAGACGAGACCGCAAGAGGGAGGCGTTGAGCTCGAGTTAGAGGGACGAGACAAGGGTCGCAACTCAACCAAGAGAGGGAAAGAGCAAGCGATGAGCGCGAGAGGCGGAAGCAAGAGTGAGGAAGACTGGAAGAGAAAAGACCGAATTAGGTTTAAGTTTACAAGATTTTTAAGAAATAAAAAATAATAATAATCGATTCCATTCGGGCGGTCCAGGTGGGCGGTTCCACATCCAAAATTGGGAACTGGATTGAAAATCACCAGTTCCAATTTTACGGAACCCGGACCCGGACCAGCGCTCCTAGGAACCACCCAAAACCGGTCAGTCCGGGCGGTTCCCGATGCACACCCCTATTCGGACAAACCGAGTACTGTGTTGATGGGTGTTTTAGTTTCTCAAATAGAAAGACGTACTATGAAATCAAAATGCATTTTTTATGTTTCTGATGTATTTTTATGCATTATATGTGTTGAAGCTATGGTGTTCTTAATCGAGGATCTTTACTGCGACCAAATGTTGGTTTTAAATTCGATCATCATTAAAAGCCGAGTTTAATGCTCAAATTAAATCAGACTATCAAGAGCGCCGGTCAAAGGTTTATAATGCCCGCCGGATATTTACCCCTTAATGCGCTTGAATTTGACCATTTTGACTCAGTAATTGTGTTGGATTTGCAAACCGGATAAAAAAACGGGGTAACATCCTGCTAGGGCCAAGCCACTGGCTAACATAAGTGGAGACATACGTCGAGGGAATCTTGATAGGTCTTAGCACGAGGCATTAAGCGTGACCACAGTTTCGACAATGAGCACTAGATTGATTAGTGGACCGAATCATTCATTGATGCTGCTTAGATATTTATATAGATACTTCTGATGTGTATGAGCTTATGCGAAACCATATGAAAACATCTTTGATCTTAAATGTACGCGCGTGTGTGTGCTTTGTTTTGAAATGTTTATGAGTATGCATAGTGAATGTCGATTTGCTTAGAAGAGATGTGTTTACTCATTGAGCGAGGTTTGCTTATACCATTCATTTCAATTCTTTTTCAAGTTTTACAGCTATCGGCGATTAGGACGAGAGCAGCGTTGGCAGGAGACTTTTTAAGAGTTGATGTTTAGTATAGTTTTGAGATATGTAATTGTACAATTACTTTTGTCGAGTTTAGTTTGACTAGTCACTAGAGATGTATAATTTGATATTTTGAGTTTTTTGGTAAGCTGGTGAAATGTATATGCTCTTTTTGGTATGCTCGATAACTCTTATTCTTGTAATCAACTTATCATTTTATCATATGTGTATATAATCTAAGAACAAGTTCATGATGATTATATGCGATACCGCATCTTTTGGATAAGGCGGTTATGTCATTTCCCCCTATTTGAAGAGTTGGGGTGTGACATAAGGTATTTGTAAACTAAAGATAAACAATTCTTGACACGTACGATGATCTAAACACATCAAAAAATTCTTTCCCTATTTGCAAAAACATTCTAAATGCAACAATTATCTTTGTTCATCCCGTTCGGATCACGACCCCAAGCAACCATGCTCCTATGATGTTAGGATTAGACACACAATCACAACGAAATAAAGAGTAAAGACAAGAAAAAAAGAAATAGAGACACGATGTTTTATCATGGTTCACCATTAATCTAGAGTTACATTCAGTAGATGATTCCACTATAATTAACATCTCCAACCTCTTAATCACATCAATCAACTACAAGTGAAAGAGAATATAATAGCTATTCATGGGTCAAATCCAAACTATTAATGAAATACAGGCTTAAATTATAAAAGCGCGACTCAAGAGCGCTGTCCCCACAACCCCCGCCAGGCGGCCCTTGGACCCGGCCCACTCATTGTGGAGCGGGACCCTGTGCTTTTGTGTTTATGGGAGTATGAACCCCATCACAACATATATTTGACCAAGACACCAACATATTAATACATTTGTAGTCAACAAAATATATGTTCCAAACCTGTCAAAAGTTTCCCTCTGGCAAGGCAAGTATATATTTCACTTTATTTTCAGTCACAGTAGTACAAGATTTTCCCATCAAGAACGAAAAATGGGTGAGATCTTTTCTTCTTTTCAGGAGTGCACGACCAGGAAGTAATCAAACTCGAACGAGCAGATACGAAAGATCGACAACATTGAACACTTTATAGGTGACACTTTTATTATAAGAAGAGCCATTGTGAGAGAGAGAGAGCGAGATCTCTATATAATGGCTCAAGAAAGCTGGCCACAATCAGCAACCACGACGGGCTTGGAGGTCCTGCCAGAGGAGGACCCGACCTTCTCGATGGCCTTGATCACATCCATTCCCTCCACCACCCTCCCGAACACCACGTGCTTCCCGTCGAGCCACTCCGTCTTCGCGGTGCATATGAAGAACTGGGACCCGTTCGTCCCGGGCCCCGCGTTGGCCATGGACAGGATCCCCGGCCCCGTGTGCTTCTTCACGAAGTTTTCGTCTGCGAACTTCGCTCTGTATATCGACTCCCCTCCGGTCCCATTCCCCGCCGTGAAATCACCTCCCTTACACGGAAGAAAGGAAAGATTCAGCATACCCTCCGACTTAACAATTGTAAGGTTCGAAAAATCTGACTTCCGCCTACTAAAGAAAAATCAGTGAGAGTCTCTAGGATTTATCCTAATTCATCACTTACGAAAGGAAAAAAGGCTTCAAGATGAGTTGACACGCGCTTTCGCGAGATGAAACGCACAAAAGAACGATGCTCAAGTATAACTAATTTAAGAAATCGCTATATTAGGCCTTTGGAATATTCTAATCGCGAATTAAATACGACTCTCTCAATGTATTTCTCAACTTAATTTACTGACTATATAGATTTTGTTACTTGTCACGCCGTGGCAATCTATCTTGGCATCTCGTCTTCTCCAATCACTGAACATCATTTCGTGATACTTCGATCACTCTACTATTCTCAGATCACATCAGTCTGATACTCTAATAATCAACACACTCCATAGTCAAACTTCCTTTCGTTGACTTTTCTCGATCATGCTTTGCTGCGAATTTTACGGTTAGTCTTTCGTGTATGAAATCACAGCAAGCCATCATCTTCCATTCCACCATCTTATCGACACGTTAAGAAAATCTAGACAAATTAGAAATTAAGATAATCGACACTTGCGACTAAACCTAACATTCCACCGTCTTATCAGAAAGTTAAGAGAATTAAAGGTGAATTAAAATTTGCCATTGTCGACATTTGAAAGACTTTTGAAGTACCTGGCACATGAAGCTGGGTATGACCCGGTGGAACTTGGAGCCCTTATAGTGGAGCGGCTTCCCGCTCCTACCGATCCCCTTCTCGCCGGTGCAGAGCGCCCGGAAGTTCTCCGCCGTGCGCGGTGTCGTGTCTGCGTACAGCTCCATCACGACCCGCCCAGCGGGCGCTCCGCCGATCGCCATGTCAAAGTAGACCTTCGGGTTCGGCATCGCGGGCAATCGAAACGGTCAACACGGGTCAACGGGTGGAGAGAGAGAAGGGGGGTACGGACGGATGTTTCTCGGGGTACGTCGTGGCGGAGGCGTTGATATATAGGAGTGGGTGGTGGATTGGATTGGTGAGTGGAGAGGAGGAGCAGCCAGGCGCGCGGGGAGTGGACGCGTGTCGAGCGTTGATTGGGTAGTGGTAGGTCCTGTGAGAAAGAAATTGCGGGAGATGGACGCGACCATCTCGACTACAAGTGGTCGCTGATGGCCGAAGGACAAGGGGAACGAATATGAGTGGGAGTGGACCCCACATTGGGCAATTATTATGCATGAGGTGCTCAGGACATGCATGATTTTCATTCTTACCAAAAAATTTTATTCTGGTAAGAATTTATTTTTTCGAAAATCAATTCTGGCAAAGAATGAAAATTTATATTTACCAAACGCACCCTCATTCTCATTCTACTTTTCGCAAGTTTACCAAACGAGGCACGGGCCGACGGCCAGCGCGGCCGGCGTCCTGCGTTCGGCGTCCCGCGTCCGGAAGCCGGCGTCCCACGTCCGGTGGCTCGCGTCCCGCGGCCGGCGTCCCACATCCCGCGTTCGGTGTCCAGCGTCCCGCGTCCACGCGTTCGGCGGCCGACGTTCGGCGTCTGGCAACCAACGTCCGGCGGCCGTCGTCCGGCGTTCGTCGTCCCACGACCGGCATCCCACGTTCGGTGGCCAACGACCTACGGCCGGCATTCGTGCGTTCGGCGTCCGACGTCCCGCGTCTGCGCTTTCGGCGCCCGGCAACCAGCAACCGACGGCGGCAAGGGCCTGCCGCCCTTGCCCCAACCCCCCACCCCCCTTTTTTTCTTGTTTTTTTAAAGTTTTTTTAATTATTTTAAAATATTTTATTTAATAAAAAAGTAAAAGAATCACTTCTGGCATAGAGAATCAATTCTTTACCAAACACAAATCTCATTTAGAAATAAAAAAACTGTTCCAGAAATCATTCTTTACCAAACACATTTCTCTTCCAAAATCACTTCTAGCAGAGAATTAAAAATTCTTGTAGGTTATCAAACGCACACTAAATGGACGTTGAGAGATTTTTAGGAATTTTTATAAATTTGTTTAGAGTGACTTTCGTATTGGACTTTATTAACAAGTGGTATCAAAGCACTCAGACCCCATTTGGTTTAGCATTGCCCCAATGTCCTTGAAAAAATGCAAATGTCTTTAGCGTAAAGGGGTTTGGACAAATGCAAATGCTATTTGGTAAAGCTATCTTGATGTAAATGTTGTTTGGTAAAAATTACACATTATAAATAACTTTTGCTATTTTTTTTTAAGTCTCAAAATATTATGAAGCTCAACAGCCGATGGGCCAAAACAGCCAGATCTGGTTGGCACACAGTGTCGCCTGGGGTTGCACGACCCCCAAGCGGTGGTTGCTGGGGTTGGGCGACCCTCAAGTGGCGGTCACCGGGGTTGTGCAACGCCTTAGGTGGCGGTTGCCGGCCTCCTTCTAGCTCCATCCACCACTCAATAAAGATGAATAGTGCCAACTTGCATTCCGAGAATGCTAATTTCCAAAGCACCCCTAGAGCTGCCTTGGGGGCCTTTGGAAATACAATTGCATTCTCATAGAGTTGTCCAAAAAAATTACCAAATGGGTTTTGCATTTGGCAAAGGAACTTTGAGGCCCAAATGCTCATCCTAAATGGCGAATCAAACAGGGCCTCAGTCTAATATCTCAATAAAGAAAAGTTGTTGCTTTTCATGGAATGTCTTTCTCATGTTGTGCACAATCGATATGTAAATAACGAAAAGTTACTTATTCAATATGATTAATCAAAACAGTTTTATATCTTTTCAAATGTCGCGATTATATTATCTAATTTTCATTTAAGCACGCAAATTATCTAGAAATTTTCAAAATGAAGCATGACTTCTCGTGTTCAGAAGAGTTTGAAGTTTTGGGGTGACAAAATCAATAATGCCCACTTGAAAAATATCAAAAGAAAGAAAAAAAAAAAAAGGCCCCACGAGCCGTAAAAATCTTCCAATAAGAACATTTTTTTTTATCTTGAATTGTAAGAAAAATCTATAAGGATGCCCATGCGACATTTTTCATCATGACTCGTGAGTGAGATTTAATGTGCATCTTATTGTTTTCGAGATGTGGTCGGTTTAATGTATATTATGAGGGAGTCATTAGACTTGCAAGTTTTTGAAGATATAACATGCTGAAGATGAACATAGCCTACAAACAATAAATTAGACTTTATTTTATGACGTGAAATTTTATTCGATGAGCTGAATTTTCAGAAATGATGAGTCAACATATCCATTTATTTAATCATCTACTTTAGAAAGGGGAAAAAGAAGAAGGCATTAACTCTTCCATCGTTATTTGATTACGTTGATTATTATATCATGATTTAAGATTAATATCTTATTAAGATAATTCACATGTAACTTTTCCTTTTGTTGTCCACCGTTCAATCTTAACAGATTGAAAGCCACATTAAAAGATTCTGTCAACTTGAATTGATGAAAAGATGGCATTGAAGATATCCATATAATCTACAAACTAAATTGAATATTTATCAATAGTTCAAGGACTACATTAAACAAATTAAAAGTCCAAGAATGACATTGCACATCCATGTCATTTTTTCCTCATTTTTAATTGCCATGGAGCCTTGTTTACTGTGATGGCCTAATACCCCATAAAACACCCCCAACTTTATGTCCAACCTCCATTTTACCATAAACTATTGTTGTCCCATAAAAGACCCCAAACTTTAGGTTCCTTCCTGTTTCTACTATCCATTCTCAATTTTACCCTACAAATTTTTCAGTCTCGTAAAAAACCACAAACTTTTACTTAAATCACAAATCTACCCCATTAACCCTCTATCCAAAATTTCTCGTTAACAACTGAGAGATTGAAAACTCCAAACACAAGCTATTTGAGCGTCCCGAGCGCGAGCTCTTCGACCGCAAGAGATGAAACACTCCTAAGCACTAGAGATTGAAGACCGAACGCAAAATCAATGATTCCCGAGCGAGATGGAAGGAAGACTCTCTTAAGAGTAAGAGCAATTGAAGAAAGCCAACCTTAATTGCTTTAGTTTTTACCCAAATCTCATGTCTAAGAAGACATTGTTATGGTCAATATGTAAATTCATCTACGTCTTCTTGGACCTGTAATTTGGGGAAAAACTAAAGCAATGACATAAAAATGCCACGTAATATATCACTAAATGCAATTTTGGACCGGGGTTAATAGGGACAGATTTGGGACTTAAGTAAAAGTTGTTAATTTTTTATGAGACAAAAAAATTAGGATAAATTGGAACTAAAATTAAAGTTGGGTTCTTTCGTGGGACAAAAAGAAGTTTAGGATGAAATTAAGAGCGGACCTAAAGTTGAGGTTTTTTTTATGAGACAAAAAAAGTTTATGGTAGAATTAAAGTTAAGAGTTTTTTAGGGTATTAGCCCTCCAATGATATAGAAAGTTTTGAGTGAAAGTTCTATTTGATCCCTTAAATTAATTGCCAATTTAGACTTGTTTTCTCAAATCACTTATTGCACTTGGTAAATAAGCATCAAAGAGCCTACTAATGGAAAAACCGGGCAACTTTGGTGGCTGTTCATCTGAAGTGCACAATGATGGCATTTTCATGTGGAATTAAAAAGAAAAAGAAAGAAATTTAAAATCCGACATAGATGGAAAGAAGAGAAGGAGAATGCCTCGTAGTTGCGAATAGAGGTGATCAACAAGTAGGCAACCAAGCTCGACCAGCCACTCCTAGGAGGCCCAAAAGGCAAATGGGTGAGTTCAGGCAATGTCCTTACATAATAAAGCCCGACCCACCCAATTTTGGGTCAGATCGAACTCGGCTTGAACATTTGTGTATATTAGCTGTATGTCATGAGGCGGCTCAGATAAAAAGTAAGCTCGATTCAAAGCTACGAAATAATCACCTCGAGTTGCCATCGCTGCCACTATCGTAGATCACACACACAAAGAGAGAAGGGAGGGAGGGTTGCCTCCCACACCGACGAGGGCCACGCTCCTTGCCAGACTCTACAGCAGTAAGGGTCAAAATCTTATCGCAATGAGTTGAGAGGGTATTTCTCTCATATTGAATATAAAAAATTATAACAAGAATAGGACCAATTGTAATAGAGGCGATCACTATCGTGGTGATTGCAAAGAGCGCCTTTGAGAAGTCTATCTTCATTATCTTTCTCTTGTCATTTGATTTTTCTCAAATCCAATCATATCATAAATCTAACAAATGCAATCTATGAAAGTGCTTCTTTTATATCCAACTTTATCTTCCCAAAGAAGACATGAGAAGCGTGGGGAATTTTCCATTATAAAATCTCATCATATCTAATCAAATTAAGTACTTAAAAACCTATCGTTATAATTTTTTATATTGCTAATTTTCTTTGAAAAACGAGTGAATTGACAAAATTATGTTAAGTTCAGCCCAGTCATTGGGCCACATGGTCAATTTAAATTTCTGAAGTTAGAAAAGCGGCAAGGAAAAAGAAAAAAATGGAAGCTCAAATAAGAAACTAGAAAAATTAAATTTACCAATTAAAAAATCTAATAAAGACATTCTACTCTCAAGCTCGCAGAACTTTCAATCAATAAAATTACGATGAAAGTGTTAGTTTACTGTAATATGGTTGTAATCTAATAAACTTTTCATAGTCGTTATATAATGAACAAAAGAGAAGACATGATGCGTTAGGAAAATTACCAAAAAAATCTTAAACCTATTGCAATTATGTCAATTTAGTCCAAAACTTTTTTTTTGTCAATTCAGTCCTAAACCTTTTGCATTTATGTCAATTCAGTTCATCTAGACAATTTTGGTGGGTTGGTGCTGATGTAGACGTCGACCAATCGACATTGACATAAAGAATTTTTAATAATATTTTAATTTATTTCGATTTTTTTTTATTTTCTTTTTTATTCTCTTTTTTTTTTCCTCCTTCCTCCAGCTGGTCGTCGGAACTTGACGACCGGCCAAAGGTGAGGGTCGGCAAGGTAGCCCACATCAACCGTTGTTGGGCAAGGGTGAGCCTCGCTAGGCATGAGGGCCAGAGTCGAGGGCCGACGAGGTCGCCCACGTCAGCTGAGGGCGAGCCTCACTCAACCTACTCGTCGATGGACAAAGACGAGCCTTGCCAGTTGTTGGGCGAGGGTGAGCCTCGCTAGGGGTTGGCGAAGGCGACCTCACAAATCCTTGCCTCAATTTCGGCGACTGGCTGGAGGAAGAAGGAAAGAAGAAAAAAAAAAAAAGAGAAA
>BCNH02000006.1:9783175-9841341 GCA_001662345.2 Metrosideros polymorpha var. glaberrima | reverse complement strand
CCCCCCCCTCTGTCTCTTTCTCTCTCTCGCGCGTTGAATGTTTCCAACATTCATTTCCACGAAAGCTGCCTCGTTAATGGAACAGAGCAATGACTTCCTTTAATCCCTTTTCCGGGTAGTTTGTGACGACTCGCCCCTGTACTTTCGTTGCATCGGCAGAGCTCGTGTCTGCATGAACTTTGTGCTTTATGTTGATCGCGCCATGCCGCTTGGACGGACTGGACTGATCAGTGGGTGAAGAGTGAAGAACCCGTAGTTTTCATGCTGCTAGTTTTGTTATGGGAGACTAGAGAATGAGGCTTGAGTTAGCAGAGATCGTTTGAGACTGTCTGAACCGATGTCCCAATAAGAGTAGCCTGAGAGAGAGAGACGAGGAAGGCGACCGAAGAAGACTCGTGGGATTCGTTCAGCGTTTGGATAAAAATGTCTGGCAATTACAGATTCTCAATGGACCAGAAGGACATAGTTCAGTTGTTGATCACGAACGTAGGGAGTTTTATCCGAGACCGGCTGATCAACAAGGAGCAGAGGACACGCCAAAAGGAACAGTGTGGGGAGAGATTGGCGGCCGAGGGAGGTAGCAACCACATGGGCACCGAGGTTCGATATTCTGATCAGGCGGTGCTGGCGAATTTGGACTGGGGGATAGATGCCCTTGAAGAAGCTATCAATACCTCCAACATTGAGACGAAGCTTGCCCGGTTGGACTATGCTGAGAAGATGCTGCAAGTGTGCGCGATGTTGAATTCGCAGCAGAAGACCGCCGGAGTCCCCAATTTCTACCTCTCTGCTTGGGCGCATCTCAATCTTTCCTACTTGTGGATGCTGAGGAATGACGATCGTGAGTCCGTATTTCATGTCATTGAGATGTTCATTGTGGACCCTTTCTTTTCGCGGATTGATTTCGCTCCCGATCTCTGGAGGGACCTGTTTCTTCCACACATGAGCTCGATCGTCGGGTGGTACATGGAGGCGAGGCACAGGCTCGTGATGGAAGTGATTCCAGATGCTTCTGACATGTCCTTCATGGCTGATGCGGACCAGTTCCTCAACGAGTCGGTCATCTTCTCGATGAGGCCCGACCAAATGGAGAAGATGCAGAAGCTCGAGCAGCTCTATCGAGAGTCCTTGGATGAGAATACGAGGCTTTATGCTAAGTACTATAGGGACGGCATGAACTGCGATTCGAGCAGCGGCAAGAAGGTAATGCCCATGTTCCCGATCGCAGAACCCCCGATGACTCCCTTGCATGAGTTGAGCCGTTCCATTCCAGATTACATGAAATTCGGTCCGATTCTGCCCAAGAGTGCGGGGTTTTCCCCGATCCTGAAATCAAATGATGGCGCAAGACAAGCTAGCAGGTTAGTTGTTATTCTAATTAGTGCACTATTGCTTTGCATCTTAATTGAATTTCAGTATGTATTCTGTCTTTCTGATGTCTTCCACAGATTAAGAAATGTAGCCTCCAGTATTTCCAAGGATATGGAGGAGTATGCCGCCCTCGAGCACCACGTAAGCCAGAACATTCTAACCGTCACTCAATACGCTCTTAAGCTCCGTCAGCTCTCTGGATTTCATCGAATTTTAATATGATTATGACTCGAATGTTGGATGCAATCCCAGGAAGAGCTAACTGACAGGAACAACAACGATTCTGAATACGAGAATGACGAGCCCTCCATGGTTTCCGAATATAAGAATCGCAGGCTAATCTCTCTCAAGAGCATGAGAATCGCCGAGGAAAAAAGCAACGGGCCCCAAGAAAATCCTTATCCAGCAAAAGTTCGACCGAGTCCCAAAATGTCATCTCCCGGCGATTCCCCCAAAACTACTTCGAAGGTTTCATCTCCAAAAGCCGACACATATGACAGAAAGGAACCGGCAGCAGCATTGCGCCTGCTTTCAGTATGCATCCGAGATTCCACAACGTCCAACTCTTTGCCTCAATCGCCACACCTAAATGGTGATTTCAGTATAAACTCTGCGAACTCAGATGGAGTAGCCATTGTATGTTTTCTTTTGCACAATCTAGACCCCTTCAGATTTGTGTTCATGTCCTTCCTCTGGTATAGATTTAAATGATGAATTCTTACTAAAACTGGTTTCTCAAGACAGTTGTCGAATAGAAGCTGCAGGAAAAGCAACAGCACATCACAGAGTATGAGCAATGACTATGTGAGAGGCCAAGTATCTGACAATAGGTAAGAAAGTGTTATTGGGAAGTAATAATCTGTAGATATCTTGTGTCAACTTCACCAACTTGAAATGCAGGACCCTGAAAAGTACTGTTATCAAAATGAATGACTTTGGTACTTACTTTCCTCCTTATAATACATGTTACTATTATGTGATCCTGCAGTTTTCACACTGAAAGTGATGACGATAATAATAGCTGCATCTCGCTCCCGCTATCTGACAATCAAACTTGTCGAACAAAACTGCCCAAAGATTTTGTCTGCCCGATCACAAGCCAGCTTTTCGGCGATCCGGTTACCCTCGAAACTGGTCAGACATATGAAAGAAGGGCAATTCAAGAATGGATAGAGAGGGGAAACACGACTTGTCCCATCACTCGGCAAGCTCTCTCCGTGAGCACATTGCCCAAGACAAACTATGTCCTTAAAAGACTAATCACATCTTGGAAAGAACAGTATCCTGATATTGCTCAAGATTTTTCGTATGCAGAAACACCAAGAACCTCCATGAATTCTTCCTCCATGACCAAAAACCTTGAACCTTCAAATGTGTCCAGGAAATTTGACTTCCCAACTAATACGAACTCAGATGGGTACATGAATCTGAGGCGCAAAAGATTTACACAAGGAGTAGTATCTACATCACCGACGAGTGTCATATCTCAAGCCGCTACGGAGATGATCATAAATGGGCTAAAACCACATGTGTCGTGCCTTTGTACATCAGACGACTTGCAAGAATGTGAGGCGGCAGTCCTGACAATTGCCAAGACCTGGAAGGAGACAAAAGGCGATCCTGCAATTCATTCATACTTGTCCAAACCTACGACTGTGAATGGGTTAGTCGAAATATTATCGGCTTCACTGAACAGGGAGGTTCTCAGATATTCAATTTACATTCTCTCGGAGCTAATATATGTCGACGAATCTATTGGAGAGACCCTCACTAGTGTCAACTCTGATTTTGATTGCCTGGCCGAATTACTCAAGAACGGTCTTGCCGAGGCTGCTGTCCTCATATACCAGCTCAGGCCGGCATTCGCCCAGCTGTCAGCCAACGACCTTGTACCCTCCCTTGTGCAATTAATACTAAACAAAAGCGAAGATCTGAATGATCTCCAAATGTTGATCGAACCGAAGGACGCTGCTATTGTGATGCTTGAGCAGATTTTGATGGGAGGGGATGAAAACAGCCGGTCCGCCAATGCTCAAAGTGTTATTTCGGCAAACGGAGTCCCAGGCCTGATCAAGTACATGGACAGGGTTGAAGGAAGGCAGTCAATTATCTCCATACTACTGTGCTGCATACATGCCGATACAACTTGCAGGAATTTGATAGCAAACAGAATTGAATTGTCTTCAGTCCTTGACCTATTTCATGCTGGAAATGACACCGTAAGAGGCATTTGCATAGACTTTCTGCTGGAACTAGTCCAAACAGACAGGTACTTTCTGCTAGAGTATACGAATCTAATTTATGTTAGCGTTCACTTGTCACGCGAGCTTCACATGTTTGAGCTTTGCCATTTGAAATGCATCAAAATTCAGCAGTTGAATGACTTAGTTAATTCCTCATGTAAGGCGAGTGTCTTCGTGTTGACCGAAACTAACTCATGTTCAGAGCTAAGGAAAGTTTTCTAATTTGTGGATGAAAAGTTCGTAGTACCACATGTCTCATCGTTGTAAAGGTTCACGTATATATGGTCTGATAAAGTCGACCCTTAAGTAATGATTTGAATTCTCCGTAGGCATCAGAGGACTTATAGGAAAACATTCTACGTGGCCGCCTCTACGTTATTATCTTGAGCACTTTTCTTGTAATTTTCTAGGAGAAGCATTATTAATACATGATTTTGTTGTCTCAGAAGAACAATCTGCAACCAGATATTGCAGTTGATCAAAGACGAAGGTGCATTTAGCACCATGCACACCCTCCTGGTGCATCTTCAAATGGCTCCTATGGAGCAACAACCAGCTATTGCTACACTTCTTCTTATGCTTGATCTCCTGGTTAGTGCTTCTTCCTCTCAAACACCGTCTGCATCAGAAATTGCAGGTGCAGATTGAACTTAGAACACACATTCGGTGATTTTTCACTTATCCAGGGAGAACCTAGGAACATGAGCATTTACAGGGAAGAAGCGATAGAGGCCCTGATCGAGGCACTGCAGAAGAAGGATTTTCCCAATTCCCAGATAATGGCTTTGAATGCTCTATTATGTCTTTCGGGACGCTTGACCGCCTCAGGAAAATCCTGCACCGAAGCTTGGTTGCTGAAGGTTGCGGGGTTCGATCAACCATTCAATGCTCTAATGAAGGTGGAAAGGCCAACAATGCATGAGAATGAATTGGCAGAGACAAGGGTCTGAATACATTTGTTCGGTAGTTTATGTACATTCGCATGCACTTTCCGAAAGACTAAAACCTTCTCTCCTATGTAGGAAGAGGAAGAGAAAGCTGCAAATTCTTGGGAGAGAAGAGTGGCCTTTGTCCTTTGCAACCATGAGAAGGGATTCATTTTCAAATCTCTAGAGGGATGCCTCAAAAGTAATTCCATCGAAATGGCGAAATCATGCCTCGTGATTGCCACATGGCTCACTTACATGCTTTCTGTTCTTCCCGATACTGGCATGAAAAGTGTTGCTCGAAAGTCTTTCCTTGACGAATTCATAAATGTGCTCCAGTCATCTAAGAACTTAGAGGAGAAGATTTTGGCCACCTTAGCAATAAAAACTTTCATCAGTGACCCAGGTACGATCCATTATAGCGCAGTTAATATGCTCACAGCGTTTAGAACGCCGTAAAATTCACAGGTTTCTATCGAATTTCCAGCGGCACTTGAAGAACTGGGAATGTACGCTAAATGCATCTACAAAACGCTGAGAAAGCTGAAAAAGCATTCCGTATTAGTTGCTGACATATTGAAGGCCTTGATGAACTTAACATCTGTGAATGCAGTAAGTTGTCCTACTCTGCTTGCCGTGAATCCATGGTTGTATATACAAATGAGCAACCAGTGATCTCTAATATCTTAATTTAGACAGAGTTATGGAGTTACAGTGAAGTGATCGAATTGGAATCGTCTGCAAATGGCGAGGTCCTCTCTTTGCTTCATCTGAAGGGACTGCTTTTGAGCAGCCATTCTGACGGAACCATTAAGGTTAGATGCAAAGCAAACCACTGTTTTCCGACTTAGTCTTCCTTCGTGCGAAAGCAAGCATGCTACGCGATCACTCTGTCGCGAGATGGCTTCCATAACCAAGTCTTCTCTGGTCATCTGCATTATCTTTGCCATAGGTCTGGGACGCTGGCAAGAGGGTCTTGAGATTGATCCAAGAGGTTCGCGAACACACGAAAGCTGTCACGTGCCTCTACGTTCCCCCTTCCGGCGACAGACTGTACAGCGGTTCGTTGGACAAGACGATTCGGGTAAATCATCTCGAAATGCACTATTTTCGTTCTTCTAATTCAGACCATGACCAATGGCACAGATATGATTCACAGGAAGGTTATCTAGATCTTTACCTTTGTTTCCTCGTTCACGAAGTCGGCCTTGCACGACTAGGCAGATAAATAGACTTTGCTATTGCCTTATAATACTAAAAAGGTGGTCGTTCCTTTCTTCTTCTGCAGGTATGGGTAATCAAACCTGAAGAAGTCCATTGTGTTCAAGTCCATGACGTGAAAGAGCCCGTGTACGAGCTGACCGCCAACGCGCATACCGCGTGCTTCATTTCTCAAGGAACCGGAGTTAAGGCAAGTAACTACTTTTCGCACATACTTATTGGATCTGATTGGCACGACGACAAGGACAGTAGCCAACTCTTTATGCCGTTTCAGGTATATAATTGGTCAGGGACTCCGAAGCATATAAATTTCAACAACAACAAAACAGCACGGTGCCTCGCCATGGCCGGGGGTAAGGTCTACTGTGGCTGCTCCGGATACAGCATCCAGGTACACACTAGATATCTTTGCATATTCCAATTCTTGCAATGAACAAATCAACAGTCACAAATCTTCGAGCATGCCTAAATGTCGTAGGAGGTCGACTTGGGAAAGTCGACATCGGGTACGTTCTACTCAGGGACTAAGAAGTTGCTTGGGAAGCAAACTATTCATACCCTGCTTATTCACGATAGCCTTCTCTTCGCCGGCGGTTCATCCGTGGATGGAACAGCGGGAAAGGTACGACTTCCATTGCCCAGCGTCCATCTATATATAGAAGGCTACTGATAAATGAGTTTAAACTTATGTTTTTGAATTTGAATGTGGAAGGTATTCTCTCTGCCCAGTAAGGCCATAAGCGGGTCGCTCTCGACGGGGTTTGACATCCAACGGATGGCAGTGAGCAACGACTTCATATTCACCGCCACGAAATGCGGGATCATTGAGGTCTGGTTGAAAGAGAGAGTTACGAGGGTTGCCTCCATCAAGATGGGTAGTGGAGGGAACACTGCCAAGATTACATCCTTGGCGGCGGACGCGGACGGAGGCATGCTTTTCGCCGGCTCCGCGGATGGCAAGATCCAGGTCCAAATTGAACTTGGAACCCAAAAACTATGATTTGAGAAACTTGGAAGGCAAAAAAGGGGACCTCCCTTATCAACAATGAGTTCCTCCTATAATGTTCTACCTTTTCTATTTTGCAGGTTTGGACTCTGGACTAGACACACTGCCAGCTACAGGAAGTAACATACAAACTAGTGCAGATCAGGACAGCAGAACAGAGTAGAAATTTTGCATCTTAGTATATGTTTGGCAATCATGATGTGCCAAGCTGGATCACATGTCCCTTGACATTACATTTGTATCAATCCGGATTGCAGTTAATAAAAATGGTTCGAGCGGTGTTTTGCAAACCAGATCAGGATAGCCGATCAACTCCTGCTCTTGTCGATCGTTTGTCTGGTTTTTTCCCAGCTTAGGATACAATCATGTATTATTGCCCACAAAAATAAATTGACAAAAAAATATTTTCATTATAGCCGCGTATTATTGTTGATAAAGGAATATATTTTTTTTATCCAGTGATCATTTTAAGAAAAATACTTTTCTCGAATCTCTGTTTTTAAACAAATGGAGCCGTAAACTCAGTTCAATCATGTATCAGACATGCCGGTGCATCTGCATTCGTGTTTTGTAGTCCGACCCAGTTAGGCTCATGTAGAGATTCAGTTGGTCGGAATGTCTCTGCAGATTCCCTCATGACCAAAGCGCCCCCAACTAAGGCACCGCAGCATTGTCCGAGATCACATCATCGAATCACACATTAAAGATCGCGAATTTATTTCGAAGGAGGACGACATTTTTGCTCAGAGAAGAAGCATCTTGCCTCGGCGACCCATGGCAACCAAGGCGAAAGACGAAGAGGGCTTTGAGCACTCAGAATGAAAAGGACTAGTGATATGCTCTCACGGATCTTTCGATCTCAGATCGCATTTGTTCTACACTCCTCATCGTGCCCGTCGCCTCCAACGCACAGCAACCAGACCGCCCAGACGAAACGAAGGGAAAAAAAACGAAGAGAAGCTGGGAGAGAAGGAGAGAGAGAGAGATGTGCCGTGGCGATGGATGGATGAAGGGATCATCAGGAACATTGGATCGTGAACATCAGTGCTCGACACTGGAGTGTCTCAGACGACCGTCGTGAGAAAATTGTAATCCAAAGCTCATCATCTGAATCCCTCCTAACCTAACCACACACGCATAAAGAGGACACGGGCACGGCGGCTTCGAACGCAGAGAGCGAGAGGGAGGGCGGGAGGGAAAGGGTGAGGCTTTGGAAGGGACGGGATGGAGAGGACGTACTTATATGCTTTTGGTTGTCGAGGATTAGGGTTTCGTTCCTTGGAAGTTACGATTGTGCCCCCCACGTGGAATCAGTTCCGGGCCGGCGAGCTCGTGGGCCGCGGCCCGTCCCGGTTTTGGGCCGGCACGTGGAGGAATGGTCTTCCCAAGGTGATGCCAGCAGAATCGGCGAGCTCCGTCGTGTCCCAACCTCGCATCGACCCCCAAACCTCGCTCCAGTCCTTTCTCAGATCGCCGCAGATCGGAGAACGGGCGCTCCCGATCCCCCCTAGCCAACGGCGTTCGACCGCCGAAGCCGCGCTGAATTGGCGACCTCCGCCGCGCCATCATGGCCTCCGAATGTTTTCCCCCGTTCATCGCGGCTCAGCTCAATTACTTCGTCCAGCACTGCCCTTTCGGCGTGAAGGTACTGAGCTCGCTTCGACTCACAAACCCTACCTCTTTTGTTTTTGCGGTTTCATTTCAAGAGTGAGCTCTGGTGTTGCAGGTTGAGAACGTGTGGTCTGGGAGCAAGAGCTATCCTGGAGTGCTTGATCGGTTCACTTTGTTGATTCCGTACTGTCTGGACAACATAAAGTGTCAGTCGCATCTCTAGTACTCTGCTTTTATGGCAAAATTTCTGGTGTCCGACGCATAATCAGTGTCTGATCGGTTTACTTTATGCATTCCTCAAATGTCTGGACTCCCCATATTGACACAACGCCAGAAGATTGTACATTGTTTATTCGAAGCACACACGTTTGGTGATATGGTGGTTATTGGGTCCCCAGTTGGTTCTCTGTATGTTAGATTTTAGTGTGAAGTGTCTGTCGATTTGTGCCTCGAGGTGCTAAATTTGGTAATCTGAGATGATTCATTGGTGGTTCTGTAGGGGATGTTCTATACAATGCAGAGTTCCCCCTATGTGCGCCGGATGTTATATTTGGGCCTGAAGATGGACACTTTCATCCATTTCGGTTGAGGAGCAAGGAGGGAGGAAACGAAGTGGAGGGAGCTAAGAACAGCTTGTCTGATTGGAACCACAAAGACCCTACTCGGCTGTGTGCTCTCATTCAAGAACTGAGGCAAGTGCTCTCTCTCTCCCTCTCTCACCCTCTCGACTTTGATGCGTCGTGATTTGGGGATCTGAGTATTCTAAACTGTTGAAAGTGGTTAACCGGAGAATGACTTTGTTAATTAGGGATGAGTACACAGCCTATCAGAGGAGACGTGCTGGAGAGGTTGATGATGATAGGCTGACATTCGAGATTAGCACTATTTTGTCTAGGGAGGTAAATCACTCTAGACACATGAACCTTTGACTCTTCCATTATATTATGATAAGTAAAATGATGATATGACTCTTATCATGAGCAGTCTTGTAACATCTAGATTGCTTGTATAACACTTGAGAAATTTGTTGGCACCCCGTATGTGTTATTTGAACCTGGCTAGTTTGCTCAAGTTTTCATCAATCTAATCTTCTCTTCCCACTTGTTAATCCATTGGTTCACGACAGGAACAGAATGTTTATGATTCTGCTTCTTAAAAGCTCCTATATGCAATTGAGCCCTCCCCCACATATGAAGTCCAGTATGATCATAGGATTCAATCTCTTGCGTTGCATTGATTGAAGTGGGTAAATACCAGTAACAGGGGAGGTTCTAACTAGTACGTGGTTCCTACAGTGTAATTGATTAGTGGATTATCAATCTAGTCTGAATGTCACACCACTATTGGTGGTAGAAATTTGTTTGGACTTGCTGATTTGCTTCTTTTGGTGATATAACCGATGTCACATTTTAATGGAGTTCATTCCACATTCCATCCAAGTTGGTGGACCATTCCTCATCTTCTTCTTGTGCATGATTCCCTTTTCTTTGCTACAGGGAATTGAAATGCATATGAGTTCTGGACTTGAAAAGGTAATTTCTTGGAAGGATGTGTTTTGTATTCTCATTTAAGTTGCAAGTGAGCAGTAGTATCGATATTTGAATACCTTTCAATTATATTTCTGGTTATTGTGCCTTTGAATTTTAGTGTAGCCAGAGGAGGTAAAGTTTGCAG
Organism: Metrosideros polymorpha var. glaberrima; assembly: GCA_001662345.2. Lineage (NCBI taxonomy): Eukaryota > Viridiplantae > Streptophyta > Magnoliopsida > Myrtales > Myrtaceae > Metrosideros > Metrosideros polymorpha. Next base: position 9,831,289 of record BCNH02000006.1, on the reverse strand, counting down.
TTCCTCTACTGGACATGAATATAAACAAAATGGTGCATGGATGCCCTTGGAGACATCTCCAGAAGATACATTTACAGGTTTCCTCAAATTTTCTGTTGAGAAGGTCTCTTTAATTCGTTGCAATGCATATGGCAATATGTGAAATTTTGATGGCTGCAGGTTGTGTATCCAGTTGGAAAGAAGTATGTATCTGTTGCTTCTGCCCCTCGTCTTAAATTAGTGTCTACTCCTGAATTGAAGGCTTTATTTTTGGTGGATGACGTCAAGCTTCCTGCATGGGTGGATGGGATGTACGTATACCTATATGTTGCATGGTTCAAGAATCTGTTTTTCTCGTAGAAAAGTACTTATTTTCAGGTGTTGCTTTCTCGTGCTTTGATTTTCTCCTCCTGGAAGGTGCATGGCTGAATACCTTCCCCATCTCGAAGAATCTCTTCAAGGACAGGTCAGCTGCGTTTGTTTCGCAGTTACTTGTGACTGTTGATATCTTTTTGAATAACTATTATACTTCAGAAGGTTAATGGTGGAACTCTTCTCAGATTATGGAAGCAATTTCACTAATTGATACTAGGAGGCACTTTATTGAGTCATTAGCCCCTGTGTTTGGCAGACCAGTGGAAGCTGATCCGGTATGCATGATCAAATGTGTGCGTGGGCAGATATGTCAATCATTATGACTAATTCCTTAATACTCATGGCTTGTTTTGCCAGGTCTTTTGCAGAAAAGCAACGGTTCTGGTAGCCTCTGGCGTATTTACCTTTCTGGTATCACTTATATTTCGCTATGTCTTCTTTATTTGAGAGTACTATTGGACTAGAGGTTTGAGCTATTTTGTTTTAGGCAGTGTTCTCATGGTAAGTAGCTATTGTAAGATTGGCGTTAAGATGCGTATGCTCGGATCCATTGAGGTTATTTTGAATTTTTTTATATTAGAATTCACATATCATTTACATTCAAATATTATTTTTAATTTTATTAGTTATTCGAGAAAAATAACTTTAATATCTTGTAAATCCTATCCGCCTCCTCCATGGAATAATTTTATTCAGGCTATATCTCTCTTATATACGACTTTATCTTGTCTTGAGCAAGCACCACACATAGGATAAGATAAAAACATAGCCTTATATCAATGGACAGATTAGGTCATGCTGGTGATACTATTTGAGCAGTATTTGGTGATGAAGCTTCAATTTCAATGTTTTGTTTCAATAATAAGTGGATTTTTTTTTTATCATATATATAACAAAAATCTATTCTTTATTTTAGTTAAGTACATTCTCTAGATAGACCAAGTTCATCTATATCTTCAAAATATGTTTACCTGAATGCGTGCTATTATCTTAGTTTTAGTGATAAAGGATGACCAATGCATGACTTTGTGGTGTAATATGATTGTGGCTTCACCGATTTCTAGATATTCTTTGCTTCAGACTTAGTAGCGATCAAATGAGTCTTCAATGGGGTGAAATATACAGTTTGAATTTGTTTTAATCTGTGAACTTTTGCTAATGACATTTGCCTGACATTCTAGCTCTCTGTCAGAACATTCTAGCTCTTCATGCCTTCTGTCTACAATATTCAAAACTTCTAAGAGTGGTATTTCTCTAGGTGCACCTTTTCATTCCAACACAATTTCCAAAACAACAACCAGCTCTGATGCTTCAGAGTTCTCAGGTAAGTTATTTCTTAATGTATATTGGCTTTGGTTTATGTGGTGAGCACATGCGTATGTTCTGGAGAGTAGCGTGCGAACAGACTTTTCAGTCCGTCATATCTCATCTAATTGAGTTGCCAGCTTGTATAATGGCGAGGAGCTGAGTTTTTCTAGTTCTAACGAAGACCATTACAACAGATTATATACTTTTGGAAAAACTTCTATTACTTTGATCGGATTTAAAATTTAGTAGATTGTTCTGCTGCATTAAGCATTATCAGCCAGCTTTGTAGGTCATTGGAAGTTCTTGATTTTGCATTTGGAACTTTAGGAAGAGGTTTCTTTTCCCGTTTCTGTTATGGATACACGGAATGCTTCCTAAACTTTTTTGCTAGCTAAGATACTTCCATTGATTGCAGCACTTTAACTCCCAAGGTGCACCAATCAAGTCATTACTTCTGACCGATTACCCATGGAGTCCGAGATGGGAAGCATCACAGATGGCTGAGAGGATACTGTGAGTTTCTTGAACTGGCGAGTTCTTTCTGGGTGAACTTTCTACCCGATTTTACTAATTCAAGTCCCGATTATCTTTAGTGAATTCTTGGTGGACGAGTCTTTGAACTTCAAGAGATACTGCAACGAGGCACAACTTCAAACATAGCACAAGCTTCTGGAATGCTGGTTCACCTTGTGGTCAGTCTGTATCTATTAAAATAGTCTGAATCGGCTCTGTTTGAACTCTGTTACTGTGAATAGTGACACTATATTTCTGCGGATCTTGAACTGCATCTGAAATCATTTTGTCCTGCATTTACTAAAGATCCATATTACGTTATCGGATAGTGTATGAGATGATGATATCTTTAGATCCCTTGAGGGGTGAAATATGGTTAATCCTTCTTTTGCGATCTTTCACATGGGAGATCTCTATAGAAGCCGCTAGGGGTGAGCATGGTTTTAGGGTAAAAACCTAAAAATTGTACCAGTGGGAACCTGTCGGTTCCAAGTCTAAGGTATGCAGGGTAGATTCTAGGTTTTAATAATTGAGGAACCTATTTCGATAGGTAGGTTCTAGGTTTTAGGTAGATGAACCCATAATTTGAAACTTGAAACAAGTTTTTGTGTTTTTTTTTATCTATGTCTTCGCGCGATTCTGTGGTATTCCATGAAGTCCGAATCAATTTAGAATCATTAATATGAGCTTCCATTTTTTACGCTATTTATAACTGAGACTTTTATTTTGATAATATTTCATATTCTTCATGTGTGTAAGTATAAGTTGCAGTCAATAGATTGTAGCAGCAAATAGTAGTCATTAAAGGTAATGATTTAGTACAATTATTCAATTATATATAAAGGTGAAATTTGTGATAAGGTGGGTTTCAAGTTTGGAACTTGTGACAGGGTAAATTCCAGGTTTTAAGATACGCAAGGTAGGTTCCAAGTTCTAAAAATGAGAAACTTGTTTTGACGAGCAAGTTCCAAAACCTAGAACCTGTATGGTACGGAATCTAGACCCATTCACCTCTTAAAGCCACTAATGCCAATGGGACTACGTAGTTCCTAGGAGCTCTCTTGATTGTCGCGGTTAGGCCAATCAACGTGTCTCATTCGCAAAGGCTCGATCACTTCTAAACTCTTCCGACGTTGGTATATAGAAATTTAACACTTGAGGATTAACCAACGACTACATGAATGACCTGTGCTAAGATCTAAAGTTTTTCTTCCTTTCACCAAGGGAATGTTCTTGTATTTTACGTTCCAGAGTTCAGATGGAGCAGTTTTAGGACCTATTCAAGTCCATCACTTCTAAACTCTTCAGGAGTATAAAATTTATCTCTCTCTCTCTCTCAGGCCTTGGTATATAGAATTTAGCACTTGAGGATTAACTAACGACTACATGAATGACCTACGCTAAGATCTAATGGAACAAGAAGATGTCCTACTTCAAACTTCTAAGAAAGCTTTGCATACATATATTTACATTTCTCGAGTTACCGTCGATGGCTTCGCTTGAACATGCTAACATAAAAAATAAGGAATTATTTCAAATAAGAGCCTGAAATGCCCTTATTTTTTCAAATAAGGACTTGAAGTAGTCATTATTTCAAATAAAAGTCCAAAGTGCCCTTATTTTTTTAAATAAAGGCTTGAAGTAGTCATTATTTCAAATAAAGGCATGAAGAGCCCTTGTGATCAAGGACATTTTTGTCATTTACATTTTTTTTATTTTTTCCGTTCATTTTTCACTATTGGCTAGTCTTAGGGGATGGTCGGCCCCCAGCGAGGGTTGGGCGAGGACGGCCCTTGTCGGTCATAAGTGAGGTCACCCTTGATGGCCACAAGCGAGGGCGGCCTCGCCTAGGAAGGGTGAGGGTCGCCTTGCCCGCGACCCTCGCCAGCCACTAGTGAAAAGAAGGGAAAAAAAAGGAAAAAGGAAAAAATTCAGAAAAAATGGCCCTCACCGGCCACAAGCGAAAATTTCAGAAAAATGTAAATGACGAAAATGCATTTGTTTAGACTTTTTTTTATTTATTTAAATAATGACCAGTTCTTGCCTTACATTTGAAATTTTTCTTAAAAACAAACATGTGGTAGTCATCACATTATCATCTCATCTGTCCCCATAATGGGACAACTCACCTCGACCTACTCCTCCCAAGCTCTCTCCTAAGCAAAATTCGAATGCAAGATCCACGACATTCAATAGCGCCCTAGATCGTATGCATGGGGTTCTTCCCCTCCCCCCTTACCCCCCTGCGGTGCACATGCCGGAGAGGGAGGGCGTAAGATCAAGCGAAGATCCGGAGCGTACCATCGCGGGCGGATCTCGCGCAATTATTATTTTGCCTGAAACGCAGCCTCATGAATTGGTACCTTCTATCCGACCAAAAAAAAAACCGAAACCATGTCGTCCGCACATGCATCGCACATGCACGCCTTGTCCATAGGCTCCCACCTCCCTCGACTGACATCCCCCGCTCTCCTCTCATGAAATACCATCATGTGGATCTGGAGTAATTTTTTAGCGCCCAAGTGGTTACAGGCCCAACAAAACATACACGAGCCTCCCATCTCACGGGGTCTCTTGTAGATCTAACCAGATCTTACCGCTCTCGCTCGTTGAATATACATAGACCCGCGCCCCGCGCAAGCTCGTCGCATGCAGTAACCAGATCTTACCGCTCTCGCTCGTTGAATATACATAGACCCGCGCCCCGCGCAAGCTCGTCGCATGCAGTAACGAGAGGTCGATTGCCTATATCTCGGCGACGACTTTTTTGACGCGACTCATTCTGAGAACGTAAATTAATTTTAGGTTTGTCATGGGGCACAGAAAAGATACTCTTATCTCTTACCCTTCGATCAGAGCCAGCGTCATAAGTAGATCATGATGGATCCGATCCATGTCCCAAAATGTATTTTGGGATCGGTAGTAAATATTTCGAGAACAACATAAAGGAGAATCGAATTTCAAGTATCGTTGGGATCAGGATCCCAAGTCCTGAAAGTATTTCGTGATTGTTATTAAACATTTCGAGAGCGGCACGAGGCAGAGTCGACTTTCGAGTATCGTCGGGATCGGGATCCATCAGGACCGTCGGATTCTCTGACGGGATGTGTACAACTGCTGTATCCAATGTATTTGGAAGACGTATGTGTATGCATCCTCCTCTGTTACTATCATTTTAACCGCCTCTCTCTCTCTCTCTTCTCTTTCTTCTCTTTCTCTCTCTATCTCCATATAAGATAACTGGCGCTGGACCAACAAGAAGACACGCACCCACATTTCCATCGCCATCAAAGCCTCTTCTGCAACCAACCATCTTCCCTGAGCAATCCACCGCTCCGAAGGGAAAGATGAGGGAGATCCTTCACATTCAGGGAGGCCAATGCGGGAACCAGATCGGATCCAAGTTCTGGGAGGTCATCTGCGACGAGCACGGCGTCGACCCCACCGGCAAGTTCACCGGCGACGCCTCCTCCGACCTCCAGCTCGAGCGCATCAACGTCTACTACAACGAGGCCTCCGGTGGCCGCTACGTCCCCCGCGCCGTCCTCATGGACCTCGAGCCCGGCACCATGGACAGCATCCGCTCCGGCCCCTTCGGCCAGATCTTCCGCCCCGACAACTTCGTCTTCGGCCAGTCCGGCGCCGGCAACAACTGGGCCAAGGGCCACTACACCGAGGGCGCCGAGCTCATCGACGCCGTCCTCGACGTCGTCCGCAAGGAGGCCGAGAACTGCGACTGCTTGCAAGGTGCCTTCTCATCTTGGAGCGCTTATTTCGTCGTCGTCCCTATACATTGTGTCCCTCGTGTGCGTTGCTTGAGATCTGATCATCTGATTGGCATGAGCATTTCCCGAAGTTTGATCTTTTGCGATGCCGGTTTCGGTCGTACGCATTGGATCGAATCTCGCGTTGTGTTTGAATATTTTCGCGTGAGTGATCTCTGCCCACCATAATTTCTCGTTTCATCTCATGCTTCCAATTCATCTTCCGTTTGGATTTTCATTTCCTTCGCAATGCATTCTCAGTGAAGGATTGAAGCCTTCGCATCATGTTCGTTCTGATCTTTTACCCTGATACGAATCTGCATGCATTTTACTCGAATAGTCCTACATTCTTTAGATTTCAACTTGGGACTTTGTTAGGATTAATTGCAATGTGGCCTGCTGGTGAAAAGAGGATGAGATGGGCGATTCGATTGGATCGCTGAATCTTCAGTACAGAAGAAACCGAAAGCGAGACAGCTAATACTTGAGTGATGATAGTAAGCAGAGTCGTCGTTGTCAAGGCTCTGCAGTCGTTTCAGGGGTCATGATGCAGCAGAGGCTAGCACCGACATTAGGGCCTTAGGCAATAATTGCCCATCTTTATTGAATGAGACAAACTTTCCTCTCTAGCCTTTCTCTTCAAGCAAGTAACGTAATACTCATCATGACAGCTTAATTACTGTGCTTTATGTCAAAATAAAGAAAAGAATGGCGATTGGCCTTTTGGGCCCCTGGTGGGGAAAAAAATGGGAGCTTTTGTGGGACAAGAGCTATGTAATATTGGGTCGATGATGAGGCTTCTTGGTACATGGTGGGTGGGCCTGTCTTTGTCTCTCCTGCTGAGCTTGTTTGTTCATGCTTTTTTCCATGACTGAGACTCACATGCACTACAATAAATTCAGAGAGACAGCTAGGTTACCTCCTCCCAGAGGAGGATGATTGGGATGGCCCATCTTCCTGTTGTGCCGACGAAGATCTGGGTTAAGCAGCACTTAGATCAGACGAGGCGTGCATATTAAATTTGACGTGTAAAGTCACATAATTTGTAATCGTTTAGGCACCTAGATAAAAACCCTTTTGATCTTTTTATTTGCCTATCATACGCCTAGTCTCTTGGGACGTTTATGGGCTTCAGTCAACGGCATTCCAGCTTCTGAGACTTTTCTTTCCCTTTGCAAAGATGTTGATGACCACGATATATGATATGGGACAAGCTAATATATGTGCTGAATCTGATTACCAGAAAAATAAAGCTCTAGTTAGGATTTGGAATTCTGGTTAGCCTGGTGACTAGATTTGTAGATTTCCATCAGATCGAAATACGGTCTTACGTTATTTGGAGCTACATGTTAGTCCTTAGTGAGCGTTAAGTGTATCGTGATTAGAAAATACAAGACCGGAATTTTGATATAGTGATAACAAACGAAGCATGTGATTACACCTTGCTCTTTGTGTTGCCTGATGCAAATAGTCTGTCATGGCTATATCTCTCGATACTTCCGACTTCTAGTTTTTCATTGCTAATTGACACAATTGGGAAATGCTGATAGTGTCCCGGCTAGCCTCTGTGTAAATGACATTTCTGAATCTTCTAATTGTTTAGAGTTGCTTTCTAGAATTTATTCTATTCATTGGTGGTCAAGATCTGCACTATTCGTTTGTACATCTCGCCTCGCTCAAGTACATTTCTGAATCTTCTAACGGGGTTGTCTTTTTGCAAAGCTAAGTTGTGTAAGAGTGTAACAATTTTATCTATCTGAATTTCTCTGGTTCTTGTCCCATTAAGTTGCCGCAGACCATGGTCCATGGTAAGTCTGTGAGAACTCACATTAATCCAATCTCTGTTTTTTGAAGCTGGAACTGGCACAACAGACCTCTCTTTTGATGGATACTATTCATGATGCGCCAGTCCTAATGGCCGAGTGCAAATGGTGGAGTTGTTACGCAGATACTAAGTTCTATACAGTGGGTGAAACTCATCATTTGTTTTCTCTTTCTCCATCAGGTTTCCAAGTATGTCACTCACTGGGAGGAGGCACAGGTTCGGGTATGGGAACTCTCCTGATTTCAAAAATCAGAGAGGAGTATCCCGACAGGATGATGCTCACATTCTCCGTCTTCCCTTCACCAAAGGTGTCTGACACAGTCGTGGAACCATACAATGCCACCCTCTCTGTGCATCAGTTGGTCGAGAATGCAGATGAATGCATGGTTCTCGACAATGAAGCACTCTATGATATTTGCTTCAGGACCTTAAAGCTTAGCACTCCAAGCTGTGAGCTCCATTTGAATTATTTGTGTAAACTTAAAAATATCGGCTCCTGTGATTCTAAAATTTGCTTTCTGAATTCTGGGTAACAGTTGGAGACCTAAATCATTTGATCTCTGCCACCATGAGTGGTGTGACATGCTGCCTGAGGTTCCCTGGCCAGCTGAACTCTGACCTTCGCAAATTGGCAGTGAACTTGATTCCATTCCCACGCCTTCACTTCTTTATGGTTGGTTTCGCTCCGCTCACATCTCGTGGCTCTCAGCAGTACATCTCCCTCACTGTTCCTGAGCTGACTCAGCAAATGTGGGATGCCAAGAACATGATGTGCGCAGCCGACCCCCGCCACGGCCGATACCTCACAGCCTCCGCAATGTTCAGGGGAAAGATGAGCACAAAAGAGGTGGACGAACAGATGATCAATGTGCAGAACAAGAACTCATCCTACTTCGTGGAGTGGATCCCTAACAATGTGAAGTCCAGCGTGTGCGACATCCCACCAAAGGGTCTGAAGATGGCGTCCACGTTTGTGGGGAACTCCACTTCGATTCAGGAAATGTTCAGGAGAGTGAGCGAGCAATTCACTGCCATGTTCAGGCGCAAGGCATTTTTGCACTGGTATACTGGCGAAGGGATGGACGAGATGGAGTTCACCGAGGCAGAGAGCAACATGAACGATCTTGTGGCTGAGTATCAACAATATCAGGATGCCACCGCTGACGATGAGGCAGACTACGAAGAGGGAGTAGAGGAGGCCTACGAGGGCTGATGTGTCAGAAGTTCTTCAATCACTTCTACTTTAATTGAGTTTTGTACATGGATCTATTTCCTTTATTTGTTGCTGTTGCTTATGTCCGTGTCTGTCTAAATTTTTTCACCATGTTGGTTGTTTCCCAAGACTTTGGACTTCCTGGTTAATGGTTCTACGTTTGTTATTTGAGTTAAGCATTCCGGACTAGAAAAGCCGCCAATTGTTCTTGTGTTTTCAATGAGTCACGTTGAGACAATCTCGATATGAAGTTTGGAAAGCAAATGTTTGCACATATGTTTCGTGGCAGTCACTGAGATTCCGGGGTCGAGTTGATCCTGCACAGTTCCATTTGAACGCATTCTGAAACCTATACTCAACATGTTAGCCAGACAGAAACCATGCTTCCACAACAATCCTCACTCTCAAACACAAATTGCCATACGACCTATTATTTCACCTTCGCAAGGAATTTTTGGCAAAAAATATGGTTGAGAGAGAGAGAGAGGAAGAGCCCTTGATTCACCAATATCCATCTATGATTTTACTGTCTCTGTAACAGTAGTTCACGAAGTGCTCATCAGTCATCACTTCATATCCTACCAATACAACATGAACTACATAGCACATAAGCAATATAGCTCTCTGACTTTTGTCGAAAATCAATTTCCTTCAATGCAAATGGAGATCTGTGAACTAATATATCAAGAAACTTCCCGACGAAAGAAAGCACTGAAGAGCTAGATCTGTCCGAAGTACCCACGGAATCAATTCAGTAATTGCAGATCAAGCTCCATAATAGAAGATGATAAAAGCAGCTAATACCGAAAGAACTAATTAGCCGTTCTCTGTTTCTTTGTCCTAGAAATAACAAAGTCGTCATCTGAATCTTCGCCACAGCTTCTGTCTTCATCCTTGCGCTTCTTGGGCTGCTTGGACAATACCTTGACATCTGTTGTCTTCTTTTTGGAAGACACCGAAGAGGACAGATCTTTCTTCTTGATGGACACGGTTTGAGAGCTTCTCTGAACTGATACAGCAGATTTCGCTGGGGAACTGAGTTTTTGAGCTTGGCTTTTTCTCAGTTTTTTCTCAAAAACCTTCTTTGCCTCTTCTTTGGGTAGCAACCCAGACTCCATCATCCTGCAATGGCCAGAATTATCCTTCTCTTGAAAATGGACATGAAAAATTGAAATTTGCAAACACAGAAAAAGAGTATCCATGCAGACAAAAGTTCTAATACATAAATATGATCCTTTTCATTCCACCATATATATGATCCTCTGAAGTGAGCTAGACTATGAATGCTTTACTGCATGAACAGATAGCAAGGCATATCGCACTCATAAGCATGAGCATTGAATATTTACCAGTCAACAACAACATAACATCTGCAATGCAATATCGTTCCTCTGCCATGCATAACTGGAGGTATGTCATGCCAAAATGTGCAAAATAGCTTGTGCTTATTAGAAATATACTAGACTATCAAGTACTCAATAACCTCAGAATATCCAGTATACTTAGTATGTGAGCTAATTTTCTCAATTTCTGTTGTGCAAGGAGTAACATTAAGAAGGTCTCTGAAAAAGCCACCAGCAAAGGTACCATTAGTTCATCAAGAAACAATCATCTTTATCACTATCGATTTGGTATCACAAGGAAATTTACACTAAAGGTGCCACTGATGCTCTCATCACAGCCCAATATTTCTAACTAAATGAGTTGCTCTTCTTACAGAAATACGCCTAATCACGGCGGCTTCCTCATTTTCCAGGTCCTCATCAAAGGCCAGCAACTTTGCATAGCCAGAATAGACAGAACAGGCATGATCTTTCAGACAGGATAAACAGAATTGGCCAGTACCACAGTACTGCAAAATCCAATTGATGTTACCTATTGGCAATTCGCTCTTGTCAATTAGAATCATACAGCAAAAGCACAGTTACTTCAATTACACCAGCATGGAGCCACAAATATGGACTAGCTAGATTCATACCCACACTTTCCAATCGCATTCAACACTATTTTACTTCATACAAACAAACATATGGAGTAGATATTCACCAGAATTGCGCCATCTCACTGCGGGGAATTTGCTGGTACAGCGACTCATAGAAAATCCTCAGCGGGTCTCTCTGCAAATCCAGACAACAATGTGAACTACTACCATTATCTGGGAAAATCCACAGTTAACTTCATCACACAATATGAACGAGATTCATGAGCATAAAACAGCTATACTTCTTCAGGAGGATCGCGCTTCTGGCCAGGCAAATCGAAGACCTTCTTCTCCCTCTTCTTCCCAGTATCCTCCTTCGATCCAGCCGTGCTTTTCTTCCGCTTTACTTCAACTTTAACTGTCTTAATATCCACTTGCTTGACTTTCTTCTTCACATTCACTTCCTTCTACCAAAAGAAAAAAACAACCAACTGCTAAAACAATCCAACATTTATTTTTTCACCAGCACCTCACTCTAGCACAAAACGAGACCAATTTATCCTGTTTTTCTCTCCTTATTCAATTGCAATGATTCAGCAAACCAACCAATAAAACAATCATCTTTTGAGACCAGCCCTGACCCCAGAACAGACACATACCTTATCAAGCTTGACGCTGGCCAACTTCCTCGAAATGGGCTTGTCGTCGTCGTCGTCGTCTTCCTCCACCTTCTCTTCCTTCTTCACCTTAACCATCCTAGACCCAGGACCCGAGACCGAGACCGAACCGGATTTCAGGGGCTTCTTCTTGTCGGAGGCGTCGTTGGAGCCACCGGCCTCCTCCTTCTTCACCTTCACTTCCTTGGGGCGAGGCTTGGAACAAGAGGCGAGCGTGGCATTGAGGGCTTTGTTCTTCCTGTCCTTGAGGATGGAGCCCAAGCTCATCCCGTCCTCGTCCTCGTCCTCGTCCTTCACCGACCGGGTCGCCGTCGCCGCCGTCTTCGCGTCCTCCGACGGCATCGTTTTTCCTTAAACTTGTTCTTGGGTTTCGCAGGGGAAGAACGAGGCAGATCAAGAGGGGTTCTTTTTCCTTGAAGAAGCTTTCTGCTTAGAAGGGTGGGGCGAGCTTCGAAGCGAGAGCGAGGGAACTCCGACAAGGAGTGCCGAACGTCGAATACGCTGCCGTTTTGCCGATTCTCCTCTCTTTCGGCCTAATACCCTAAAAAAACCCTCAGCAGACTTTAACTCCATTCTCTACTGACCAAAAAAAAACTCTCCAGTCTCTCTACCAAAGAATAACTCCAGTCTCAACACTACTTGAATTCTTTTTCCTCTCATAAAAAAATTTCAACTTTTGATCGAGCTCCAATTCTACCCAAAACTTTTTTTTCTCATAAAAAACCATCAATTTTAGATCCATTCCTAACTCTACCCTCAACTTGTTTTTTTTTTATCTTAGTCTTATATCTACCACGTTAGCACTTTGTCCACAATTGCCCTTTCCATGTGGTCGCTCTAGTTATTCCCCAAATTTCATACTCAAGAAGACAACTTTTGGAGATGAATTCCGCATTAACCCGAAAGACATCTTCTTGAATTTGAAATTCGTGTAAAAATTAAAGCAATTATGGTTAGTTTTCTTCAATTGGTCTCACTTTTAAGAGATACTTCTTTCCATTTCGCTCGAGAATCTTTGATTTTGCGCTCACTATTCAATCTCTTGTGCTTAGGAGTCTTCCATCTCTCACACTCGAACAACTTGCACTTGAGAGTTTTCATCTTTTGATTATCAAGAGAAATTTTGGAAAGAGGAATAAAGATGACAGATTTGGGACTCAAGTTAAAATTAGTGAATTTTTATAAGACAAAAAAAAAAGTTTAGGGTAGATTCAAACCAAACTTAAAGTTTGAAATTTTAAATTTATGATAAATTCAAACTGTATTTAAAGTTTGGAGTTTTTATGGGACAAAAAAGAGTTTAGGATAAAATTAAAAATGAAGCTAAAATTAGAGTTTTTTAGGGTATTAGGCCTCCTCTTTCTCCCTAGTTTGTTGTCCAAAGTTGAATTCTCTTTCTTTCCTTTCTTCTTTTTGTTTCCCGGAGGTGAAAAATGGTTATGGAAATTGGAAAGAGAGAGACAATTGTTTTCAATTAGATTGGACGGTAAAGTGTGCCCTGAACGAGTTGGGCTTGTCCAATGGGCCATTTGCTCGGTTTTTTTTTTTCTTTTCTTAATTTAGTTCCTATCCTTTTATGGGTTTCTTTACATTAAAGGGTGGATACTATGAAAATTTCTAAACTGGTACGCATATGACAAATTTATCAAAAATTAATCTTTAACCACAAAAGACCCAAAAATTGATATACTTATAACAAATTTACTTTTCATTAGTTTTCGTTAAATTTTACCGTCAAATTATTAAGTTGGATGACATGTGGCAATTGACGGATATGCCAATTTGTGATTTTACCCTCCATTTATCACATGCATGCCAATTTGGGATTTTTTATGGTATTAATCAAATTTAATAAAAACTAACAAAAAGTAAATTTATCATATGTATATTAGCTTAGAGTTTTCCGTGATCAAAAAATTAATTTTTGATAAATTTGTTACATGTGAATCAGTTTTGGATTTTTTATGATTAAAAAATTAATTTGAGGTAAATTTGTCGTAACTGTACAAGTTTAAAGTTTTTCGTGATATTAACCCCACATTTAAAGGTACTGTTGATTAAAAAGGAAAACCTGCCTCTTGTTCGCCATAGCTTTCGTTGCAACTTATTGGCCCAATACTTAAACAAACTCCAACTTTAGCTCCTTCTACCATGAACTTTTTTTTTTGTCTCATGGAATACCCCCAACTTTCCTATTCTACCCTTTTTTTTTTGTCTCGTTAAAAACCACCATAACTTTACTTGAATCCTGCATCTGCCACGTTAATCCTCGGTCTAAAATCGCACTTAAAGATTCTAGGTGGCATTTCCACATCATTTGTCTCTAAGGTTAAAGATGCTTTTATACTCCTTGCAAAAATTGTTTTTTCTAGGTTCTCCATAAAGTGGAGATAATTACCAAAAATTTCCACACATATTACAATTGTATTAATTCAATTATAAACTTTTTTGTCAGTCCAATCATAAACATTTTACAATTGTTCTAGTTCAGTTCATCTGGCGAATTTTGGCCAATCGAAACTAACATGGATGCCGGCGACAAAATATTTGAATTTTTTTTTATTTTTTTCAAATTTCTTTTATTAACTTTTCCTTTTTTTCTTTTCTTTTTTTCCCTCCCCATCCCTTTCCTTTCTTCTTCTTCCAACCAATCGCTGGAGCTTGGCGATCGGCCAGAGGGGACGACCAACGAGGACCACCTCACTCGTCGTTGGGCGAGGCTCGCCCTCACTGCCACTGGTAAGGCCTGACCTCACCTAGTCAAGGCGAGGTCAAGCCTTGCAGTCACTTGGCGAGGCTTGTCCTCGCCAGTGGCGGCGAGGGTGAGCCTCGCCCAACGACCAGTGAGGTTGTCCTTGCTGGCTGTCTCCTCTAGTCGGTCGTTGAGCTCCGGCGATCGGCAAGAGGAAGAAGAAAGGGAGGGGAGGGGAGGGGGAGGGAAAAAAGAAAATAAAAAAATGTAAATCGAAATTTTTTTAAAAAAATATTGAAATATTATGTAGCTGGTCGATAAAAATTCACTAGATAGATTGAACTAGAATAATCGCAAAAGGTTTAAGATTGAACTAGCAAAAAAAAAGTTTAAAATTGAACTGACATAATTACAGTAGGTTTAAAACTTTTTTGGTAATTTTCCCCCATAAAGTGGGCTACAACCTGAACGCTACCAAAGCAATTAGGAAATTTTACCATCAAGTATTTTCTACCAATGGAGAGAGCCCATTATGTAATCCCTACAATCACTTAGTTATCTTTATTTATAGACTTCCTAAATGCTATTGAATGTGTGGTTTAAGAAAGCAAATGTAGTCAATATGTTGTACTAAGGAGCAAAAATCATTTTTTTTTGCGGTCTAAGAATGCGTATGATAACCATTAAATTTCTTTGTTTCTATTCTACAAATATATTTGGAACAAAAATTCGTTTGGTAACTCAATTTCATTTATTTCTAGAACAAATTTTGGAACAGAAATGAGAAATAAAATTTTCTCAAGAAATATAAATTAAAATTATTCTCTCTCCTTTCTCTCTTTACTACTTACTCTCCTCTGTTTCTCTCTTGGCTCCCCGCCTCTTCCCTCTCCTCTGTTTGCTGCTGGTTGCTTATTGCCGTCAGAAAAATAGAAATTTTATAATTTATGTTTTGGAAACATAAGTTTTATGTCATTAACAAACGAGGTTCTCCGTTCAGAAACTTGTCTAGGGAATAATTTATTTTTGGCCATAAATTGATTTCAAAAACAGAATTATTATTATTCGCGCCTTAAGAGTGAGTGATTTATATGCTTTGTATTTATATAAGTTAATATAGGAAACAATTGAGATTCTAAAGTAATGCGAAAATATCTTGGTTTATCCAATTGGTCCATTTTGAGAAAATGTTAAATAAACAAATATCATCTTTTGGCAGAATAAAATCAAAGGGCTGAAAAAATCAAGTAAAAGTTTTGGTTTTGGTTTTTTGTGTCATGGTACGGATTTTTCTGTCCACAGTTTATCTCGTACATCCTCAATAGATTGTAAAGCTGACAAATTCTGAATTGGGTCATGAGGAATATTCAATATTTTGTTGCGGGAAAAGGCACATCACCATCAGCCCTCTAAGTCATCGCTTACGAGAAGATCCCTTCATGGTCTTACCAAAAACAGCTACAGTTTGCCGACGAATACATAGCTTTCTCTACAGTTCCAAACGAACCCTATGCAGCGTATGCCTCTTGGCTTTATCTGAGATTGGTAGTGACAAAGGGACAAAACGCTTGGGAGATCATCCCAAACCATTCATCGGACAAACCGAGACGATCCCTCTGGGGTCACCTTCCTCTCCATATCGGCATAAGATGTATGGCATGTGCAATGCTGTTCATGGAATGGGCAAAGTTTCTTTCATTCTTTTGATGCCTCTAGCTTTTACTGGGTGATCAGCCGTTCAAAGGCCGAGTCTTGTTGGTTCCTCATCGCATGTCGGGTGACATCGTCATTGATTCGAATCGGTACGCGACGCGCTCATGTTTATGCCAATGAGTGAGTGAAGTGATCGCACGTTATGCAGTAGTCATGACTAGTAGGCACCGAGAGATTGGTAGTTGAAATTTAACAATCATTTCGATCCGTTTCTGCTAAAT
The DNA here is from genome assembly GCA_001662345.2 of Metrosideros polymorpha var. glaberrima. Taxonomy (NCBI): domain Eukaryota; kingdom Viridiplantae; phylum Streptophyta; class Magnoliopsida; order Myrtales; family Myrtaceae; genus Metrosideros; species Metrosideros polymorpha. Next base: position 9,815,088 of record BCNH02000006.1, on the reverse strand, counting down.
CGCCTAGCAGCATTTAGTTGCTGTTTTCTGCTGCGTAAATGGCCTGGCGTCTGACTACTCGGTGTTGATAGTGCATGAATTATGATTTGGGGATTCTGCTTCACGTTCGAAGGAGATAACTCCACCACATTGACTGTAAAGTTGTTCGTTGCGTGCTGATAAATGCAGGTTTTAGAAGCCTTAAGTTGTTTCTTGATCGCTACCGAGAGGAATCAAGGATGTCTTCAATTGCCACGGACGTGTCGCTGAACGGAGGCGTGAGAACTCACGACACTGCCAACTCAATCTTTGAGATTGACGAATCCGATATTTTTAAGTTAATGGACAGGCCAAGGCCGATAAACGTAGAGAGAAACAGATCGTTCGATGAGAAGTCTTACTGTGACATGTCGATCACTTTATCACCTCGTCCTTCTTATAGGATGTCTGACAACTTCCGCAGCCTAGACCATCTTGAGTATGTATACTCTCCAGGAAGAAGGTCGGGCTTTCACACTCCGAGATCCGAGAGTTACTACGAGGCGCACCCTATGATTGCTGATGCATGGGAAGCCCTGAGAAGGTCTATGGTTCGCTTCCGGGGGCAACCTGTTGGGACTATTGCCGCTCTGGATCATTCTGCAGAAGAGCTGAACTATGATCAGGTGAACGTGCTCTTCTCTGTTCTTAAATTGTCAGTTTCACTAAGAAGTCAAAACAACAATGTCAGTGGAGTTCTAATGTGGATCCACAATACATATTCATAAGCTCATCCGTCATCTGATTTTAAATACCTGATGTTATCGGCAAAAAAGTTGCAGATTGTGGGCGTATGGCCTATTGAAATGTCCTTACTTTGTCTCATTGATTTGAACACTTCAAAAGCAGTATGAATTTGAATTACATTGACATGTTCTACGACGATGCTTGATCCCACCCGTCTATTCCTTATGCTCAAGCCTTCCTTAGAATATGAGTATGAAAAAAATATTGCGTTCGTCTACTTGTCAGGTCTTTGTTAGAGACTTTTTCCCGAGCGCGTTAGCGTTTCTGATGAATGGCGAGACGGAAATAGTGAAGAATTTCCTTCTCAAAACCCTTCTCCTCCAATCACGAGAGAAGATGGTCGACCAGTTCAAGCTAGGGGAAGGGGTGATGCCCGCAAGCTTCAAGGTGATCCATCACCCGGCAGGGAATTACGAGACCTTGACTGCAGATTTTGGCGAGAGCGCAATAGGGAGAGTAGCCCCGGTAGACTCGGGATTCTGGTGGATCATATTGCTCCGTGCGTATACCAAGTCCACAGGCGATTCATCCTTGGCAGAATTGCCCGAGTGCCAAAGGGGCATGCGCCTTATCCTGAGCTTATGTCTCTCGGAAGGCTTCAACACGTTCCCGACACTGCTCTGCGCGGACGGATGCTGCATGATTGACAGGAGAATGGTTGGTTTCTTGCATTTTCCCTTTGTTCAACTGAGGTTTATGTTTACCAATAGCTAGTATGTTTGTTGAAGACACGTACTATTGGATCGTCCTTGTTATGACCTGATTTATCTCATTCTTTCTCTGCAATGTTAGGGTGTATATGGGTATCCAATTGAAATCCAGGCCCTCTTTTTTATGGCGCTCCGATGTGCCCTAGCCTTGCTTAAGCAAGAGGGTGAGGGCAAGGACTTTGTGGAGCGGATTGTGCAGCGCCTCCACGCATTGAGCTACCACATGAGGAACTATTTCTGGCTGGACCTGAAGCAGCTCAACGACATATACCGGTATAAGACCGAGGAGTATTCTCACACGGCGGTAAACAAGTTCAACGTGATGCCCGATTCTCTCCCTGATTGGGTGTTTGATTTCATGCCGAGACGCGGCGGTTACTTCATTGGGAACGTGAGCCCAGCGAAGATGGATTTCCGGTGGTTCTGTCTGGGCAACTGCGTGGCCATCCTGTCGTCCCTAGCGACCCCTGAACAGTCTGCAGCCATAATGGATCTGATAGAAGAGCGCTGGGAAGAGCTGGTCGGCGAGATGCCGCTGAAGATATGCTATCCGGCGATAGAAAACCACGAATGGAGGATTGTCACGGGATTTGACCCGAAGAATACTCGGTGGAGCTATCACAATGGAGGGTCTTGGCCAGGTGAGTTCACTCATAGTTTCTCCAATGCCCAAAGAACTACAAAATAGCACTAGAATGGAGGGAAAAGACCACATAGATGCTTTAACACTCATCAGCTATTTCTTGACATTCTCAATTATGTCTTCAGAATTGGGTTTTTTTTTTTTTCCTGATGTGTTGGTGCAGTGCTTCTCTGGCTCCTCACGGCAGCATGCATCAAGACCGGGCGCCCGCTCATAGCGAGGCGCGCCATTGAGCTCATTGAGAGCCGGTTGTCGAAGGACCACTGGCCCGAGTACTACGATGGGAAGCTTGGCAGGTACGTCGGGAAGCAGGCCCGGAAGTTCCAGACATGGTCCATCGCCGGCTACTTGGTGGCAAAGATGATGTTCGAGGACCCGTCCCATTTGGGAATGGTCTCGCTGGAGGAAGACAAACAGATGAAGCCCCTACTGAAAAGATCAGCTTCTTGGACCTTTTAACCACACACATGTACCCTCCAAATGTCTAGGAGTCTCTACAATACGTCTCATTCGTGGTATGAATTCGTGTTACATTTGTGAAGATTGATGCGAGCGCAATGCAACGGTACACATTTTTCAGATTCAATACTGGGTTTTGGTAAGTTGCTTTGGCGACAGTAATGGAGATGGGTTACTTCACCATATGTAAATGCCATCACATGAATGGACCCAGTTACTCAGTTATCACGTCAATCCCATATTACAAAAGTAAGATCTATTCCTATTTATAGAGAGAAATTTGTGGGGCCACGCGAGCCCTAAAATAAAGGCAGAATACCAAAAAAAATTTCTTTTAATTTTAGCTTTTGTCCCAATTTTACTTTTTATCTCATAAAAAAACCTCCGACTTTATATTCAGTCCAATTCTACCATAAACTTTTAATATCTTATGAAAACCCCTCAACTTTAGGTTTTGTCGTAATTTTACTATTTAGTCCTAATTTTACCTTAAAACTTTTATAGTTTCATAAAAAATCACAAACTCCCATTAGCCCTCCGTTCAAGATTTCTCGTTGATAATCGAGAGATGGAAAACTCCCAAGCACAAGCCGTTCGAGCATCCCAAGCACGAATTCTCCGATTGTGAGAGATAGAACATTTCCAAGCACGAGAAATCGAATACCGAGCACAAAATCACTAAAGGTGATTTGAAGGAAGGGTAATGGAGGCAAATTTAGGACTCAATACTCAATAAAAGTTGATGATTTTTTATGAGACAAAAAAAATTTGATTAAAATTGAAATTGTATCTAAAGTTGAGAATTTTTTTATGAGACAAAAAAATTTATGATAGAATTAATACCGAATCTAAAGTTGATGGTTTTTTATGAAACTAAGAAAAGTTTATGGTGGAATTGTGATTGGACCTAAAGATTAGATTTTTTTATGGGAAAAAAAAAGGATAGAATTGGGATTAAATCCAAAGTTTGAGGTTTTTTATGAGATTAAAAGTAAAATTGGGATAAAAACTAAACTTGAAATTTTTTTTGGGTATTAGGCCCTAAAATAAACATTCTCATACGATTTTTAGGTCGCCCGATTGATTTTTTCGCGCTATTTAAGATTTGAGTTTCCGAACATTTCTTTATCTATTAAAAATGGAAATAGATCTGATCCTTACTAATTATTATTATTATTATTAAAGAACAATAAATTATCAGTGGGATCTGATATCAGAACAGTGTACTAACCTGTGAGAAGGTTGGGGTGAACAGCAATACCAACTTTGAGACTTGGGTGACTTTAGTGGGAACTCCGGAGTTGGTGGCGCCACCATTAAAGGTGCATCCACTGGTTGTTGACCAGCCCCCAACACCAAAATCCACCGTCTACCCAACTCCAACCAACCATCGACCTACACGTGTCGACCCCCTGACGGATCCACCGTGGCTCCCTCCGTGCACCGACGTCGCACCTTATCACTCCCCCCCCCCTTCCAAGACATTTCGCACGCATCCCCAATCTGAACACTTTAGAAAGAACATCGGCACTCGCGCCCCCACAGCGACGCAGGCATCATCCGAGGCGGAGGAAGACCAAGAAGGATCGAACGAGCCCGTCCGAACTGAGACGAAAGATAGACGTGTTCGAAGACCAGAGAGCGATCGAGGAGGAGAGCTGCGAGTTTTGTCTGGGAGGGAAAGATGAAGGCGCCGAAGAGGCCGATCCAGGCGGTGGCGTCGTGGCTCCGCCGCCAGCCACCGAAGGTGAAGGCCTTCCTCGCCGTCGTCTCCGGCATGGCGGCGCTCGTGTTCCTCCGGATGGTGGTCCACGACCACGACAACCTCTTCGTCGCCGCCGAGGCCGTCCATGCCCTCGGAATCGCTGTCCTCATTTACAAGCTCAGCAAGGAGAAGACCTGTGCAGGTATCGGCGTTGTTTTCCTGGGTGTCTTGCTGTCCCTTTTATCTTGTTTGGGGATCAATTTGCGTTGAACCGAGGTTGGTATAGGCTCTGTTGATGTGGGTTTCGTAGATTGCGGTTTTTCCAGATTGAGTTTGCTTCTCGAGTGTTGTCGATGCCTAGGCGTTGCTTGTGATTGCGAGAGCAATGATCGGGTAGTTTCAGTAGATGTCTGTGAGGGTTGTAAAATTTAAGACACAGAGATGACTCTGTTCTGTTACTCGAGAGAGAAAGCTTTGAGGTGAATAATATGAGGAAAATTTCCTCTGTTTTCCATTTTCTATTATTTGTGAGCTATTAGTAGGAGATATCTTGAAAATGTGGAGGTTTCTCAAGATGTCGCAAAAATGGAGGGCAATGGCATAGGATAGTCGATCGCACTACTGCCACAAGGCTTCTTCATAGGTTCAAATGATCGAGACCCCTTGAGATAAATAACAAGCCACTCGGCAATTCAACCTTGAAGGCGTGACTTTAGAGGGAAGGGCATGAAAAAAAGTAGAAATGTATAGTCGTGAGATTCTGATCATGTGCATTTCCTGACCAACACCTAAGACAGTGACGTGACTTTGACATGTGCATAGTTGCAGCCTTCAACAGGCAGGAGCATTTGCTTTCTATTTTCGATTATGCATCCAGTAGAAAGTAAGAGACATAAAGTTAGCAATATTGGTGCTGAAGAGTGAATAGAATACCCCATTTTCACTTTTATCTATGTGAGTGAGTTTAATTCATTGCTCTTCTTAATAATTATGTCCTTCCATTAACAAAGTGATCCTGAGAACTTGTTTTCGTTGATAATTGTTCTACACAGTCATGTCAGCTCTTTGATCAACTTTCTATTCTTATGATTATCATATCTTCAGTCTCTGACTACTTTCCTGAATGATGATTCATTTCAGGGCTGTCGCTCAAATCACAGGAACTAACAGCTGTGTTTTTAGCTGTAAGACTTTATTGTAGTGTTGTAATGGAGTATGATATCCATACTTTACTCGATTCGGCTACACTAGCCACCACTCTTTGGGTCATCTACATGATTCGCTTCAAGCTGAGATCGAGTTACATGGAGGACAAAGACAATTTTGCTATTTACTATGTTGTGAGTCCTCTATCCACACTCTATTTATGTACATGGATACAGCGGGATGAGGCACAACTTTTTTTTTAGTTTTGTTTCTCTAGTTTAGACGTTCTCAATCTCCTTTTGGTTGCCATCAGACTCTTCAGCTGGCAAACTGAGGAATAGACATGTCCATCTTTATTTGTAAAAATAATCTTAAGATTATGTTTGGATGTGGGTGCCTGTATTCAAATGGACCTTGACATACAAAAGCTTCTCTTTTTGGATGTAATTCTTTGTAATGTGTCCCCAAAAGGCTGAGTTGGTTATGGTGGTCTGTTAATTTTATTATTTCTGGTAGTCGGGTGGTAGCTATGTGCATTGAATTATCTGAAAATCTGCATCAGTCAATAGATTGTCTTACAAGGCCAACAAACTTATAGTCTATGAGGACCATATATAAGGTTGAAGGTATATTGGGCATCAGTCAATAGATTGTTTTATTAGGTCGTTATATAATTCTTATAGTCTATGTGGACTGCAAATAAGGTTGAAGATAGGTTGGGAAGAATAAAACCATATAGTTGAACGTCTCATGAATTTTCTACTTATTTTAAGGTTTATTGGCCTGCTAAGTTGTTTGAGTTTGAACTTAACCAAATAATTGTGATTTACTCCCTTTTTTCCTTTTCCAATTTTGTTGATTGTTAACTTGAGCTGGTAGTTTTACTCGTTGAGGCATCCAAATCAGAGAATTTGGACATGGAGTTGCAAGAGGCCAGGCTCTAATTGTGTCCATTAAATTTTATTCGTTATTGGTATATTTACATTCTGTTGTGTTTTCCCCTTTTGTATTTAATGCAGGTGATTCCATGTGCTGTGCTATCTCTAGTGATTCACCCCTCGACACATCATCATATCATTAACAGGATTTGCTGGGCTTTTTGTGTTTATCTTGAAGCTGTTTCAGTGCTACCCCAGCTCCGTGTCATGCAGAACACAAAGGTACTGCAACAGCCAAATCTTGTAACGGCAATATGTGTGGAAATTATCTATGTCAATTGAAACCGGGTGTAAAAGGATGAACTCTACTCTTTATCTGTTGGCCGCACTTCTGAAGATAGATTGATGCCTGAAGCCCCTTGTCATCTTCATTTTGCTTGTTTAAGTAGCAATTTTGCAACCCTTTGAAGTTCTTTCCGAAAAATTTGAATGATCGCTCTCCTTTTTCTTTTGCCACTCGCTCCTTTACTCTGAACCTGTGGCTATTTATTTTGTGCATTCGTGTCAGCCAGGTCTGAGATTGCTCATTTGTGAATTGCTATTTCTATCCATTTGCTCTCTGTCCTGCAAAGTTGGTCTCTGCAATCATCCCGACGCATGCACATCACATCTAGGGTATTGGCTTTATATTAGGCTGAGAGGAAATTCCCATGGGTTATTTGCAACATAGCTTTTTCAAATGTTGTCTGTTGCTGATGAACAAGTGTGCCGGTTCTCTGTTTAGATTTGCTTTAGCATTATCTTAGAAGATTGTGTTTCTTCTGAGGCTGCTTATTCTCTCTTAAGATGGCGTTTTTTCTTCTAGGACAGGGCTATCACCGACAGCTGAATTTGCTCTTCCCTTGGCCAAATCCACTGTCAAGTTCTTGAACTCCAGTCTGTACATGATTTACATGAATTAAATAGCTGAAACTAGAGAAAAATAGCGGAAAGAGAATATGCACATGTTTGTACAGCCGGATAGGTGGTTTGTAATTTTGTAGATAGGAAATTAAAGGTAGAGCAACTAAAGATGTAAAGATATCAATCTATCGTTAAGGACAAGAGGGTTAGTGGCACAAAATGAGTTGTACATTTTGTCCTTTTATATCTTGTATTAAGTGGTACTCTTAAAATAGAAATAGCTGAGTCGCTCATTAATTATTGAGACTTTATTTCTTTTTGGGCATTTGTTGTTTTTTCAGATTGTTGAGCCATTTACAGCACATTATGTTTTTGCACTGGGAGTTGCGAGGTTTTTGAGTTGTGCCCATTGGGTACTCCAGGTATGTTTTCCTTTGCTCTCCTTTTTGTTATACATGATATTATTTGTACGACTTATATGGATCTTTGTATAGATGCTTCTTAGGTGGATTGCACCTGTTAGCTCTGACTGACGTGCTTGTATTCTTCACTGGGACCTGTAAAATTTTGATACATATCAGTGCTTTTAATGCTTTTCCATCAAAAGCTATAAGTTTGTTCTCTATCTTATCATTTAGTATATTCTTACTTGTTTTGTTTGCATAAATTCGGCTCTTTTTTGTATCATCATGACATATTTCATCTGCATAATTGAGCATCTGCCAACTGGTTTTGTGAGTGTGTGTGTGTGTGTTTTGGGTGGGTTGCGGTATTGCCTATTAAATTTACCTTCTGGGGCCTTGTTCTAATTTACATTTCATGCTTTGCATTCTAGTGTAAGTGGATATCGTATTTTCTGTTGCTAATGGACCAAATGATTATCTAAGAATATGTGTATTAGATTTGATTTTTTTTATCTTCGCATTTATTGCTTTAATAAGTAAGAATATTGCCAGATTCCATTCAGCATATGGTTTGTTTATAACTTTATACTATGTCACTACCCTCTTCTGCACAATTTATTACAAGATGGTCAGATTAGAGAAACAGCATTCTAATAAAGGGAACATGGTCCATTGATGTTTGTATCTTTATTGTGACTTCCCTGACATCCTCTAGTGTTGTCATTATTTGTTGAAGTTGTGGCATGCACAAATAGGATTTTGCAAAGGTGTGGGAATGTCGCTTACGTTGTCTCATACAGGTACTGGACACAAGAGGAGGCTTACTGACAGCACTGGGATACGGACTGTGGCCTTCCATGGTCCTCCTGTCCGAAATAGTCCAGACTTTCATTCTTGCTGATTTTTGCTACTACTATGTGAAAAGGTAGTTAATGCATTGCTAGATTTTTGGTTCAGATAACTTATTGAACCTCCACAATATGCAATCTGAAAATCGATTCTTTGTTACAGTGTCTTTGGTGGACAACTCGTTCTACGTCTTCCCTCTGGAGTAGTGTGAACGATGATATACAGGAAGAATTCAGGGACCATTTTAGACTTATACCATCAAAAGATGGTAGCTACTCTTGTCTAGTTCCTTTTGCACCTCCTCCTGTCAGACCATTATAGAATTTTCTTCCTATCTGGTGGATGTTGAGTCGAGGATGCATTACCATCTGGTACATAAAATTTTCTCTAGAAAACTTGTGCAGATTGGCTTCCTGATGTTGGCATTTGATATTTATTTTAATGTTGCCAACTGTGGAGATCTCCTGGTAGCTTAATGTGCAGCTTAGAGGCTGTTCTTAGTCGATATGTTCTGGAGCTTATCTGATCTCATGCCTAAAATTATCAGATATGTCAACTTTCTTGCGGTTCGTAATTCTACCACGAGTTTAGTCCCAGTGCATTGTGCTTGGAGATTCTATTAAATCTACAGGGTTTGTAAAAGGACTTGGATTAGCCAATTTCTCGTGATGATTAGATCTGGAAAATCCTAGTTACTTTTGAGCGGGGATTGATTCGGAACTTTGGGTTATTGGTGGATCAGCAGTTGTATCAACGGCTGAACCTTGTTCTGTTTCTGATTGTCATTAACTTGTAGGTTCGAAGATTGAAGCTATTAGATTGGTCATATAAAAGCTGAGATGAGTCTTTGCTGAAAAGCTCTCCCCAGTGCTCGGAGAGAGCAAGACTAGCAATGTCTGTTTCTGCAAACTGCAGATTTCTTCCTTGTGTGTGATCAAAACTTAATCTGAGACTACCTCCATCTATCACAAAACCTCTGTCAGGAATGGCCTGATTTCAATCCGGATTCCACAAGCCCAATCTACTGAGATCATAGTGTGGAATTGAGAAATTCTTATTTTTATTCGTGTATACTACCGCTTGAAGTGTTATATTTACAGGCTAATACATAGAGAAAACCTAGGAAACAAAGCCTAAATAAGAGAACAGCTACAATACCACGATTTGTGGGATTTAACCAGAATAAAAAAAAAACTCCTAAATAGGAAAACCCTACTCTTAACATTCAGTCAATTTTTCAATGTATTTACAGCCAGATTAATTTATAGCTCAACACACTTCCTCAAGCTGGTGAATATATATCTTCCATTCCCAGCTTGGTAACTAGCTCGTGAAAACTTCCACCATTAAGACCTTTGGTCAAGACATCTGTCACTTGTTGTCTTGAAGGGACATAAGACAAACAAATTAGTCCTTCTTCAAGTTTTTCCTTGATGAAGTGTCTATCAATCTTAATATTCTTCGTCTTGTCTGCCACTTGTTGTCTTGAAGGGACATAAGACAAACAAATCAGTCCTTCTTCAAGTTTTTCCTTGATGAAGTGCCTATCAATCTTAATATTCTTCGTCTTGTCATGTTGCATAGGATTACGAGCAATATTAATTGCAAATTTATTGTCACAATAAAGCTTCATTTGACTTTGCCACTTGCCCTTCAAGTCATCAAGAATGATCTTGAGCCACAATAACTCACATATTCCTTGCGTTGCTGCTTTAAACTTAGATTTTGCACTAGATCTTGCCATTGCATTTTGTTTTTTACTTCTCCAAGTTACCTCCAAGGAAGGTACAATAACCAGTTGTAGACCTCCTGTCAACCACAGATCCAGCATAATCCGCATTTGTATAAGCCTCAAGCTTGAGATCAAGACTCTTCTTCAATAGTGCTCCCTTCCTTGGGCTCCCTTTCAAGTAGTGTAGGACTCAATGAACAGCCTATAGATGTGACTCCTTTGAATTATGCATGAATTGACTAATCATGCTTACTACATAGGAGATATCTGGTTGGGTATGAGCAAAGTAGATCCACTTTCCACCAATCATTGATACATTTCTCGATCCACTGTTGCTTCCTATTTTGCTTTTGCTAGTCTCTGGTTTGGCTCAATCGGAGTAGCTATTAGTTTGCAACTAGGGCACACATGGTAATACTTTTGGAGTAGAATTTCTACTCTAAAAACACTTCAAGGGCAGAAATCCGTTTGTTAATACAATTTCAGTTTTTTTTTATTTATTTCTGGAGCACTTTTTCACTTTTGGAGCAAAAATGCGTTTGATAAAACTTCGACTTTCTGCTCCATAAGTGCCTTTTCTCTTCAGAAGTTGTTTTGGTCCAAAAAATAGAAGTAATTTTTTTTTACTTATCTACTTTTGCAACACTTTTTTTTTTTTGCCAATTGAGTCTTAAACCTTTTGCATTTATGCTAATTCAATCCATTTGGCTAGCCGACTCTCACATGGCTCACTGGCTCGCCAAAATAATAATATTTTAATATTTTCAAAAATTTTAAATTTTAAATTTTTTCCTTCTTGCTTAGAAGTGTGGTCTACAAGTTGTCGGCGAGGGTCGTCGGAGCTCGCTAGCCACTAGGCAAGGACCTCGAAGCCCTCGCCGGCCACCGATGAGGGTCTTGGCCCTCGCCTTGCCTTGCCTAGGCGCGCGAGGCAACCTTGCCAACCACGGGAGAGGCCGCTTCACTAGCGGCTGGCGAGGCCACGGTTGACTTCACTCGCGGCTGGCGAGGCTCGTGATGGGTTGCGATAAGGCGTGATGGGTTGCTGAACTCACGATGGGTCGCGAGGCCAGCCTCGTAATGGCCTCGCCAATCACGGGTGAAGCCGACCATGGCCTCGCTTGCCGTGGGCAAGGCCACCTTTGCTCGCGACCGGTGAGGCCATTGCGAGGCTGCCTCACGTGCCTGGATGAGGCCGAGCAAGCTCCGGCAACTCTTGCCGGCAGTTCGCTAGCCACACTTCTTGTTGTGCAGTCCCTATCTTGCCTTTTGTAACAAGATGTTGTATTGTAGGATTTGCATTATGCGTAATTGAGAATTTGGTACTAGGTCTTTTTGTAATGTGATGTATTTTTGAATTTGCATTCTTTCTATTTGAGGATTTCCTATGTTGTATTAGATTTTGCCTCGAATATCATGCATTAGGTTAAGATAAATAATTTTTTGCAAAAAAGTTTGGATTACTTTTGTTGCAGAAATAGAATTGACGCGCCGTTATTAAACGTATTTCTATTTTAGAAGCAGAAATTTTCTGCTGGTTCATCAAACTCATTTCTCATCCATAAATTTACTTCTAGAGCAGAAATAGAAAAATCAACTTATGGTCTGAAGTTAATTTCTTGAGTAGAAGTGTTGCCATTCATGTCCCAAGTTTCCCGATTTCTTCTGAAAGATCTCTTACATACTTTTGTTGTAAAATAAACATCCCTTGCCTTGAGTATGAAACCTCAATTCCCAAAAAATACCGTAGCTTTCCAAACTTCTTTATTTCAAACTCCTGAATTAAGTACTGTTTCTGTCGTTATTTCTCCCTTTCATCATTGCCCGTGACTATTATGGCATCAACATACACCAACAATGCTGTAACCCCCCCTGCGTCCAAATGATTTATAAAAACTCTTGATCTCCCTTGCTTTGTTTATACCCATATGCCTTTATGACTCTAGCAAACCGTCCAAACCAGGCTCTAGGTAACTGCGTAAGCTTGTATAGTGCTTTTTTAAGTCCACAAACCTTTTATGTTGTTTTCTTTCCTTCAAAACTAGGTGGGATGCTCATGTAGATTTCCTCTTCCAAATCTCCGTATAAAAATGCATTCTTTACATCATACTATTGAAGTTCCCAATCAAAAAGAGCAACTAAAGACAGTAAAATTCTTACAATGTTCATTTTAGCCACTGGTGCAAATGTCTCTTGGTAATCCACTCCATATGTTTGAGTGTAACCCTTCACAACCAATCTTGCTTTGTACCTCTTAAGAGAGCCATCTACCTAGTACTTCACACTGAATACCCACTTGCACCCAACTAGATATTTCCCTTTTGGCCTGTCAACAATTTCCCACATTTTACTTTTTTTCAGTGCCTTCATCTCTTTTACCATGGCATCCCTTCATTCATCTTTTGACAGTACTTCAAACAAAGTGTTAGGGACAACAATAGTGTTTAAACTCACGATAAAGTTTTGGTATGGTGATGATAATCTATCAAGGGACACATGATTTGATAGTGGATAAATTGGTTTCTTGGTGCACTCTCTAGTCCCTTTTCTAACAGCAATAGGTAAATTAAGATCAGTCTCAGGTGTAACATTAAGCTGTTTATTCAAAGGAGGTTCAAGACTTACTGTGTTCTCATTAGTAGTACTTGGAGTGGCATTTCGAACCTACTCGTGTTGGAACGGCCGTCCTCCTTGAATACACCTAAGAAAATCTCATAGAATCATGGATACGAGTTGGATTAGTGGGGATAGGAACAGACACAGGTTGGTTTGTAGGAGATTGTGGTGGACAAGAGAAAGGATTCAAGGTAAGTTCATGAGCTATAGTGGAAGAGTTTAGGTTGATAGGGACATTGGACAATAAATCCATGTTATCAATAAAACCAAGGCCCTTATCTTCCATAAGTGAAATCTCCCCTTGAAGATAAGGTTGTGAAAAATAGAATTTATTTTCAACAAAAGTGACATATGCAGAGAGAATTCTTTTTCGAAGGGGGATGGTAACATTTATAGCCCTTTTGTGTTTGTGAGTAACCAAGAAACAAACATTTGATTGCGCGAGGATCTAACTTTCCTCGGTTATGATGATGAATGTGGACGAAGGGAGTACAACCAAAGACTCGAGGTGTAAGACCATTAGATGTACGAAAGTGAGGATAGAACTGAGAAAGAACTTCCATAGGAGTCTTGTCGTTTAATGTACATGAGGGTAGTCTATTGATCATGTATGTAGCCGTAAGGCACAAGTTGTGTTAAGGAGATGACCATTTTTTCTTTCAATAACCCCATTTTATTGTGGTGTATTCACACAAGATGATTCATGGATAATACATTTCTTTTGAAAATAAGGGGACATTACTTGATTGAAGTAATCTCTAGCATTATTAGATGACCCCAAACTAAGTTTGAATCATGGAATGAAAGGAAGGAATAATGTTACTCACATCAGATTTATGTTTGAGTAAGAAAGTCCACATGACCCTAGAGCAATCATCAATTAGAGTGACAAACCAACGAGCTCTAGAGATGTTTGGAATCGTGGAAGGTCCCCAAATGTCACTATGGATCAAGTCAAAAGTATTAGAACTACGGTGATTGCTAATAGAAAATGGTACACGATTATGCTTGACTAACTCGCAAACATCACAATGGAAATCTTTAATATTCAAATCTTTCAACAAGGATGGAAACATAATACCCAAGACTTGAAAGGATGGATGACCAAAACGAAATGATAAAGCTAAATAGCTTCTTTATTTGAAGTACTAAGAAACGATGGAGACAAATTATTCACGATTCTTCTTGCAGTGAGAGGTGTCTCTAGATAGTACAACCCATTTCATTCCTTAGCAAGTCCAATCCTCCTCTTCGAGTCCCGATCCTAAAAAACACAGTAGGATGGGTAAAAAATAACTTGAAAATGAAGATCTTTTGTGAGTTTTTGTATAGAGATCAAATTGACAAACAATTTAGAGACATGAAGAATTTCTTGAAGGACAAGATTAGGTGTAATAAAAATATCTCCAACCCTTGCAATAGTCGCAAGAGACCAATTTTCCATAATAATCTTCCTATTGCTAGGACAATGTGTATAGGTGTTGAAATGTGATGAGGTGTGAGTCATATGATTAGTAGCTCCTAAATCAATAATCCAAAAATCACCTGAGATTACTAGAGAGCATGCACTAGAGAGTTTATTAGGAGACCTTAACAAACCTCTTATTTTCTCAATTTCTTCACTATTGAGGGTTGCTTTCTCTTGAACTTTTTCGTGACTAGCTTGCTCAGTTAGGTAGACCTGGGGCCTTGGGTGTATTGCCCTACTCACCCATTCTCAACCTGAAGTAGTTGGTTTACCATTCAATTTCCATCATTTCTCCTTTGTATGTCTCGGTTTCTTGCAATAGGCACACTACAAGTTGTCCCAGCTATCTTTCCTTGACAGGTCATGCTTTTCATCAACCTTTTTGATTGTTAAGGCTGACCCTTCTACTATTTGTGGTTTGAGCATGACGGATTGACGACTTTGTTCTGTCCGAATCAAGGAAATTGTTTCCTCCAATGATGGTACTTCCTCTTTGCCAGGTATTTGAATTTTGACTTGGTTCAATTCAAAATTTAGCTCAACTACGAAATCGTAGACTCGATCCTTTTCAATAAAATTCTTCAGAATGGCCGCATCTTCTAGACGCCGCATCTAAAATACTAGACGATGATCGAGATCTTGCCATAAGTTTTGTAGAGAATTAGCATACTTGGTAACAACCTTACCTTCTTGCTTTGTCCCACTGGTTTTCACCTTAATTTCATACACCTAGGCTACATCACAAGCCTTTGAGTATGTCCGTCGAATGGAATCCCATGTCTCCTTTGTTGTTAGTAGAAACATACAAGTATTGCTTATGGGTGGTTCCATATAATTCCATAGCCATGACATGATCATGGAATCAGCCTCATCCCATGCATCGAAATCAGGATCTCGTAGCTTGGGTCCTGTCCCAAGTAGATGGCAGAGTTTTCCTTTGCCCTTCAAATACGTCTTGACAAATTGTGACCACTTGAGATAGTCCTTCTCATTTAATCTATGGGTTGGCTTGATATTCTGAAGATCACCTATCATGTGTGTTGAGGTGACCTCCAATTGGTTCCTGGTAGAAAGGGTAGGATATGTGGTTTTGGGTGTGATTTCAGAATTGGACATTTTGGAGAGTGAAGGTTAGGAAGAAAACATGAGCAGTAATGCAGCTATGAAGGCTGCGTATAAAGGAAATTTTTTTTGGAGAATAATAAACAACATAGAAGGCTGCAATTTGAAATCCATAAATGTAGCCTAGTGCCATGTGTGATTTTGTAGGACCACTGCCAACTGTTTTAAAAACTTAAACTGTTAGATGAAAACGTTGTTTAATATTTAATTATTTTAACACTCCCCCTCACGCTTAGTCTTATATTTTTGCATTGTACTAAGCGTGAGCATATTTAATTGGGGAGGCAAATAGGGGTATGGAATGATTTGAACTAAGGAGATCCAACTCTAATACCATGTGAAATTTTAGATTGAGAGAAATTTCTTATTCTCATTCATGTATACTACCGCTTTACAGTGTTATATCTATAAGCTAATACATAGAAATCCTAGTAAACAAAATAGGAAACAAAGCCTAAATAGGAGAACAGCTACAATCCCACGATTTGTGGACCAGAATAAAAAACTTGTAAATAGAAAAACCATACTCCTAACAATTAGTCAATTTTCCTACATATTTACAACTAGATTATCCGGCTATTTATAGCTCAACACATAGTTCTTTCCATTTCTTGAGCACAGATGCAAAAGAGGTCTCACTCTGTATAAATGCTTAACCTAAGGTGGCAAAAGGGGGACTTACATTCCCATAAGCGCAGGGCTCTAGATTTGATTGCTCTAAGTATAGCTTCGTACAGGCAGACCATGAGGAAGTTGTTACCTCCAAATCATCTATCCCAGATGATGGTTTTATGGGTTGAGTTATGAGTGGGCCGCCCATGTTGAGCTAACCCAGTCCAAGCCCATGGCCTTGAGTAATCGCCAAGATCTACCTGAAGAGTATGTAACTTCCAAAGAGGAGTTACGTTCTTCACTTCTTCACGACAGAGAAAGACGCCAACGTTTTTCCTCTCTTCCATGGACGGGAAATTGGCGCGCGAATTCCTTCTCAAGGCTGCAAATCAAGACATTTAATATGTGAAAATCCGGGTATGTTCGTTTACATGATATACCTCGTACGATCAGTGATTGAAGTGGATATTGGGCACATTTTTCCGCAATTTCATGAATCGTTTTAGGAATGTGTTTCCTTATATTGGTATTAGAGCCTGAATACTTGTTTTCTAGATTGTGTTAACAAATTTTTTTCATGTTTGATGGCTCGTTTTTTGTTTCGTCAGTACTATTCATGGCCTTTTTCAGAAAATTTTCTCAGTGAAAGTGAATTTTTATTAGATATATAGAAAGTACATGTCGAGACGAAAATTTTGACTAGTGGCCCATCACAAGGTGACGTCGGCAAGGGCGACAGTGGCTTACACGCACTGAAGAGGCCCTCTATGCGTGTGGCGCACGCGCCCACGAGTCACGAACAATCACCATCGTGCAGCAACCGTCGCATGACGTCATGCTGACATCATTGCATGTACAACGCATGTGTGTGTGCAGACCGGCCGATCCGATCAGATCGGCCTGTTTGATTGGATTGTTGACTTGGACCAGATTGTTGACCCATTGACTTTGAACTTGATCGTTAACCAGACCGCTGACTTAAAAAAAAAAAGAAGAAGGAAAATTGGTAGAATTCTATTTTTTGTATTGTTGTACCATGGATATGAGTAATCCTTTTATTTTGCATTTGTTGCAGAAACAATGGTACATAGGATTTAAACCCATATATTCTCAAGATTAGCAGAAGAAAGATTAAGACTTTCAAGGCTAATAGATAAGTTGACTACTTATCGACGGAAAGGTGATGTTGATTTGATGACCCACGTCATTAGAGTCAACGAGATGATTCAAGAAATCATATGGATGGTTATTTAATGCTAGATTTTGAGAAGGTCCAAGCGCTGAAAACCACTCTTCATATGGAATGGCATAAAGTCATAGATGACCTATGGGAAGTTGGTGCATATAGTTATAAGGTGTCGCGACCTAAATTTCGAAAAAAAAAATCTAGGCTAATGGATTACTAAGTCAATTAATAAATTAACTAACCTAGCTCGAGCTCTCCCAAGCTCTACCAAATCGTGACTTAAGTTCAAATAATTAACATGCAAATGATTTAACTTTGAAGTCACCACTAATCAGTTTACGGTAGGTCGATTAGACACCTAAATAAAGTATCGGGAGAAATACTCTATTCCTTCGAACCAGATATTATGAGTCCGGGGACTTGGTTACGCTAGATTACTCTAACGCCCTTTCGGTATCGTTCTTTTATTTAAGAAAAAATGTTTGGCATGCAACTTGGATTATTTTTAGACTAAAGTCTTAACATGTGAAAATGATCATGCGGGTACGCAAACAGATAAAAATAAACACCTGATAAACCAAAGCAATAAATAAATTGCAAAGAGGGAAAGATGACATACCCAGACGCTGCAGCCTAATACCTAACGCTTATTTCCAAAGCGTAAGACTTAGACTAATGCAATTATTTTGGAGTTTTCACTTATTTAATTAAATGCAATAAATGCAACTTTATACTAAAATGCAATGCAATTATACTATATGAAAGACACTAATTAAATGACATGAATCTAATGACTTATGAAATAAATGTCACATGTTATGGTCCTAAACTCACATTCACTAAATGACGGGTAAAATGTATGCAACTATACTAAATGGCACGCATTTAATTTAAGCTATCAAATTAAATTAATGAACCTAGATATGATACTACATGAATGCATCTAGTCATGAAACTAAAATGATCCTAGACATGGTACTAAGATGAACCTAAACTAAATGACGTACCAAATACATGACACGCATATGAATGTTTATTTTTGGTATTTTATGATTTTCGAAATAAAAAATGCATGAAATTCAAACTATCCTAAATGAAGATTATCTTTAATATTTAGGAATTAATTGAAATTAAATCCCAACAATATTTTTGAAAATCTTATCCTAGTTCTAGAGGATTTTAAGGTGAATTGTTACTTAAACGATGCAATGCTAATCTATATGCAAGATTATTTAAATGAAACTAAATCCTATGAGATATCGTTTTTAGGAAATGTTACCTTTCTAAAATGGAATGCAACCTATGAGATACAATTTCTAAAAAATCATATCTTTGTAAAGATGATTTTAAAGATGGAATCTCTAGTAAATCCCACCTTCCTACTTATTTCGAATTTTGAAAATATTTAGAATATCTAAAAAAATATGTACCAAATATCCATCACATCCAAATGGCAAGATTTTATCGGCGGATCATATCCGACAGATTGCGGATAGGTTTGGCCAACATGTTAAGATTTGGCAAATCGTATCCGACGGCTTGCGAATAAGTTTGGCCAATTTTCCGTACGCGGGAATCGAATATCAAGGATTAGATATTAGATTGCCTATTATGCACGTTGTCGAATTAGGAAATTTCCTAATTTAATCCTAATAGAATCTAGGAGATATGCACATTAGATAACAATGATTCAAATTAGGAAACAATAAATATCGGAATCAAATCGAATAAGGAAATTACCTATTTCGTGGATAACGTTTCCAAATTCAAACGCGATGGGATCAGGACCGGTGGTGGCTCAAGCGGCGATAAGCTTATGGACCGAGACGACGAAGGTGGTCGACGGTCGAAGGCACGCACAATGGTGGACTTGCAACCGTGCTTGGTGCGCCGGAGTGTTCAACGACAAGCTCACAGCCAAAGAGGGGTCGTCATCTCTTCCTCGTGAAGTCCACGCTTGGTGAATGTTGGTAAAACTGCAGGAAAGAAACAAACATTAAGTGGACCCACGCTTGATTCGTTGGACTTGGTGAAGACTGGGAATCCACGAAGGCTTCACTGCATGGGCACCGCCAGGAATCCTAACAATTGGATTGCAAGAAGTCTCCTGTCAAAGCTACTCAAGTCAGCAGGACTTCGAAGATGAAAGTCGGGATCGTGGCAAGTCTGGACAGCTTCTTCGTGGGGGCCAGAGATCAGCGTCGTCTTCGTTGTGGAGGAGCAGCGGCTTCAACAAGAGCACGTCGGTGAGCACTCGGTCGCGGTGTCCAACCGACGCGCTATGGACTTCTCAGCGCCGATCCACTGACTTCTCTCTCTATTCAATGTGGTCGTCCCCTCTTTTCAGAATGTGATTGCGCAACTCCTAAACCTTCAGATATAGCGGTGCTTATATAGGCGATATTAGGTCAAGTCATGGGCCTCAACTTTCTATTATTTGCAAAGTCGACCCCAAATTTAATTGTTTTCTCAATTGGATCCCTAGGGATTAAATCGCATCAAATTAGCTCCAATTCCATCGCCGGTCCAATTTAAATGTAAATGCATGTAATGCATGCTAAAAATAAAATAAAAAACTATATGAAAACCATAATAAAAAATGATTTAATATTTTTTGAGGGGCCGGGGGTCGGTCCCTATTTTTTTGTGTGCAATTTAATAAATTCTAAATAAAAACTAAATGAGGGTCAAAATTTAGGTGTCAACATAAGGCGCTAGGGATTAATTTCCTAAATGAGGTCACAAGGGTCGAGGCATTGAAAACATCAACATTTGTAATGATTGGGTCCTGGCATAGGCAGAATGTGCCTTGACAAAAACCCAAGGGTTTTGCCAGAGCCTTGATATGGGCACTTACTTGTCTTAAGAAATTTCCTAAGGAGTTTAAAGAGTTCTTTCCAATTTATGAGAAACATTCGTGTGACTGATGTTGTTTCTTAAGGATTAGGTATTCTTGTGAATTTTTTCCTATCATGTTATTGTTTCTCATTCATGTTGATTGTGTACATATTTTATGGAATATTTTCTGTGAATATTTTTGTGAAATATTTGGTTATGAATGTATTATGACATTTATTTCACTTCATAATGCCCTAGCGGTGTTATATGATTGAGTGGAAGTTCTAAAAGTTTTAGTAACTTTAAATAACATAATTTTACCTTAATGATTACATTAACGATAATTTCAAATTAGAAATTTAGATGATGATTGGGAACATAGTGAACTTTTGATTCTGAAACATTACGTGAAATTATTCATTAATGTAATCAGTTTGTGTAAAACTGATGCATAAATGAGAGACATTAATAATTCGTGCATAAATGTCTGAAATGTTCAGATACTATGACTTCAATATCAAAGAATATAGTTGCTGAATGGAACAAAGGAGAAAAGTTAAACGGTGATAATTATGAAATCTGGAACATGAAAATTTAGTATGTGCTGGAAGAGCAAAAGGCACTGGAAACTCTTAACCTTATTATGGAAGTGCTTGAAGATGGGAATATTACACAACATAGAAGGGACAAAGAAGCATTTGTTGCTTGGAAAAAGAAGAACTCTATTGCTCACATTACGTTGCTGAGTAATATGGACAATGAAGTCATGCGAGAGTTTAGGTGTTTTGAAAATGCAAAAGATATGTGGATAACATTAGCAGCTAGGTTTGGTTAGACTTATGTGACTAAACTGAGACAATTCACAATTAGGTTTGACTCTTATAAGAAGCGTCATGATCAGACCATGAAACAACATTTGAGGCGTATGTCAAACATGATTAGTGAGCTGAAGGATGCTAGCCATGTTCTAATCAATGAGTAGTAAATGCAAGCAGTTATCCGTTCCCTGCCCCAAAGTTGGGAACATATAAAAGTCCATCTGACCCACAATAAGAATATAAAGACTTTTGAGGATGCTTTGCGCTATCTTGAGCTGGAAGAGGACCGCCTCCTGGCGGCTAAATCGGAAGCTGGCGTCTATTTTGCTGGTTCTAGCTCACATGGGGCTTCGAGCTATAAGCGCAAGCACCTAGGTAGGTTTAAGAGGTGGAAGGGCAAGGGAGCAAATTATTCAAGAAAGAAACCAAGAGTCAACCAATAAGAAAAAGGAAAGTGTCCTTTTAAAAAGTTGAACATTTCAAGGGTGAAGTATTTTAACTGTGGCAAGAAGGGTCACTTTGCTCACGACTGTGATGAGCCGAAGAAGGTAGATACCATTTCAGTTTTTCTAACAGAATCTAATCTTTTGTGGACTGTAGATTCGGGAGCCACAGACCATATAGCGAAGGACAAAGATTCCTTCGTGGAGTTCCGACGGATTCCACATGGAGCAAGATAAATTTATGTGGGGAACAACTCTAAAGCAAAAGTCAAAGAAATTGGCACCTGCCAATTGAAGATGAGTGGTGGTTGCATCTTGTTCCTGTATGACGTGTTGTACGCTTCAGAAATTTGTCAACATTTTGTTTGTGTGTTGGTGTTAGTTAAATTTGGTTTTAGTTTGAATTTTAATAACAATTGTGTTGACTTGTTTTTAAGTACAAGTTATTATGGTTCAAGACTTTTTCTAGACGATTTCATTGTACTAGATGTTGAATACAGTAATGTGAATATTTGTTATTCCCTATTTACATTTTCTGAAGACTTGGTCACATTAGCCAACAAAGAATGAATAGATTAGCTAAAGAGGGCTTATTGGGCAATATTGAAAAAGTTGATTTGCCTGTTTGTGAGCATTACCTAGCGGGAAAGACAACAAAGAAACCATTTGGAAAAGGAACAAGAGCTGAATTTCCTTTGCAACTAATCCACACAGACATCTGTGGTCCAATGAATGTGAGAGCAAGGTATGGGACTGTTTACTTCATCATTTTCATAGATGATTATACTTGATTTGGACATGTCAATCTGATTTCTCATAAATTTGAAGCATTGACTTGCTTTAAGAAATTTATGACGTTAGTGGATAATCAGTTAGACAAGAAGATAAAAGCATTAAAGTTCGATCGAGGTCAAGAATACTTATTTGATGAATTCATAAATTTATTGTTGATTGCTACCTATGTATTTAACCGTGTGCCTTCCAAATTAGTTACTTTTACTCCATATGAGTTATGGACAAATAGAAAATCCGATTTGAGTTTTCTTAAATCTTGGGGTTGTGCTGCCTATACCCACGAGACCTCCCACAAATATGAAAAATTGGGTCCAAGGGCAAAAAAAATATTTTCATAAGATACTCAGAGAACTCGAAGGGATATGTGTTCATAGGTGAATAAGAAACTGGAAGTGTAACTGAATTTGAATCACGAGATGTCACATTCTTAGAAAATGAATTTTCAAGAAGGGCGAAATAGGAGATGACTACTCCCTATTCGAAACCTTAAATCGTGATAATGACCCCAGTGGGAGCAATGTGAGAAGTAAATGATTAGTCCCAAACCAGTCTCAAATACAACTACTTAATCAGACGATACTGTCATTATTTAATCTGAGTGGGAGCGTAATGGAGAATGATGTACCAAGTGTACAATCTTTTATTCGACGAACAAGTCGCAAAGGCATTTCCCGTTGACGTTGAAGGAGAAGCTTTCATAGTTGCTCCACAAGAAGAGGATGAGCCAAGGAATGTAAATGAGACTTTATCATGCCCATATAAGGAAAAGTGGATAAGTGCAATGAAAGAGGAAATGGAGTTGATAGAATCAAATCAAGTTTTGGAATTGGTTGATTTTCCAAAAGGACGCAGAGCCATTGGGAAAAAAATGAGTTCTCAAGATAAAACGTAAAACTGATGGCTCGATTGAAAGATATAAGGCTTGCCTAGTAGCAAAATGGTATAATCAACAGAAAGGAATTGACTTTGAAAAAACTTTTTCTCTTGTAATTAGATTTATCTCGATTCGTCTTATCTTGGTAATAGTGGCTAGTATGAATCTTGAATTACATCAAATGAATGTAAAGATTGCGTTTCTCAATGGAGAATTAAATGAAGAGATTTTTAAGGAACAACTTGTTGGTTTTATTGCAAAAGGCCAAAAGCAAAAGGTTTTTCGACTTTTGAGATCGATATATGGCCTTAAGCAGTTTTTGAGATTGTGGTATATACGTTTCCATAATACCATAGTGGCATATGATTTTATAATGATCGATGAGGATCATTGTGTATATATCAAAAGATCCAAATATAAGTTTGTGATCTTATCTTTATATGTAGATGATATACTAATTGCCGGGAGTAATATGAAGTTAGTAAATATGATTAGGAATTTGTTATCTTTCAATTTTGAGATGAAAGATATGTGTGAAGCTCCGTATATCCTTGGAGTTAAGATTTCAAGAGATCGTTCAAAGAAATTACTGTCTCTTTTGCAAGAGACTTATATAAACGAAGTCCTTGAACGATTTCGCACGCAAGATTGCAAACCCAAAAATACTCTTATTGCGAAAGGTGAAGGATTAAGCCTTCAGATATGTCCTAAAACTCAACAAGAACAGGAATAAATAAAACGTGTTCCTTATGCTAGTACTGTTGGGAGTTTAATGTATGTAATGATGTGTACAAGACTTGATATATGTTTTGCAGTTGGAATAGTTAGTAGATACCAATCCAATCCAGGTCAAGCACATTGGTGTGCCATTAAAAGGATCATGAGGTATCTGAATGCTACTGCTGATTATTCGCTGAGTTATCAAGGAAGTGATTTGCACCTTGAAAGCTATACTGATGCTGACTGGGAAGGAGATTTGAATGAGAGAAAATCCACTTTTAGGCATGTGTGCTTACTGAATAATGGCACCATATCTTGGAGCAATAAGAAGCAACAGTGTATATCATTATCAACAATGAAAGCCAAATTTGTGGCACTCTCAGCGGCAATACAAGAGGATGTTTGGCTTAGGAGATTTTTGGATCATTTAGGTGTTAGTGGGAATGCTGCAACGTCGTTATTGGTACATTGTGATAGCCAAGTAGCAATAGCTTACACAAAGGATCCCAAGTTTCATTGTAAGACTAAACATATAGACATCAGATATAACTATGTTAAAGACATGGTGGCACGAAAGGAAGTGAACGTACAGTACATATCTACGCAAAGAATGATAGCAGATCTTATGACGAAGCCAATTCTTAGAGATGTTTTCTATAGTAATGTAAATTCTCTAGGACTCCGTAGAGTCTAATGTACTGAATATTATTCATCCCATAATGTTCATTGTTAATGAAGTTTGATGTTATCATTAATGCCTATGAGATAAATTAATATTTATGCATCTTAATGCTTGGTGCATTTTATTAAAAGGTATGTTAAACAGATGAGAGATTAGCCTACTCACACGGGTAATCGCCTTCATTTACTGTGTGATGAATAGAGATGAGACAATTTTAAACTTATTATCTATGTGATAATTGAGAGCTCAAGCTTAAAATATTGATGTCGCCTTAATAGTTATTATGTCCGAAAGTGAAATAACTCACATATTTTATTATACTTGTCTATAATGCCAGATGTGAGTTCTGATGAATTATTTGAACAGAGTAGATTTGTGAACTCAAATTAGACATTGAGAGTGTTTGACCTATCATATGTATGGTATTAAGTGTAAAGACAGACACTCCATGGGGAAGGAGAGAACACCGTAATACGTATTTCATATTACCTATGCATGAGACGACCAATAAGAATTGGCAAAAGTTTTGATCTCAACTTTAAAGCCGTGTGAGATTTATGAGGAAAAGAGTTTCTCATTTAGTGCCCTCATGACTCTGACTCATTCTTAAAGTTTCTATTCAGTGTTTGCTATCTTATGGTGTTGCCAATGGTCATGAATGATTCGATCTAACAGGGTATTTCTAGAAAAGCGAACTGGACTAAAATCGAGAGGTTTGAGGAAGAGGAAGATCGATTTACTGTCAGTGTCACATTCTGCTTTGTGTTCACAAATCGACCAATTATGATTGTTTGTCAATCATAGTTGTGAATACAATATATTATACTTAAAGAGATAAAGAGAGATATACATGTGACTGATTGATCTAGGGTACTGCATATTAAATCTACTCTAAGGAAATCTGTCCAATATGAGCTGCCGTATATTCCTAACAGATATATGGCAACGAGCTCTCAGAGTATGTTGGTCGCACGGATTATTTGTTGATATGAATTTTGCAAAGAAGAGAGGTATATTTAGCACATCATGGTCGAGTAAGAAATTGTGGTTTTATGAGTTGGATTATGAGTGGACCGCTCATGTTGGGCTAACCCAACCCAAACCCATAGCCTTGAGTAAACGTCAAGGGCAGTTAGTTGAAGAGTATGTAAATTTCAAAGGAGAGTTACGTTCTTCACTTCTTCACTACTTCACAACAGAGAAAGACACTGACATTTTTCCCTCTCTTCCACGAAAGCGAAATTGGCGCGTGAATTCCTTCTCAAGGCTGCAAATCGAGGCATTTAATCTGTGGAAATCCGAGTATGTTCATTTACGTAATATACCTCGCACGATCAGTGATTCAAATGGATATTGAGCACATCTTTTCGCAATTTCATGAATCGTTTAGGAATGTGTTTCCTTACACCAGAGTCTT
Organism: Metrosideros polymorpha var. glaberrima; assembly: GCA_001662345.2. Lineage (NCBI taxonomy): Eukaryota > Viridiplantae > Streptophyta > Magnoliopsida > Myrtales > Myrtaceae > Metrosideros > Metrosideros polymorpha. The sequence goes on along the minus strand of BCNH02000006.1, from coordinate 9,789,303 downwards.
AGAACCGTCTTTGATTGGTTTAGAGACTTGAATCTGAAATGTTAATGCAAAAGCTAACTCAGGTAAATGACTATGCAAGAAAACTTGCATGCCCTTTTTGCTGCATGACGTACCTGAGTATTAACATCTAACGACTACCGCATTTCTTATTTGTTCCCGTGGAGTGCAGAAGTGCATTACAATTAGCTTCTGATTAAAGAATTTGCAGGGTCCAATCTCTACTTCTCTTATGAATTAGACTCTGTCAACACACGTACCCTTCGTTGCCACGAGCTGGATGTGCTTTGGGACCATGATATATCCATATTTTTCTATCCACTAACTAAGCGATAAAGGCAATGCAATAGTCAGAAAGAGTTTTGGCGCGTCCGGATGATTCCAGAGCACTTCTCGTTATATTTTTCTCTCCACCAAATGTACCCGCACGCGTCTAATGCATCACAGAGTGCACCAGTTGAAGTTTTCATTCTCTTGCTTCATTGCTTATGCGCCAAATACCCCCGTCCTCGCATGAAACCCACCAAGAATTAGAATCCTCAACTCGATGTAGGACTCCCTATATAAGTGACTCGTTGGCTCTCAACGTGTTGCACCATCCTACAAGAGACAGGAAAACATTCTTAACACCCTCGATTAATCAAAATCATTCAAGAAGTCATGTCCCTGCCCAAGGTTTTGGCTTGTTTGCTCCTTTCCCTCCTCGTTCTCCATCTGCTGGTTGAAGCAGCTGATGCTACGGTAATTGAAAGCTCTCCTCTCTCTCTCTCTCTCTCTCTCTCAACGCGTGTACATGTTGATGAAGTTTTTCTTTAGTGTTTTATACCTCCAGCTAATCTCGACTTGCATATGTTGTGTAGCAGGAAGCGAGCAAGGATTCAGTGGAAAGTTATGCCGCCAAAAGGATAGGTGAAATCTCATTTAAATGCTTGTAGATATGATGGTTTTGCATAGCTACTATGTAGATTAATGAGTAAATTCAGCTTGGTTGATTGAGAATCGAGAATAAACCAAAGCTCTGAAATCATATTTGACAAATTAAATTCCCGATAATTGAAATGGTTAAATTATGGATGAACGGCGTATATACGACATATTTCTTTATATTCAGTATGGCATTTTATGTCGTATCATTAGTCCATGTTAGCCACGAGTTTTTCTTTTTCAGATTGTGGAGCGGCTTGCGCCGCTAGGTGCAGGCTAGCATCGAGGCAAAAGATGTGCAAGAGGGCATGCGGAACCTGCTGCGCCCATTGCAATTGTGTGCCGCCGGGGACCAGCGGTCACACTGACGTGTGCCCTTGCTACGCCAGGATGACCACTCATGGAGGCAGACTCAAGTGCCCTTAATTTAGCTAAAGCATCCACTGCGGATGTTGTATCAACTTTGATGGATATTCGTTGCCGAGAATAAATAATTTAATTGATCAATGTGTGATCTATAGTAAAATAATTAGAATGTTCTCTGTGTAAACCCCAATATCATATTGAAATCTCCATGTATAGAGAGACAGCAATAAAGAATTTTATGCTTTTCGTGTACCTCTCTCTCTCTCTCTCTCTCTCTCTCTCTCTCTCTCTCTAACCATGTTCAATTGCTGTTCGTCTTCTTACTAATTCACGAGTTCAAATCATCGTTACCATGGTCACCTTCACAAGTACGAGTTTTTGTATTTCTACGATAATTCAGCGCATACATGATGGGAAAATCGTTAGATAACCAGCTATCATATCTAGGGAGGAGTAGTCGGATGCTTAAAAATTCTAAAAACAATTTACTCGGATAAGAGTCAAGAACTCAGTCAAATTTCTTAGAAATATGAAGAAATTGTTAGTTGATAATCTTAGGGCAAAAGCCACACAAAAAAAAAACCCTAAACTATGCTCACTATGACACATTTACCCTAAACTTCTTTCCCATGACCCAAAAAACCCCAAACATGTACTTATATGACACATTTACCTTGTCAAAATTCTGTCAATGAGAAAGATTAAAAAACTGCCTACATGAACGTCGTAAAGCAATTAATGTTGATATAATGCCCATGTCACTGGAGTCAAATAAAAACAAGTTGTTTTGGCTAAAAAATCATCTAACGAAATCTTGTTGGAGAGAAAATGTGTCGCACAGGTATAAGTTTGCGGGTTTTATACATCACAAGAAAAAATTTAGGGTAAATGTGTTATAGTGGTCATAGTTTAGAGTTTTTTATGTCACAAAAAAAGTTCAGAGTAAATTCATCACAATAATTTTGAGTTCTTTCATGACTTCTTCCCGTAATCTTAGTTAACCCACCAATAATTAGGCATAGCATCTCTCTTTTAACCCTAGTTGGAGCACCACTTTCTAAATTATTTTGCATGAACTCTGTTTCAGATTGTTCATACCCTAGATGGCGATTCATTGAAGTCCTCTTTTATGACAGCGGTTGACCAGAGAACAGCTGGTTCTACAACTCTTATTCAGCTGTCATAACCTTTGCTTGTGGGGAGGTTGATCGATCCTAGAAGGGACTTAGGCCGTGAAATCTCACGAAAAGTGCAGGAAACTGAACCTGTAAGCCAATTCCCCCAAAATTATTTATGATTCTCATGCAAACGACGAGATGCTGCATGCAATGCATGACGGTGGTGTCATCATCAGCCTGGTTGACTTTGCGAGTTGGCAGCCTCACCAAATCCTTATCCGTAATATATATAGATGCATGGCGGATGAAAGGAAAACAGAAATAAATTAAACACGTGCATGTAAGAAAATAAAATAGTTGCTTGGATAAGCACTTAAAATTTGCAAGTATTGAAGGTTTAAAAAATTGCCTTAGTATTATCTTGGTGATTTTTAGATTGCGATATGATTTTTTATATTTTTTCCGAACTATTCTATCATTATATATATATAGTTAAAGCTGGATTTGTCATACTTAAGATTAAAAATTCGCTGTGTGGCACTTAAGTTTACCTTTTGTGATTACCCAGTGTCATGCTTTTGCCACGTGGCCCATGTTTGTCCAATAACTGTTAGCTGTTTTATTCGTCATACCTAAATTTCAACCTCTTATTCAATTAAAATTTTTAAAAAAATTGATAAAGTGTATCTTCATATGCACTTTTCAATTGTATAGTTTTTTTTTACCATAATTTCGTAAATATATATTTTCGTCTTATGGGTTTTTCCAGGTAAATAGTGCAGTTCAAATGATACAGCTTATTTAAATCAGTATGCTTTATTTTCCATTGTTTCGTATATTGTCATTTCAATTTCTTTTGTTTTGTTCGCACTTCTCTCTATCTTGATTCCATCGTTTTTAGCCAAATTTCCGATTTTCGCACTTTTAACTTTTCAAGCACTTTTGTTACCTCGTCATTTAGATCAAACAAGCGGATAATGCATTGCTTTTGCTCTCAAGAGCTGGCGCGCCTATCTCACGCATTCACGCCCGTCCATCTTTGAAAAAACTTGCTTTTTAATAAAAGTTTTACCACTTTGTGATCGAGATTGAATTGGAGAATAATGTTGTATTCATTTTCCAAATCGTCTGTTTCTGAGATTTACCTTAAATCAATTTTTAACTTAACAACACTACTTTTGAATTTGCTTTGTAACGAGAGATTTTCAAACAAAAACTTGGAGCATAAGCGCATGCTGCAAAGAAAAGGGAGGAATTGTTGGTGGTTAGAAGAGAAATGACACAGTTGAGAAAGTGGGGGGTACTTGAAAATGCTAATTACAATAATCGTTTTCTATTTTTTTTAATAGACTTCAGTTGAATTTCTTCAAGAATTGAAGGTTCTTTAAAGGGAAGAGCGTGAAATTTCATGAGCAAAGACGATAAACAAGAATCCCTCTCTTTTATCAATAGTAGTATACAAGCAGCAGAGATAAGCCGGAAAAGGTTAAACATAATTGGATTTAAAATCTTCATCTAATCTTTTCGAGGAGATATAAAAGGCTGCTTTTCTGCAAAACCTTAAAACCCTAGACGTTTGATTGATACTTTAATCAGGTACACTGCACATATTAATAGATTTGCCACGTCCTACGATTAAAATCGAATAATCGATTAGGGTAATTCGTCCTCATCAAGACCTAGAAAGATTGATGTGGACATATAGGAGGTCCTACTTGATTAGGCAGCAATACTTTATTTGATCATGTGCACATAATTCATCTCCCAATGATTATTGGTTTTCTCATGCCACTTATGGTTTGGGCGCCAGCTGTTTGTTCATGTGCCTATAAAACGTAGGTATCCCTTGGGAATCTTGGGATTAGGTCGAGTAAAGTTATGACAGAAAGAGTAAAGATGTAGCATTTGATAAGTGTAAGAGGAAGGCAATGGATGAAGAGACAATAGAAATCTGGCAATTAACCTAGGAATCACTATGCTTTGGAGAGCAAGAGGAGCATATTTTCAGCTGTTCCTCTGACCTATTTTTCCACTTAATTGTGGAATATGCTGATCCGAGACAATTTGGAGAAATGCTATATTTTTATCTATCCTTGATTGGAGGAAATGATGGATTACAAGTTAAAGATGTCAACTACGTGCAAACTTAAGTCTGCAAATTAAAAGTGGATGACGTCGTAATCCATCAATCAAAGGCATGGTTGGAGAAACTTTACTCCAATTAAAGATGGAGGAAACCATGGCCCGTGAGAAGCTTGGGTAGTTTGATCGAATTAATTAATGAGTTTCATGATAACATTGATTGTAAAGAGTAGTCATTGTATATATATCAAGTATACAAACAAGGATACATATTATGTAAAATTTAATGGAACTACTAACAACTGTTTTAAAAGTTCGAATTTGCTCAAACCAATGGTCACATGGTGATGGCACGTCCTTAACTATAGGGGTGTGTTTTTAAGATTGTACAGGGAGGTGGACTAGTCAAAGTACATGAAAACTAACCCAAACATCACTGAGTACTAAATGGAAAAAAAAAAAAAACTAGGGCAATTGCAAGTGGAAAAATTGTCAAAAAAGTCTTAAATCTATTACACTTTTGCCAATTGAGTTCTAAACCTTTCAATTTTGCCGATTCAGTCCTAAACCTTTTATGATTTGCTGATTCAATTATAAAACTTTCAATTTTACCGATTCAGTCCCAAATCTTTTATGATTTGTAATTCAGTTCTAAACCTTTCAATTTTACCGATTTAATCCTAAACTTTTTTATGATTTGTCGATTCAGAGGATTGAATCGATAAATCATAAAAAGGTTTAGGACTGTGAATCGATAAAATTGAAAAGTTTAAGACTAAATCAGCAAAAGTGCAATAGGTTTATGGCTTTTTTGACAATTTTTTCAATTGCAAGTAGCAGTAGACTAAGGGCCAAAATGAACTGATGTATCAAAATCTAATGAATGGAACAAAAGATGATGACATGATAGAAGAGACTGAATTCACATCCTAATAATACAATAGTAGGTAATTAAAGGTGCACTAAGTATTTTCACATGAACTAGCAAAACCAAAGAAACTATGGTTCGACTATATAAAAAGAGAACGAAAAATAGGAAAATTATAAAAATCGTGTAAAAAGTGACCGTGCGCTTGAGAAGAATTATTAAATAATATGAGTAGTGTAAAAGTTTGAGTATAAAATTAACTGTAAAAGTGATGTGATAGACTGTAAATTAAAATTAAGTGGATTGTATTCAAACATCAGATCGAAATTTATTGAATCATTTAATTATTTAATGTATAATTAGTCCTTTTTTATTTATATTCTTTTGCATTATACGCACAATGATATGGTAAGTACAACTTCCAGATGATTCTAAGGCCTTTTTCCCCTTGTCAAATATTTCCCTTCTCTCCCTTTTTTGGCTTCACACACCTTTTACTTTCTTTTGATCTTTTTGGGACCTTAACATAAGCGTAGAGATTAGATCTAAGCAAGTCTTTAAAATGCTTCATTTGGATTTTTGTTCGGATCTCGAGATCATCTAAATGTAAAACACTAAAAAAGTATTGTTGGGTACGGGACAAGAAAAAGATTATGTACCAATTAAGGGGACTTGAGCGTGTAGACAGCAGCACGTTAAAATAAGAAGCGTATCCATAAAGCCTGTTTGGAAACGGGAGAGGTCGAGCATGCATGTCCCCCCCCCCCCCCCCC
>BCNH02000006.1:9744484-9774915 GCA_001662345.2 Metrosideros polymorpha var. glaberrima | reverse complement strand
TTGGATTAACAAAATGCATGTCCCATCCCATCCAGTCTTTGATGTGCACCTACCACCTTTCTCTCTCTCTCTCTCTCTCTCTCTCTCTCGAAATCAATCTCACCCTATAAATATGACCAACCCTTTTTCTCATTTAATGCACCAATACCATATTATATAAATAATACAGTGAAAATATCATCATCTCCACTTCGAGTCACCTTCGTTCATGGCCAGCTCCAAGCTTTTGACTGCTTCCTTGCTCGTTGTTGCCTCCCTTCTTCTCCTCCAAGTCGCTGCAGCTGATGTTCAGGACTCGGTAATGCAGTAAACCCTTCTCGTTTTTCGTCCACTGCCACTTGATTGTTTCCTTTGATGCAGTTCTTCGTGTCTTGCTTTTTATAGACTGACCAAATGGAAATGATGTTTCTTTAATTTCCTCCTGGGAACAAAGCAGGCAAAAGGAGATGTAGAGGAGAAAACGCTTCTCAAAAGGATGGGTACGTATGCATGTTATCATCTTTTGCTTGTCCATCGCAACGATGTCTGTACGCTCGAAAGCGGATTTAAACAGACGATGTCATTCCCGAAATATAATGTGAAAATTTTGAAAAACCTTGCAGATTGTGGCGGAGCGTGCGCCGCGAGGTGCAGACTATCGTCGAGGCCGAGGCTGTGTCAGAGGGCGTGCGGCGCGTGCTGCGCCCGCTGCAACTGCGTCCCGCTGGGCACCTCGGGCAACCTCGACACTTGCCTTTGCTACGCCAGCCTCACCACCCACGGCAACAAGCGCAAGTGCCCATAGAAGCTGCAAGTCGTTTTGGTCCGAGGGTTGTGGGTGTGTGCTTACGTGTATTTTCCCAGTGAAGGTTGTGTCGTCGCTAATAAAACACAAAATTGTAGCTTGGTCATGACCTTAAGTGGTTGTTGCCTTCCCTATGAGCATGCTGTGTGATCAAAAGAGTAAAATTTTCCCTTCTCTATCTCGCTTTCCAACGGAGTCAGTGAGAACTGTTGTGAACGAAATGCATGATGCCCCCCTATCATCAATTCTTTCCCTGCGCCTGCCGTTCGCTTTTGGTCTCGACTATACAGAAGAATCGAAACTTTCTTATCATCTCTTCCGCGCGCGATAAACATGTCATGACCGTAAATTTCAGTTAACACATGTAACAGGTTCGTCGAGTAAATTCCCCTACGCCCCGACCGAAGCGTTAGTGTAAAATTCCATTCGATTCAAACTTAACAAATCAGCCAAGCTTTTAACGTCAAACCATCCACAAAACATGTGAGGCGCTTTGTTTAGGTCTCTCCGTGATTGGTTTGTTCTCTATCTGTTGATGTATCATTATCACAAGTCGTGCTTTGAGGATTTCCTTCTAATTATATGGGTGTTGCAATATCTACTACTGCTAATGATGTATGGTAAATCACTAACTTCACTGGCATAAATCATTTTGAGAGACCCACTTCCAATCTTCGAAATTGGAAAAAGTATCTCTTTTCTTTTTGAAAAATAATTGATTTTCCATATACAAGAGATGCTGCAATCGCTCTAAAGCAAGCATGCTCTTATACAACATTACAAAACTGGATGCATCCTGATTTGTCTGTTGATCAATATAAAATACGAGGGTGTCAAGTTGAAGAGCTAACACGAGAAATTCATTCAGCTGTGACCCCATGACTTGGCTCGTCTCTCTTCATACATACAATACCAACTCCTTCAAACTTTTGTGAATTCCAAAACACAGCAATCAGGGCGTGTGCCTAAGCATCTTAATCACCAAGGTTTCGAGCTATGAAGATCTTTGGCTCCTGCATAACGCTCCTGCTACTTTCTACCATCGTTATGATGCATCATACTCAGGCCGACCTCTTGGTAAGAGTCATCTTCTGTTGCCCCATAATGAAAACTTAATCTGGGTTTCTTCTTCGGTTGGTTCGTTGAATCTTGCAGGATCTACAGTTCTCACTTGGGTATGGAATCCTTCTCTAATTCAGACTCGGGTTTTAGAACTTCCTCAGGTGACTGAATCGGATGCGAGCGATGTACCAATTACAATACCGTATCACGAATTTATAGGGAACATCTTCCTGTTCATCTATCGGTGTGATCGGTTTCATTCTCTACGGGTAAACTAATTGCTCTACATGGAATGAATCGATGGGAATTGCAGATTGTGATCAGGCGTGCTCTGTTCGTTGTTCCCTAGCATCACGGCAGCATTTATGGGAAAGAGCTTGCGGTACATGTGCCCCGGTGTGTGCCTCCCGGAACATACGGCCACTACGAAGCCTTCCCTCGCTATGCCAACCTGACCACCCATGGAAGCCGTCATAAGTGTCCTTAAGCTTTTCAGTACAGACGGTCAACTGTGAAAAAACTGATCATTGGAATAATGAGAAGCGGGAATTTAAGACTTTTGAGTGTATTAAGTTCATCCCCCAGGAGGAAATGATATCTACAGAATCTTATGTGATCTTCCTCTCAAACTAATTTAATCACGTTTCAACATTTCAAGGGATGCATGATCAATCTCATTCGAGAAAAGCACATATCCTTGTCAAGCCCGTCAGATCATATAGTACCTAAAGCAGCAACTTGCTCTACCACCACATTGCAAGCCACGGAACTTTATAGCGATTTCAAGTATATCGAACAAAGAAAAAATGTTAACCATGAGCACAGTCTTGCACTTAGAAGGATTAAAGAAGAATTACATAAAGGTGGGCCTCTATCCCGTGTTGGAATTGAGCATGGATGATTCATCGAATGACAAGCAATGTGCAATAACCGGAAGCAATCTGGAACGCTATGCGGAGTAAATTTTGAATAGCACATCTCCACAAGCAATGTGGACAAAACCAATCACAATACAACAGAACGTCTCTAGAAAAAAATAGCTACGCCAAACTGCAATTCAACCATGAGGAGGGGAGGGGAGGGAGGCAGAATATTGAATCTCCCATATGAAGATTTCTTTAGATGGCAAAAGGAGCATCACTCTAGCTTCTCAAGTTCCCCCAATCTCTCTATAATTGCCTGCGACTCAAAGAACAATTGCTTCAGTGACCGTTGCTTGTAATTGCTAGAACTAAATGGAAAAGCATATGCTTTGTATAAAATGCTAAATGGACCTTGTTCATGGTTCGTGATTCTATTTCCCTGCATGATCTCAAGGTCCATAGTGTATGCATGTGCACGTGTGAACTATCCCATGGCTGCATGGACCGGGAGAGATTCTTTTTCTTCCTGCCTTTTTTTGTTTTTGGGTTGACAGTTGCCTTCTTTTTTGTATTTCTGTCTCTTAAATATAGTGTTTGACTAATCCAATGTTCAATCCCTAGAACCCTTATCTGCAACTGTTCACTCCCTCCCCCGAAAACCAAAAACAAAAGAGAAAAACAATTCAACCAGAGAGCTGATTGGAGCGATCTCAAAAAAGGAACATATCTTGCTACACACTGAAGCAGGAAGTCGCTGACAACTAGCTGTTAAAAAAAAAAATCTACATAAGATGTTTACCCTCTTGCTTGTTTCTTGGATTTCGCCAGCAAGGATGAATTCATCAAGTATCAGATAAACCTTCATGAGGGGGAAAAAGATGAGTTAATTTCTGAGAAAATGAGTTCTATAACCATGACAAACATACTGGTGTCCCCAACAAGATTGAGGCAACATCAAAGAGGAGTATATAGGTATAATAATTTAGTCAAGAATGACAACAAATAACAGTGTCTGGATACTTGAACTATTCATACAAACACAATGACACAGAACCTCATGAACCACAAGTTGACACTACACACAAGATAGAGAAAAAGACCAGCATCATGATTCCTTAGCTTTGCTCAGTCTCCATTTCTGATTAACTCGTGCTTTTGAGACCTTATGTGTGCTTCTTTCAAGCAAGAAGCTAAAACCATTATGTGCAAATCCACCATCTTTTCATAGTCACCCATTCTCAAAGCAATAAATAGAACTCTGCTGAAAACAGAAAGGGACAACAGATGGGCTTGCTCAACCTTCATAGTCCCAAATGAATGGGAGTTACAGTTAAAAGCAAAGCAGAAATCTTCAATTGAGACAGAGAAACAGAGAAAATTTGGTTGAGCACAACACAATGGGATAAATTTTACCCTCAATGGAATGAAGCTTCTCAAGCATCAAGATAAATTCTAGAGCCTAGAACCCATTCAAACTAACAAGAACAAGCACTGATTCCATCAGACCTTTCCCTAAAGTAGCTTGAAATACATAGCAAATACCATTCCATAGCTTACATCCAAATGAAACGAGAAAAATTAGTCAATTCAAACAGCCAAATACAACATTAAGACAGTGAGAGGATGCAACAACAAATGAGACTTTTGGTGTAAAGTCATATATGAGATGACCATTTAAAAACTAAAGAAAACTAGCTCATCCACTGGAGGTTTTCCAGAAAATCCAGAAACCCAGTCTACCAACAATCGGAGAAGAAAGATGTACATAAACCCCGTATGAGAGAGCATATTTCTACTGTCCAGCTCCACTCACATATTCAGACAGCAGCACCAATATTGAATGCGCACCAAGAAAATAGATAGCCAGACAAGATCTGACAACTAATTTCATATAATAATGTAGCATACAATTGTAAGATGTGACAAAGAAGCAGGTCCAGACATAAGTAGAGCTGATGGTTATGGACAAACCTTATGAAAATTGAATACCAAGTCTAGTTCACAGACATTGCTGAAGAAGTGATCCAAAATCTCTACAAATAAGTGAATGCACTCCAAGTATGCAAGCTCATTATCCGTTATGTCAACACAGAGCGAGAAAAATAGTCCAGCATATCGCCTGTAAATAACCTTGTGTGTCCGAAACTGCAATTGAAAAATCTCAATTAGACCTTCATGTGAAACTAGGAAACAAGCAGGGATGATTAGAACTAGAGTGGCTGCGCAAAGAAGCGCTCTTTTCCGCGACCACTCTTTCATGCGACGGATCACTTTGGTTGCATTTTCGCAAACCCTAATCGGGCGTGCTCAACGACTATGATGGTTTCGAGTGCACAAGTAAAGTCACCGACGAGCGGAGAAAACCGAGTCACTATAAGTTCAGCGCTCCTCTTTCTCTCGGCTTCTTTTTCTACTTCCCTATGATCCTCCTCTTGTGTCCTCAAACTCCTAAATTCTCTTCGTCAATCGCCGCGGCCACAACAATCAACGGGAACGATCCACACAACGCGTGCTTACGGCGAGCATTCGCACGAAAGAGCCGACAAATTCAAGGGTCAGCAATGGAAAAAGAAACGTAACCGTAGGGGGAAGAGAAATCGAAGGTTCTGACCTCAACGAAATTGGTGTACTTGGGATCTCTGTTGACCACCAACCGATGAACCTAGAAATCCATCAACCGGACAGAAAGAAGAAAAAGATTAACTAGCAAACACCAAATTCAGGTCAAACCCGATCGCGAGGGAGGAGGAAGGAGGAATGGCTATGGCTATGGCTACCTCGTACTCGACCTTGTGCTTCTCGGAGTCCTCGAGGGGGACGTAGTACTTGGCGAGGCGAGTCTTGCCCTGCCGGTTCTGCAACAGTATGAATCGGATCTGGCGGAATCAAAGCATCAGGGGAACGAAACGATCAGAGACGAAATCAATCAAAGCCCACGAAAACTCGAATCTTTCCCTAAAATTCCAAAAGCTCAGCAACGGATCACCATTTTAGGAGGGTCGGCGGAGCAGAAAGCGGCCTGTTTGCACGAGCAGGTGCAGCTCAGCTAGGGATTTCGATGATTTGGGGGAGCTCGATTTCGATGATTTGGACCAGAGCAGGATTCGAACGTTGAAAATTCCCCCACAGAGGGAGACAGAGAGACAGCGGAGACGGGGATGAAATTTTCTTGCAAAGGGTCCTCGTACTGCTTTGATTTTTCTTTTTCTTTTTTTTTGGTTGTATAACTTTCTGACTTATTCCGATTTTTTCTGCTATTTAATAAAAAAAATTACTGATTTCGAATTTGTTTGGTATACAATAGGCAAAAGAGAAGACTAGCAGAAACAAAATCCATTCGTGAAAACCACAAAAGATCGATGGACCCTGACCCAATTTTCACATTGTTAATTTTTTTTACAGATTTTAAATAAATTAAAAATTAAAAAGGCCTTAAAATTAGTTCCGACGACTTTTTCTTTAAATGTGTTTCCATCCGAACGGTAGTTCTCATAAATTGCTTCCCAATGCACTTTCCTATCATAGTAACCAAACGATTTTTCTTTTCATGAAAACCCTTTATACTAAAATCCTATACATTTAACTTAAAGCCTTTTCTCAAAAACTAGACCAAATGCAGCCACGTGATAATAATTGTTTTGAGAACAAAGACGGGGTATCACAAGGACAGGATATCACAATTTCTTACAAACTTTGAATCTAGAATTAGATCATTACATGGTTTGTTGGTATCCATCTTAAAAGCCCCTGCGGCCCGAACCCCGCTATGATATTAATCATGGGTTTAATGCGAAATCCCATGCGGAGAATAATCACTTATATTACTTATAAAAATGAACTATCCAAAAGATTTTTATTATTCACAAAAATATTTAACATCAATTGTCATCAATAATAAAAATATTTCTAATTGATTAATTATTTCAGGCGATAAATATTTTTCTCAAGTCATTCAACTTTTCAGAAACAAAATCAGTCTTAATAAATTGGCAAGCTCTTGTCTTATTCAATCTCCAAAGCAGTACTTTCTTGCCCCTGTATCATAGTACACAATTTTCTACTGAAAGAGTCTCTTTCTAAGTTCAGTTTCTCTTATTCGCTCTATTATTATTATTCTTCATCCAGGCATTCAACCTGCCAAAAATTCCCCGTACCAAATTTCAGTAAACTATGAATGAACAAAATGCTGCGATCGGCCATCCAACTCTAGAAGTCGTGCTCGTAATTTGAGTTTGCAGCAGCCAAGAGAGCAGCTCCGATGCCCGACCCGTCCTTCGAATGTTCTATCACCACGTTCCTTGATAGCTCGGTCCCTAGAAGTTCTGTGACAGCGCCATGCATGTATCCTCTGTATTGGGAATACTTCTCATACAACCCTCCGTCCATGGCCACGACCGTCCTCTTTCCGAATATGAGACCCTTCGAGTCCTCTTCCATCTTCTGCAGGATTCCCACAATTCCTGCGCCAGCTAACCGGCCGCCTCGCTTGGTGATGGTGTCGCAGACTTCCAGAACGACTTTCCTCGCACCGAGGTTGGACTCCACCTGATTTCCAGATAGCGAGCAAGTAAATTTAAGATTATATCAAGCGTTGACTTCGTGAAGTACATATAGCACAAAGATATGTCACTAAGTTTCACAGAGCAAAATAGAGCTGTATTTATTGCAATCACGACATATGGACAGAAGTTATCAAAAGCCTAGTCAGTCACACGTCTCCCAAGCCCACAGTACGTGGTACGAAAGAACAACCAAACTGAGTCGATCACCCTCACAATACCATGGTTTCTACATCCGAAATCCATACATCTAACAAGTAAATTAAAGCGAGGAAGGATAAGAGGGACCTACTCCGGCTACATCATATAGGACTGACCCCACTTTCTGCAGATCATCGGACTCGTCTTTCTGCATTGCGCATAGATCCGGTGTCCTAAGAAGTTTGGAATACACTTAAGTAATGGTGCACCAATTAATCCATTGCAGCAAAGAGTCTCATGTGACACAGTTTGCATGAACAATTCTCCGAGGACAATAGGTTCTCAGCTATATACAATTGTTAAGTTGCAACTTATATCAATATGGTGCAGTGCGACATCAGCATAAATTTCTAGATAATAATCTGTTTGTAGTTATGATTTTGTAGTAATGGACCGGTTAAGAATGATGAACGATTACGGTCAGTGGAAATATAAACCGTTCATCTTTTAAGCAAAGTACCAACAGGGCATAGGGACATAATTGTCTCGTTATGACTCAAGGAGGATGTCTAAATGCTTATAGCACCAGTCAGATCATCACTTGTCCACAATGAACGTGTGAACTTACCCGAGAAGAAAAGGAGTCAATAGTTTATCCGGTATAGATTTTCCAAACAGAGCACCTTCTTCAGCCATCTTCACTAGAGCTCGCCTCACAATTTCACCGAGATACATCCCAGATATCGTCTTCTCATATATCTTTCATGAGATTGGAATCCAGGTGCTTACATTCCACACATTAACAAATTGCTAAATGTGAAAGTACAATTGACTATCAAATCTCTTACCTGCTCACCGGGGTTAATACTCGCTGCATCCATTTCTCTATCGAACTCAGTCAAAGGAAGGCCATTTGAGAATGCTCCCCATTCAGTGTTGATAATCTAAATCACAAATATAATTATCGAGGGGGACACTAAGCATCATTAACCCATTACTTATGTATAGAGTAGAGGAGTATCGTTCGTACCGTTCGCCCAGAAGTAGAAACATGGCTGTCTAGCTTGGGAATAGCATCCGTCCTTTCCACATAGCAAGCATTGGTACCGGTACCCAAAATAACAGCAACCATAACATCATTGTCCCAATACCTGGCTCCAGCTAATGTCGCAACCGTATCATTCACCTGGTATTCTTCAGTTGTTGGCAATCATTCTCTAATTAAACACAATTTGAGAGTGGGAAGGAGAGAAAGAGAAATCACATACCAGGGCTGAGACCCACATATCTAATCCTCGTCTCTCCATCGCTTCATTCAAGCATGCAACCACATCTTTCCCAGCCTAGAGAAGGTCAGATTGTCCAAATCAAAATGGCAACAAATAAGCAACAAGTGGTGTGTAAAGATCAGGGGAAGAAATGGCTGAAAATATGTAGAACAAACGCACTCAACAATTTATGCTGCACCCCATGGACAATTGTAGGTACTTTTTCAGCTTTGCAATTTTTGACTTATTGATATAACAGGAAATGCCTCAACGGGAGAGCCATTGTAACCATAGGTCTCATCTAAGTGAGGCTGCTAAACTTAAGCCAATCAATGAAGCTCTGGTTGATGAAGCTTGTTTCCTGTGTATACTAAGTACTTTGCTTCCTCCCACCTCTAAAGTTTGTGGTGATATTGGAGATTTTAATGAAATGGACATCACATACATTCTCAGTTTTTCCCTATTCACGAGCGCTTAATCCAAACTTCCTCCATGCACACTATGATTTGGAGGGCGACATCAACATGTTTCTATCACTCTTGTATAGCAGCATTTGCTGACATGCACATTTTCGGTTAAGTTGCCAGCTGTACTTCTGCATCAGACATTGTCGAGACACTGCCGTACTGGCAAATTAATCTCAAGACAGGAGAATGTCATTGGAGGGACTTATATTAAAACTCCAAATGACTTCCACAATAGGATCATAAAATTCACATCTTTTCTTGTATATAGAACATTAATAAAAGCCCCTGAAACTGCAAATGTAATTAGAATTGAAAATTTGTGAGCATTGGACAAACCGTGCCCGAGACTGCAAACCCCTTCGTCCATTTGATTAGTATGCCGGAGTCTATTGAAATCTGCTTCACAGGGAATGAAAATGTGAACCCTATCTCCCTCTTTCTCCCAAGCGGCAAGTGAAATTTTCCACCCTCCTTGTCTGCGAACTTCATGAGGCCAGAAGCAATGAAGTCGAATAGTTCCTGCGAATCAGTGACTGCTGAGGATTAAAAACAGGGGGAGCATATCCACAACCAAAATTAACTTCTCCGGCACAGATTCGTAAAGCAAACCTCCGAGGTGCCAAACATGAGCTCTTGAGGGATGGTCACTTGGTCGAATTCAGTGGCAACCACGCGGTCTTCCTTCCCACCCAACTGAACTCTCAACACTCGGAAGTTCGTCCCCCCAAGATCCAGAGCATAAAACAACCCCTTCTCATTCCTTCAAAGTTCATTTTTTTCATCAGGGCATAGATAGGGTACACAAAAGACAAATTGCTTATTATATCCACCGATGCATAATTGAAGCCATCTAAAACCCATGGAAGGAACAAAGAATGTAGATTAGCTGAAAAACACTAAAACTTGAGAGTAGCCAAAATTAAAAGCTCATCACTTTTCTCAAAACACTAGGAACTGCCACCCTGTTCATGATACTCTCGGCAGGAGAAAAAACAAGTGAAAGAACATTTACACACAGAGATCTTCGAATACGAGAAAAGAACGAACCCCCGCGATTTCCCTACTCAAAAACTCCAGACAGACTCTACATAAAAGACCAGTCACAGACCCAGAAACGAAACCTTAAACGCCACAGAGAGACAGCTACAGTACACGAAGAGACCCAGAAGTCAAACTCTTCAAACACACACCCAGTGATACAAAACACACGCACATACATACATACCCGCTGGGCAAGCTGTCAACGTAGCTGAGTATCATCTTGAGATCGCTCCCGCCGTCGGCGGCGAGCCCCGCGCGCATATCGGCGGCCATGGCGTCCGCCACGTGGCGGAGGACCGGCAGAGGGGTGGCGCACTCCCTCTGCAGCTTCTTCAAGATGGGGGCCACGGAGACGGGGGCGGATCGGGCGGCGGTCATCCCGAACCGGGCCCCGCGGCCGCTCCCCGGGGACCGACGGAGGCACGGCGATCCGACGGCCGGCGACGCCGATGCCACCAACATTGCCTACGGCAAGATCTATGCAGAGAGGAGAAAAGAGTTGGGACAAGAACCAAGAAGCGACACTGCACTGCTGAGTTGACGTTACGTTAGAGAGAGAGAGAGAGAGAGAGGAGGAGGACACGTATTGCCAAAAATAAATTTGCGAATAATACTGAGAGGAGGACACGAATTGCCAAAAATAAATTTGCGAATAATACTGAAAATCATGACATGATCTTGATCTTCTTGTTTTAAAAGGGGGGGCTATGGTTGGAACTTTTGAACAGCCCCGTTGGGAGTAGCTAACAACCCAACGGGTCGTTCGTTACCTGACAGCTTCTGATGAGCTCTCTCTGCCGAAATAAATTATATAAAATTATATAAAACGAAATTCTGGGTTTTCTTATTTTTTGGAAAACTGGGAAGGAGGTGGCGGGGTTTTTACTTTTAGGATCAGGACAAGGTTTTGGGGGGAGAGGAAGGAAAGGGGGCGGAGGAGACGATGATGTCCGGACGTGGACACGGCAATCTCTAATTTGTTTCTTGCTTGGTCAAAGTCGCCTCTCTCCGAGGGGGATATGCTGACGTGCGGTCTCGGTGCACGGTTAGGTGCACCCTGGTTCTGTCGAAGCTCTTTGCCCGAGGCTCCTTCCACCGTTTCCTCTTTTTATTTGTCTTTCCCTTCACAAGGAGTTTGGGATCGATCTCATATTGAGTGAAACGGTGAACCGTTTTGGGCTTGGACGTGATTCATGTGAAACCTCAGCAATGTGCGCGCTGGATTGGAATCTATTGAAAGTAGATGTAATCGATGTCGAGGCAACATGATCAAAATCGCATCGATGCCAAGTGTGATGCAACGCCAAGGCATGTTGTCGGGATCATGCGATCTGATGATCTAAGCAGATCTCACCTAGATCTGGCGATCTAAGTAGATTTGCTTGGCCTCGTCGCCGAGGATCACGTCCACCACCATAGCAATCACCCTTCAACTCCCAGCTTTCTCGGCTCTGCCATTACTCTCAAGAAGAGACTAGCGATGAAGAAAAACAAAGTGAGCGGAGCCTAACCTTAATTCGTAGACACAAAGCCCATCGGACATTTGTTGGCACAACCACAAATTCTTTTTCTAATTTTTTTCTAAAAAGCAATACCCATAAGAAATTTAATAGCATTAGCAACAAGCAAAAATCATAGAATCTTGAGTTGGGTATAGGTGAAGAGTCCTCCTCTCTTTTTTCCAAATAAATATATTTTAATCGGAGTGAGATCTAATCTTCGAGCTTCCACTTCAAACGCCCATTGAAGTGGACGAGAAGAAAGGAAGCTAAAGCCACATTATACTTTGATATCTTTCGTTCCCTCCTCTTCACAAGCTTCCTACTTGTACTATCACCACCCCCTCAAGGCAAAACATACTGGCCCTTCCAATTCCCTTTCAGCATCCTTTCTTCTTTCCAAATCAAGTCCCTCTGTTAGTTCTCTCGATCAGAAGATCATGGACGGCTTGAATGTGATGGCGAGGAGGGTCGAGATTGATCGGAGAGCGCCGTTCAAGTCCGTCAAAGAGGCAGTTTCGTTGTTCGGCGAGAAAGTCCTCGCTGGAGAGCTGGTTTGTACCAGCAAGCTCAAAGAGGTAAGAGTATGTAAGGGTTCTCTAGTTTCAATCCTTAATTTTTCATCTGCTTTTATCAGCTCACTCATTGTTCCATTCTACAAGTGTTCCTATTCATACAGACCTCCAATTCCTTTTTGATTACTTTGTTGTGATCGTTTGGGGACATATGATTCAATTTTATCAAAGTATACGCAAGAATTTACACACATATTGTCGCATATGACTTCACAAAAGAGATCTCCCTTACGTTTGTGTGTACTTCAAAACAATGCATCCTCTCAGAACATCAGCCAAGATTCATCAAATGTGCTTAGTGGAACATAAGTAAAGATTTCAACTCGAAAACCGTGCAATGATTCGCATAATAGAAATAGCGAGCACATCGAAACTGGTTTCTGTAATGTGACAAACTATTGTGGACCGTTGAATCAGACCCAGTTATTTAACTCTTCATTTGACGGTCTTACACACCACTTAGCCAACCAACTATGTAAATCAATTTGAGTTCACCTAGCATTGCTCTGCATGTATTATCGGCAATTGGCATATGATTCATATCACCTTAACTAGTACCCTCGACAGTGTTGCCATCGCTAATTTCGCGAGTTCAAGACCTTTCTTTACTAGAATATTTTGGTTTAGTCTTTAAGCTTATGAAGTACGGATACTAGAAGTAGATGAGGATTATAGGGAAGAAAATCAAGCATTCTGAAATTTAGCTTATGAAGTACTCGCGCTTTTAACAGCTCTGGGCTGAAGTCTGACTATATGTATTGGAATAGAAAATGTCATTTTTTTTATATCTATAATATGTCAAAAAATTTTTAAGGAGAAACAAGAGAGACTTTGTAAGTTAATTCTATTAATAATTGTTTTGTATCTCTCTAGTGTTATTGTTCTATTAAATTCTTTTCCTCCAACGAAAAGCCTTCTTGTAGAAGCTAAGCTTGCGGGTAGATCAAGTCTTCTCTTAACGATGATTCTCCATCATCACATGTGAAGGAATAAAGGTGTTTCGTTTCAGTTGCATTTGCTCTATACAATAAACCATCTGCTAATTTAATTTTAGTTTTTTCTTTGTTACGATTTGCTAAATATTTTTTTACGAGGACCAAAGGAGAGTAATTATATAAGGAAGAATTTTCATTTTGTCTCTTAGTTTAGCTTATAAAGTAAAAAAAAAAAAAAAAAGTTCTACTTTTCGTTTTCGAGTTAACTCCCTTTTTCTAATCAAGTCCGAATATTTCCACAAAATTTCTACACGAATTTCTCCTACAACGGATTAGGCCAAATTCAGTTAACGGGATTGTGTACGGACATCGAAATATGACATTTTGCCAAAGCGAACATCCATCGCGAATAATGAGATGGGTGAAAAAGTAAAGGAAGAGCATTAAAGAAAATGAAGTCTGAAAGTATAGACATAGTTCATTCGTTATCCTCGGTGGAATGCACGTTAGTAGAATTTTATCCATGTCACACTCGAGTGCCCTTCCATGTTGACTGGATTTGGCCGTATTTAGTGTTAGGGGAACTTGATTATAAATTTTATGTAAGTAAAAGAAATTGATTAGGCAAATTTAAAATACAGACTTTAATTAAGACTAAAAGTAGAATTTTTCCATATAGTAAAACAGGGGTGCATTCCTATGTATATATACTGAGACCCCAGAGTTTTGCTAGATGCAACAGAATAGAGTCAAAGTCAACCGGCATGCAAATGGCGCCAACAGTGACGAGTGCCTCACGGAAGAGCTGAGAGAGACGAAGGAGAGCCTCCAAATGGCGAGAGAGGAAGGCCTGTCCATGGCCAAGTCCCTCTCTTCCCTCCAGGAAGAGCTCGCTCGGACCAAGCGCGAGCTCCACAATCTCAAGAAGCTGGAGCGCCACCCGGATTCCGGCTCGAACTCGAAACAGAAGCACCCCACTGAGGTCACCGGCGGGGGCAGTGGCGACGACGACGACAAAGAAGACATCAAGTTCGTGGAGAAGACGACCACGGAGTTCCAGAAGAAGCGGTACGTGACGTTCACGAACCCCGTGTCGGTGGCTCATCACGTGGCACCCCCGCTGGCGGCTGCTGCGGTCGATGAGGCGGTGCTGCGGAGGCATCCCTCGCTGAGGAGGAAGAAGAAGAAGGCGCTAATCCCGCTCGGCCAGCTCATCGGGGGGATCTTCTCGAGGAAGAGAGGGAACAGAGGTGAAGCTACCGCGTCACCGCTACATGCATGAGTCTGCAACCCAAGAAAGCACTCGAACACACTGAAGCAAACTTGGCCTTCGAGCAGCGAATAAGTTAAGCTCAATTTCAGTCGGAGTTTGGTCGAACAATGGTGGATCGATCTCCCATCGATATTGTCTTGTTTTGATTATCTGTTCTTTTTCCTCACTATACTTGTCTGCAAAATCGGAGAAGACATAAAATAAGAACCGTCTGCACATTTTCCTCAGTATACTTTGTCAGCAAAATCGGAGAAGACATACATAAAATAAGAATCGTCTGCATATTACTAATTTCCACCAGACAATTCTAGTGTTTCGTTCCAAGAAAGGCGGTTTTTTTTTTCCGGAACTAATAGATTTTATAAATAATTGGTAAATGTCAAAAAATTACAGGTACAAACCCATTACCTAATTTTTTTGGGTAACGTGTTGATAACTTATAAACACTTTTTTTTTCATCAACTTTTTTGGCAGTTTAAAAACCAAACTTTTTTTTATCTTTTTCGTTTTTTTCAATTAGCGAAAAGGGTAGAAAAGCGGCATACTCCATAATTACTGCTTATTTTGCGCAATCTGTCAACTTCGTCCCACCATGATGCTATTAATACCTTAGATTTACCAACTGTTATATGAAATTATCAATCTCATATCAATTTCTCTCCAATTTAGTTACTAACTCTCCTGCGAGTTGCTTACCAATGTTTATTTATTTTTTTCTCAAATTTACCAACTTTCTTATTGGGTTACCAATTTATCTGTCTTGCATACCAAATTTTTAAATTTATTAACACTTTCTCGAAATTACAACCTCCATCATAATAAAATGGGTTACTTTCTAAAATAAAATCGATAATTAAGTGCAAACAATCTCATGTTTACGACACCTACTCAAATTTTGGCTCAAGTCTTACCTTGCCAACGATGATAATAAAGTATTTTGTGGATATAGGGTTTTACCTACTTAAGACGTGTTCTCTCGTGGATGAAATTAAATTTGACCACAAAGCACAAATATTTTTATATTATGATTAATTATCTAATTTTTGTTTCACTTCTTCCTTGACCCATTAAATTAACAGGGTATTTCATGACCTTGATTTTACCCATTTGAGGTGGGTTCCTCGTTTGGAAAGAAAAAATAGAAAAGGAAACTTAATATTGACGGCCGAAAGAATATCGTAGCCTAAAGTTGGAATGGATTTTTTTATGTGAAAAGCATTTTGGAGAATAAAAAAAAACACAAGTAGTCCTACCGCAAAAGGAAAAGGCACCAAGAAGCAGGAGTTTCCATCTTCACAATCCATTCACACTTGCCACTTTTCTTTCTTGAGAGAGGAGATATCATGAAGGCATAAAAGCCCCCTGGAAAGCCGGTTGTTTTTCCCTTGGAATAGCTAGTTGCATAGGCAGAGCATATTTTTCATTGCCAAGGCCTGAGGGGCCTATTGGCTGTGATCGTGAATTCAGGCTTTTATTAACAAACAGCAATTTGAAACTTATGACATCGCAAATTGCAATTTTATGGACGATGTGATCGACGGAACCAATCACTATGTAATTACTCTATCTACACTTTGTGTCTATGTGCGGCGTCTACTGTCCAGTGTAATCTCACTATTTCTAGAATGTGTGATTGACTTAGTCTGATGGAGAAAATCTGAACAATATCGTTAAGTACCTTAGATTTACAAGTCACAACTTTTTACGTGTATTATCGTTGCTCGACATCCAAAATACTTGCAAGTTTTTACTTCTGAAATCTTGACATTATTGACCAAAGAGAAAACAGCTCATTCATTTTGAAATCTTGATGCAGTTTTTACTTATGAAATCTTGATGAAATTTCTGCTAGATCACTTTGATGTTAAATATAGCTCATTCATTTTATGTATTTTAGAGTCTAGAAGCAGCAGTTGAGGGTAAAAGCCCTCCAAAGAGTCCTCATTAAGGCATGCTCGGATCTCCAGACCCTCGCATCGAGCCTAACTTGTTGCTTCGGCCCACTCATTAGTTAAAAGAACGAGTAACATTTTTCAAGTTAGATGAGGCCTAGCGGAGCAAAACATGGCCAGGCCGGTCGGACTCATAACTAATTGCCCTTTTCTAGGCCCGCCCTAATTTATCTCTGCGTCCATTTCGCCCTAGCTGGCCGGGGCAGGCTTGTGCACTGTTACGTCCATAACGATTAACTTATAGTAACTCAATCATATATGCAATACATATAGTCACACGTAACCATTACCAAGTCCTTGGTTCCAGGTGTGGACTAACTCGTGCCTCCGGTAATCACAATCAGAGCTGATAAACCAAGTGTGCATAGTCTTGTTCAACGTTTAGCTCGTTATAAAAGCGACCCAAAAAGGAAAATTCAACCGTACGAAAGGCAATGAAACTCAGCATATATCTAGAGAGGCATCATATTCAACAGCTCTTATCAAACCATAGCATCAGATCTTCTTCTCCCATCCGAAAACCCTTCCTGAGAGGACGACTTGTTGAAGAACTCGATGCAGTCAGCGATCGCCTCGTTGTAGTGGGATTGAGACGAGTAATACGAACTGAACGAGTTCTTGGGCGGCTCGGGCTTGTCGCAGCTGTTCCTGTGCCGTGAAACCCCAGCCGCCGGCGAGGCGGACGAGCCGCGGGCAGGGAAACTGGGGAAGACGAGGCGCATGATGATCTTCCGGAATCGGTTGAAGAGCTTCATGGAAGAGAGATTCAGCTTCGGAGCAGTGATGGATGATGATTGAGAATAATTCGGAGGGAGTCTTCCAAGTGATGATTCTTCACCCCGAACGTGTATCACACAGCTCTCTCTGATCTGAGGCTTGTTATGCATAGTATTACTTTAGTTGAACTGTTTTTCTCTCTAATTTAATTGTTCTTGAGAAATATGCAGTATGGGAAGTGTAAAATGCTATCATATGTGTCACCTTGATACTTATATATAGAAATGGAGGGTGCTCAGATCAACGATTAATTATTGGTTGTTCTTTATTTCGGAAGACTGAATTAGAAAGAATATTTGGAAGACAATAACTAGACCCATGTGCCCAAATCATTTGCATGGGCTTTGCTTGTCCTAACAAAGCATAGTTTGCTAACTGGGTTTGTTTGGTATTCTCGAATTAATTAGTGCATACTCAAGATTTTCTTTTCTGATCATGTCCAACGGAATGATTGCTCCCTATTGTCGGAGTCCCGCGGTTCCTAATGTTCGATTATATAACAAGCAAACTAATCATTATTGCTGGTAAACACTGATAAACTTAAGGAGTTATAAGAATTATATAAATGTTTCTCCAGAAATCCAGGTGACCTTGTATTGTCTACTTAGGTTGAAATAATGCTTACTTTGTCCTTTGAAAAGATACCTTACATAGAATTTGTTTGGTTGGACCCCTTTGTAAAAGTAAACAGGGACTGTCTTGCACTTTGACCCTTTTGGGTCATCATATTACAAAGTTCATAATTATTCACTACCCAAATTTACGTACGTGGCCATCCCATGATAGGTCACAGTAGTTGTTGAGGTACACATGCGAGGGTGTTAGGCGAAAAAAATCTCATATCAGAAAATTAATGTAAAGATATCGAGTTTTTGTTGCGCCGACTTTAACCAATAATATCAGAGACGATGATTTAGATGGGTAGGCTCAACATGAGTGGATTGAGGTCTGGTGGATAAAATCTAGGATGTGACTCCCTAATTGAAGTAGTGAATGGTCTCCGCCGGTTTCCAATTGAATTTGGCTAGGCCAAGGTGATTGAGTTAGAGTCTCCGCCGGTTTCCAGCTGAACTTGCCTATCCATAGATAAAGAAAAACGTTGATGAAGTAGTTTCTCTTCACAGTACACAAAAATATTTGCTGTACATAACAGTTTGCACCAAAAATTGGCCAGGTCGTCGATATGGATAGGCACGTGACTGAAGTGTAGGTTATTTGTGACATCCGGAAAAATTCCAGCATTTATTTATAATGCGTAGGAATTCGTAGACGATGAACGTCGCGATTAGAAAGTTTGGTTGGGCAAATTACGTAACGATCACGGAAGCCAAAACGTGTTTTTATGTATCCATAACTTCTCCGTAAATGTTTTCATCAGGATCAAATTGACGAATATGTGTTTTCGGATTATTTTTATAAAGTAACGATGAAACGCGCGACATCGCGTTGTTTGATTTCGGAGGCCGAAACGTTCCAAATTTACATATCGAACAATTGTCACGTTAGAACTTTAATGAATTTAATATTTCATTTTGTTCAGAAAATCTTATGAAACATTTTGATGCATTCAAAATATTTTTCGGATTTACCAATGTTTAGAACGAACACTGGTTTCATTATTTACACACTGATTTCCTCATTTATGTACTGATTTTCAAGATATCTTGGCAAATGATCAAAATATCTCATTTGAGACTATAGAGTTTAGCCAAATGTCACAACTTCATATGCCCACACTTGATGAAATGTCCACCAAATATTCTTAACCAATGCCATCGTTACTTTTAACTCAAGTTCATTTAGTGTTACATCTTTAACTTCAAGCATTCCCTTTTGCCATAAGAGACCACCTAAGGAACCCAAAACTCCCCCACTTATTCTTGCAAGCGTTACTTTCTTTCCCTTCCATCCAAACTTTTGAGGCAAGACCAAAGATTTCAAGTTATGATTCCGAAGCTTTTAAGATAATATTTTGAGAGGTTACAAGGTGAATGATCGGACTTTCCCTTCATCTTATCAAATAACCATGTTTTCCGAAAGATTTAAAGTTTTGATCTTGTTCTTGATTATTTTGCTGTGAAGGTAATCAAGGTTTTGATTTTGTTGAAGTTATCCTTTGAGCTAAGTGAAAACTCTAAGTACCAAGTTAGGGTAATCTAGTTAATGCTCTTGACTTGGTTGGTTGATGTTTGTTAGTTTTGGGTGAAGTTGGTGTATGTGTGTTTAGTTTTCAAGAATTTTATGTTGAGTTATCATGTTTTCATGACTTAGAGTGAAGAGTTTTTAGTTGTCCTTAAAGTGGGTAAGTGAATTTCAAGATGATTGGTATTGATATGGGGGGAAAAGTGTGAAATTAGTTGAGTTCTTGAGGTAGAAGTGTTGAAAATAAGCTTTTCGTTGAACTGGGAAAAACTATCGAATTCAATAAGGGTTACCAAATTTTGAGTTTAAAATAAAATAAAATAAAAGAGTTGCCGAATTTTTGAGTTGCCGGATTCGATAACGCTCTTGCTTAAGGTCAATGTGGTTGATCGAAGTCAACCATGTTGACCAACCGAAAAAGAAGAAGAAGAAAGGTTGCCGAAGGTGAGTTACCAAATATCACTAGTTACCGAAGGTGAGTTGCTAAAGGTGGGGGTTGGTGCCGACAGTCAACACGGTTGACTTATCGAAAAAAAAATCATTCTGTTGAATCTCATTCCTTGAAACTTAATGTGTTTGATAGTACTTTTATAGTATTATTATTTACATGAGAATGGAAGAAAATGATTAGAGAATTATTGATACAAATGTAAGTGACGTATGAATTACATGATATGTATTAATGAATGTTGAGGATTAGCCATTTGAATTGTCAATGTTCACATAGCCTCATGAGCATGTATCATTTGCTTGCAAAAGATAATGAGCATGTCAATGTAATTACTCGAGCGTGTGAAATGATCGAAAGGTGCAAGGTAAATATGTTTCAAAAGTGATTTATGTGAAAGATAATGTGCACCATATGTTGAAGTTTGAAATAAATGTGAATTTCATAGTTGATGTGAAAAAGATTATGTAATTTATCATTATTATGTGCACGGTTGCCATGAAATAAGTAATGAAATAAATTATGAAAAGTTATGTTCCGTCATTCACGCGATCGTGATGACGATGCCCTACAAATCGAGATGCCCGCGAATCGGATGCCTAGGGGAGTGATTCGAGATGTCTCAGGAGTTTTGAGATGTCCCAATGAGAGGTGGGATGCCCCGTGGTCGAATGTTACGGGATGTCTCGAAGTTGAGATGCCCCACGAATAAGGAAGTTCCGCAAATCAAAAAGTAAAGAAGAATTGAATATGATAATTGAGCACATGATGTACGTTTATGACGCATGCCCATGATGAATAAGATGAATAATTTATATTTGATGCATGACTATGGTGCATATTCAATGATGAATAAGAGGTGATATGTATACAACATAACATGGTGAGTCATTCGCATGTACTTAGTAGGCAACCTCAAGTAAGGTTTCTATTGATCTACTATCGACATAAAGAGGTAAGGCATTTCGTGTGCTTGTTATGCATGAAATTTTGAAATGCTGGATAGTATGTTGATTGTTCCAAATTGAGTGGTGGATGGATTTCCTGTCTTAGAATTAAAATTTTCATTTACTAGGTCTCGGCTCACTCCTTATTTTTCAAATGTATAGGATGGTCTCTTGGATGTTGAAATGAAAAGGACGATGTGATGACAAAGGCCATCGACCCGTGAGTTGAATGGCGATTTTATATAGACAGACTTTTAGTGACGTAAGAGTATAGTGTGGGGATAGGACTTTGACCTTTTTCCAGGATTATGTAATTTATATTTATCTTGATATGATATTGTGAAATGGTAATATATATACTTTTACGAGCAAGATGCACATATATTTAATTGAAATTGTGCGATTTTCTGGTACAAGGTTAGTGAAAGGTGAAAAATTTTATAATGCTTCCGCATGCCAATAATTGTAAATATTAATTATATGAGGTAAAGACACATGCAGCGCGTGACGTTCTGGAGCGTCACATTATTATTAAGCATGCGATCCATCGTCAATGACCATGAGGATTGTTATAGATATTGATGTACGTCAATGACTATGAATTAATTGTCAATATATGATGAAGTATGGTTAGCGATAGTCGACAAGGATATCGATTAGAAGGAGCGACGGATTACTAATCGAGTTATCAAGAGAGGGTTGAATACCCAGAGGACGTAAGGATGTAGTTATGAGTTTTCAAATTTGAAACCACTTGTAAGTGAGGCAACGGAGTCTAAGAAATCGTGGAGTAACCAAAATGCTATTTTAAGGGAGCAATCGCTTGAAGACAAGGTCATGGCATGGTGAGAACATGAGCACAAGATTTTCGAAGATGAGGGAACATGGCTACAACCATGGGAGAATTGATCAGAGACAGTTATAACATAATCACTATAAATACCAGCATTCGCCTATTGGAGGACCACCGCACACAAACAAATAGATCTACTATCTTTTAGTTTTTTTACCTTCTTGCATTGTAGTTTTAGTTTCCAAACTAGCGTCATCGATTAAATTACGGCATGTTTCTCAGTTGTAGTTCCAAAATCTATGCCGTTGATTAAATTTCAGCATGTATCTTTATCTTGGGTGCTGTGTCATCAATTAAATTCCTACGTTGCACCTTGCGTTCTCAAGTTTTATCGTCAATTAAATTCTAACACAGTTTGTGTACGTACAGTTTTGTTTGAAGTGAAGTTATTGACTTTCTTGTCTACTTGTGATATTTCCTGTTCGGAATCGCCACAAAACCTTTCTCATCTAATAAAAACTGAAGAACAACTTTCGCTCAAAAGTATTTTGTCACGGGGTTTAATACGCACGAAACAACAATATATGTTTGTATGTATAAAATATGATGGGCTAGCAATCGATTAATGGTGAGTGACCCCTATTGTCCCATCAATGGGTCCTGATAAAGAGTTAATATGACCAATGAGCAAAAAATTATTCAGTGGTTAGTGATCACCATGTCATCGGTCTATGTGGCGTGCGTGATCCATTCAAAGAGCGACACATGGCTTGGACATGGACCGAATGCAAGATAAAAAAATAAAATCGGTGTCAGCCTTTTCTCTCTCCTTTGGCAGTCATTATAAAGAAAGACTAACACAAGCAATAATAAAATGCTTATCTCTCGCTTAATACTCTCTCTTCTCCTTTGAATTTTCAGGCTTCTTTACTTGCTCTCCCAGATAAGAGCATCGAAGACCCTCTCTCTCTCCAACATGTCCCCACCGCCTCCGCCTCCCCCAAGAGCCCCCATCAGTCGTAGCTGCAGTGTCCCGAGCCCCCTTTGCCTCCACCTCCACCACGTCGCCTCCGAAGCCCATCGACAACCACTATTCACCAGCTGAGTCTTCTCTCTCTCTCTCTCTTCCTCACGCACACACGATCACGCTGACGCGACGATGCCAAATCCACGGCTGTTTCTGACGCGACGAGTGAGCACAAGGGCTCCGAAGACGACGTGCTGGAGGCGAAGGCAGAGGCGGAGGGGGCTCAGGACATTGCAGCTGTGACCGGTTGGGGCTCTTGGGGGAGGCGGAGGCGGAGGCGGTGGGGATGTGCTAGAGAGAGAGAGGGTCTTCGTTGCTCTTATCTGGGAGAACAGGTAAAGAAGCCTGAAAATTCAAAGGAGGAGAGAGAGTATTAAGCGGGAGATAAGCATTTATTATTGCTTGTATCAATCTTTCTTCATTATGACCACCAGAGAAAAGAGAAAAAGCTGACACCAAATTTCTTTTTTTATTTTGCATTCAATCCACACGTCGCAGGCCACGTGTCGCCCTTTGAATGGATCACGCACGCCATCGCACGCCACATGGGCCGATGACGTGGTGATCACTCACCATTGAATAATTTCTCCCAATGAGCGCACTTGCAAGAATGTGGGTGTATCAACGGCACATTAACTCAAGATCACATCATAACTCGTCGTGTCCTTGTTTACTTTTGAGGTTTTGAAGGATATGCTAAGACAAACTTTACAAAGTTCCAACCAATTCAATGTGTCAGAATGCATATTTCTTTATTTCTCATTTGATTAAAAGGTGACGTTAGGAACTAAGATAAACCACAAATATAAGGGTTCAATGCACCGGCATCGATGCCTTAGTACGTGCCATCATGATTTTGTTGATCCTCTATCGGATATGTAAATCCCATAAAGTCTAATCATGAGATTAGAGAGAGTTTGATAATTTTTGTGTGCCTTCCTCCTGCATACACAAGATGGTTATGTAATTCAACAGTTGGATGAAGAATAACTCTTTCGTGATGTCTAAAATGCTAGTTCATATGCCCCTCGAGGCTCGAATATTTAGGGTTATGATACGTCTTACCGTATACTTCACTAATGTTGTACAACTCGGTACAATCACTAGTAATGCGAAACTTTAAGGCCATGATTTAAAACTAAAAGTAATTCATATACGTTCATGGGCAGTGAAAGCTTGTCCAATCCCTCAAGATAGGATCTTCAGGGAAAGTTCAGCTTGTCCTATCCCTCGAGATTGGATCGTTAGTGAAAGTTCATAATAGCACGAGTAAATGCACGAAATAAAGTAAACTTTATTGATAAAGTGACAGTAAGTATAAGGTAAGACCGGGTTGATAGTCACATCTGGTTCGTATGTATATTAATGATATGATAAGATAAAAAAGGGTTATATCAGGAGAAAATTATCTAAAAAGTCCTATATCGATTGTACGACGGCCAATTCAGTCCTAAACTTTTCAATTGTGCCGATTCAGTCCTAAATTTTTTGACGATTTGCCAATTCAGTCCTACTCTTTTCACTTGTACCAATTTATTCCTAAACCTTTGATGATTTGCTAATTTAGTCCTAAACCTTTTGACTAATTACTAATGTAATCCTTTTAGCCAATTGTCCAAATAATAGGTTTAGGACTGAATTGACAAATTTTCAAAGGGTTTAGGACTAAATTGGCATATTAAAAGTTTTAGGACTAAATTGGCAAATCATCAAAAGGTTTAAGACTGAATTGGTACAATTAAAAGGTTTATGACTAAATTGGCTACCTTACAATAAGTTTAAGACTTTTTTTGATAATTACCCCATCTAATAAGGGTTAATAGTCACCATCTATTTGATACTTGATTTTACAAGCACCTCTGTATCTTTCCTTCACACAAATATTAATTTGAAAGTGAAAAGTTACTTTCATGAAATTCTCCGCGCTTTGAAACTTGATCAAGTAGAAAGTCGATAAATGCTTACGAGGACAGGGCTTGCAAGCGTAACTTCAACATGTCTATACTGAGGGCGCACATGAAATCATTTATGGAACATAATTTCTGTTCTAGAAATAGGTTTGGAACATAAATTTATTTGGTAACGCAATTTTATTTTTCTATTTCTAGAACAAATTTCTATTCCAAAAATAGGTTTGAACCAGAATCATAAGTTAAAATTTTCTACTTCTCTATTTCTAGAACAGAAATAAAAAGTTAAAAACTCCTCTCTCTACCGACTCCCGACCTCCTTCCTCCCCTCTGTCGGCCTCCGCCACCCGCCGCCCGCTGTCCTCTACCACCGCCCCCATCGCCGGTGCCGTCATGGAAGTAGAAATTTTATCCTCTTATTGAATGAATTCTCGTTCTAATAATAGAAATTTGTATTGTTATCAAACATGTTTCTTTGCTTGAAAATTAATTTCTGGAACATAAATTTTGTCATTCACGCCCTAAGACAACGGGGCCTTTTTAAGCACGATCTGGCAAGACTTTAATGAATGTTGACAAAGACAACGGAAACCTTTAGCATATTTTGAGGAAGACGACGATATGCTTTGGGAGCTTGATCAAGTGAAGCTTCAATGCATGTCGACGAAGATGTCGGCTTTGGGAGTTTTAATGAGACAAAACTTCGTTGCTCATTACAGTCTTGAAACACGAAGAGCTGCTTGCAATGTGAGAGTCTAAACGCTTGTAGAGAGCTCTTGACATCTCTGCTTGAGGATAGCTATCCAAAAAGTCATAAACTTATTGTACGGTTGGCCAATTTAGTCCTAAATTTTTTTAGGATTTGCCAATGAAGTCCTTGCGGCCAATTTTGGCAAGAATCATTGACATGGACGTTGGCCAGCCTACGTGGCAAGGTTGATGCAGATGTTGATCATTTTTGCAATTTTTCTGAATTTTTTTTTTCTTTTCTTTTCTTTTCACTGCCACTAGCCGAGGCCCAACGACCTCCGTGGGCAATGGCGTTGCCTATGGTTGGCCATCGCCGCAACCCCGACCAACAAAGGGGAATAGGAAAAACGATAAAAGAAAAAAAAAGAAAAAGGAAAATGGAAAAAGAAAAAGAAAAAGAAAAAGAAAAAGAAAAAGAAAAAGAAGAAAAGGAAAAAATAGAAAAAAGGGCTAAAATGGTCCACGTCAGCGCCATCTGTGCCACATAGGCCGGTCAGCATCCATGTTAGTGATTTCCAGCCAAATTTGACAGGAATAACTTTATTGAAAAATCGTCAAAAGGTTTATAACTAATTTGGCAAATCGTCAAAATGGTTAAGACTAAATTGACACAGTTGAAAGGTATATGACCGAATTGAATGTTGTACAATAGGTTTAGGACTTTTTGGACACTTTTCCCTCTCTGCTTATATCTTCTAAATGTGTATGCCCTCTCTTTTGAACGAGCACCCCTATTTATAGGTACCCTGGGAGAGCGATGAAGAAAATGGTATTCGAAAGATGTTCAAATTAAATCCACAAAGTATATCTAAAGATATGATACAATATCATCTTCAGCGTATTTCTAAAAATCATTTTGGAAAGAAATCAACATATTTTCAAGATTGGTCATCTATATCTAGAAAAATTTCGCAATATCAATATCTTCTCCAAATGAATCTTCCTAATCAAACAATCAAATGTTACTTAAATTGACCGATTATGTCTCACTAGGAGAAGATTTATCCTTATCTTCACTGGTTGAGTTTTCATACTTGTGAGCTTTGGCACTTAGTTAAATGCCATTATTTCTTGGAATCCAAAATCATATTTCAAAATACAATTAGACCTCGGCGCTCGAGGCCAGTCTTCTAAGGCTCAAGCCCAGGTCCCTGATCCTGGGCCTGAATCCCTTGAGGTCGGGCTTGTATCGTTGGCTTTCAAGCCCAAGTCTCTAACGGTTAAGTTCAAGTCCTCTGAGGCCTAAACCATTAAGGTCGGCATCGTAGCCCTCATGCTTGATTCTTTGGTAGCCGAAGCCCGAGACCCTGAAGTTGGGCTCAAGTCCCTCAGGGCAAGGCCCTAGACCTCGACAATTGTGCCCTGATCCTTGTCGACTGGGTTCGGGTATCCCGAGGACAAACCCAATGCCCTAGCACCTGGGGGTCTATTTGGAACTTTTTCTTAAATGTTTGTTTCAGCAATTTCTTATAAGAAATATCAAAAAAATGGCTTCCCTACGTAATACAACTAAAATAGAAAAATGGTTTCATTTTTTTTTTCTGGAAGATAAGGTCTTTTTGAAAATATTTTTGAGCAAAATTCATGAGGGAACCCAACTTCGACAAAGCCCAAGTTGATTTGGTTATAGTTATAATAGTAATTTCTTCTTACATGACCACCCAACCTCGTGCACGTGCCCCAAATTAACTACGGAGTTCGATGTGTAATTTCGTACGCAGGATCATAACTTGTCCTCAAACATCCAGAAAATATTACATGCAACTGTTGTGCCACGTCATTTTTATAAGAGCCCAATCACAAAGCAAGATGTGTCGCTCGTGGGCCTACTGCTCTCCCGTCTCTCTTACTCCGCTCTGCACTTGCTTTTCTTCTTTCCTCTTGCGGCTGCCATGGCTTGAGCTTGAGCCATGGCCACTTTGGCCATGGAGCTCGACCTCTTAGCTACTCAAGTTTTGAGCTCAGCCTCAAGCTTGTGGCTATGGTGGCCCGAGCTTTAAACTTATGTCCATGGCCTTCCTTATCTTCTCCGTTACTTTTTCCCATTGAGCATCCATAGCCACATGCTCGAAGCTCCAGCGGCCATGGCTTCCGCAAGCTTGAGCTCAAGTGACACTATGGCGACAAGATATCAATCTCAGGTGGCCCTGGTTGTAAGGTTGAGACATGGAAATCATGGTCGCGACCTCGTGCACAAGCGGCCATGGCTGCTGCTAGCTGGATTTTAAGCTAGCAACTTTGGGCTCAAGTTCGAACTTTGTGGCCATGGAAGCTACGAGACTCCATATTGAGCATCCGTGTCCACGTGTGTCTCAATTTAGCGGCCATGGACAGAAGTTCAAAGCTCAGGCCACCATGGCCATGAGCTTGAGGCTGAGCTCAAAACTCGAGCAGCTTCTCGATCACAAGTCGAGAGGGGTGGAGAGAGCAGAACGGAGTCATGGAGGGCGAAGGTGTCGACGTAGTTCGTCGGACGGGAGAGAGCAGAGCAAAGTCACTTCTTGATCGTGAGTAAGGAGGGACGGAGAGCGTAGAGCGAAAACTCGAGTTGAGAGATCGAGAGAGAGAGAGAGGGGAAGCATGAAGAGTGAAGAGAGAGACTAGACAGAGCACAGTGTGAAGGGTGAAGAGAGAGAGAAGAGAGGGCTTTTCAAAATAATGGGCCCATATTGAACACGTGTCGCCGTAGCACCACGGTTGCATGTAATATTTACTAACGAATCTAGTTAAAATAAGTACACACGATACATGCCAAAAAGGAGAGAAGAAAAAATCGAAGTTTTTCAAAGATTTAAGATGATAGCTGCTCCGTCATGCACCTTCTAGTTCCTCCACGTTGACAACACGCAACTTCCCCACTTTGGCCATTTGTCCTGCCACTGCCACGCGTAGTGGCGCACGATCACACACACGACGAAAGCAATAAAATGGACTCCGTGACTCTGCGAGAAGAAGAACTCAAAGTAGTTGCGAGAGATCAGCCAGAAAGGTGGAAGTATGGCGACGACTCACCCGGATGTTCTCGATGAGTCCACCTAGATCGGCACTGCGCTACTCAAAACAACCACCTCCGCCATCCAAGTCTTCGGCCCCGTCAACAAGATCCACCAACACCTCTGCGCGTAATAATCAATGCTTCAATTTTACTCTCTACTTGTCTTTTGAACAGTGAACCAAGAGTTTTATCATCATCATCTTCTACTTCTTCTTCGTTGCCTTGTTAAATTTTCAGGTTCCATTCTACGCGCACGACATGGCGCGGCAGGTGGAGGCCCACCACTTCTGTGGCCACCAGAACGAGGAGATGTAGCAATGCCTCATCTACAACAGCCCCGGCGCCAAAGCCCGGCTCATCGGCCTCGAGTACATTGTCTCCAAGAACCTCTTCCTCACCCTGCCCGACGAGGAGAAGCCAATGTGGCACAGCCACAAGTACGAGGTAAAGGGCGAGTACCTTTTCATGCCAGGCATCTCGGCCCGATACAGCGGCAGGACCTCGACAAGGTGCGCAAGACCTATGGCGAGACCATCCACTTCTGGCAGGTCGACCGTGAAGACAACCTCCCGCTAGGCCTGCCTCAGATCATGACGGCCCTCACCAAGGACGAGCAGCTCAAGGAGGACCTTGCCCGAGGTAAGCCAGGTTATCTTGCACATTTCATTCAACTGTTGGCGACGCAAAAGTGAGTTCCTGACGTGGGTGCTTTTGGATGTGAGCGTGCAGACGTTCAGAAGCGACTTAGGGTGTCGTTCGATAAGGAGAGGGAGAATCGGGCGTACATGAAAAGGCCTGAGCACGGGATCCACCCGCTCGTGAACGCGGCCGGGATGGGACTGGAGACGGAGCTGAGGGAGGTGGAATGCAAGCCCGTCGAGTCCGTGCCTAGAGTCTTCGTTTGAAGGAGGGTGTCTGCGTCCGTCTCAGGCTCTTTGCAATCGATCGGGGTTGAATGTGTTGTAAATAGTATGTGTTCTGGGCTCTTTTCTTTTCATGTCAAGAATTGTGGCGGTTGTTTGAAGAGAAATCCTAGGAACACAAAAACTTACGTGGGTATGCATCGTTTACTGTAATGTCATCGTCACTTTAAGTTGGAGCAATCTGGCCTTTGCTTCTTCCACTTGGTCTTCTGGGTGTTATACTTACATAGCACTAGAACACGACCAGCATAGGCAGTGTGTGTCGGCGCTTGGGGATGAACCGGAACTTGTTTCGTCTGCGCAACAATGATTTTGGGCCTTGACAATATGGGAATGGATTAAACTATCGTATCTCTGGTTAGTTACCATGTCAGAGGAACACCTTCAAGAGTATTCTCATTTAACTTTTTTATTGTCTTGTCTCTAATCACTAACAAGAAATGTTGCAAATTCTTTGAATATATGTGGGCTATAAAGATTCAAGGTAAAATGAAATGGAGGTGGCAAGAGAACGAAGTGGGGGCAGGTTGTAATAAAATCGGCAGCTTCAAATTTGGCCCAGAATAGAGAAAATAAGGATGGACGGTTGAAGGATGTGTAAGCAATAACGTAAATTTTTATGTCAGTGAATCTTTGTTGACACCTAAATTTTGACTTTTCATTTAGAATTAATTTTAATAATTAAATCACATGAAAATTAGGAACTGACTCCGGCCTCTCCAAAAATATTAAATCATTTTTTCATTGTAGTTTTCATATAGTTTTTAATATAACATTCATTTGCATATTTATCAAACCGGCGATGGATGGGCATTATTAAGTTAGAAAATTGATTTATTAAGATAAAACTTGAGCAGCAATTTTAGTCTCATAAAGATAGAGGTCTGCGCGGATATTCAAGGAAGCAATGGATTATGATTAGCTTTGGTTCAAAAATAGAAGGGATAAAATATAGATTTGAAGGGAGGAAGAGATAAGAATGAATATCCAAAGAGGAAAGAAGATCTAGCCTCTTTCCTCAAACCTGGAGCCATCTCCCTTATATATAAGAGCTCAGCCTCGTGCTCGCCAAGGGAGTGCACAATTTAGTCTCAAAATACTTAGAAAAATCGTGAGAGAGAGAGAGCTCGACAAGACCCTCTTGTCGAGTCATCTTCGCAACCACCGTGTCGCCACCTCAGGCGACCATTTCCCTTCGGTGACCTATCAAATTGAAGCTCATGCGACTTAGTTTCAAGAAATTCAGATATATTTCTAGAAATCCATCCATCGCGGAGAACCGAGATAAAAAAAAAAAAAA